>JAYKAV010000009.1:94569-226523 GCA_035582835.1 Phoebastria nigripes
AATAGCAAATTACTTTCGGAAAACATCCAAAAGTACCATTTCCACTTGACCACCATCCTGCGGACTGAGGAGAACAGTCAGTTCTTGCTGAGCGCTGACAAAAGAGCTCAATGCTGAAGTGCAGTGACTTCTAATGACTATTCAATGACTTCTCCTTTAATTATTTTCCTTTATGCTTTCTTTGCATGTTGGTAATAAGCAAAGAAGCCAGTGCTGAACTGACTTTTAAAAACTACCTTGCYGAAAGGCTGATTAAGTTTCTTTCCTTTCTCAGTGTTACAGTACCAATAGTTTTCCCGCTAAATGCACTAGCTTATTGAGATTGTCCTGATATTCATATATTTATTACGCAGAAGCCCCAGCTGAGTTGTGAATTTAGCACAACTGATAAGCCCAGTGATGGTAGGTAAGATATTTCTAAATAAAGAATTAATTTTAAGAAGCACCTGGTGTAGGGAGTAGCACTAGCAATTCAGTAGGAGCAACGCTGCCCCGGTGAGGTGGGCACCGCGCTGCAGTGCCATTCTACCCAGCAAAGATCACTCCCACCTCTGCTGAACAACACGTGTGAGAGTTTAAACACCCACAATTTAAACAGAAACAGTATTTTTGTATTGGCCTCAAAATAAAAAATTTCTAGTCTTCATAACACATTCAGATTTTGCAGTAATACTGAGGATCACTTCTCTGGTTTAAATTAACAGTGTATGTCAGTTAAAACTGGAGGTATTTTTTATTTCAGTTCTTGTACATCAGAAAGTTTCTAAATTTTGCACTTCATGAAAATGTGTGACCTTCATCACAAGTAGCTTCAAGAGACCAAAACGAACATTGAAATATTACAATAGCTTAGTAGTGGAATTTTTCTTCTGATAACACTGAGTCTTCCCGAGCACACTCACAGTTTCAGAACGCCGTTTTCTTACAGCACGTCGCATAGAGGAGGTCTCTGTAACTAGCGACTCCTCCAGGCAGGTATCTGGATATGCTGATGTGTCCCTTTTATGCCTGATCAGAACATGACACTCTTCTCTGGTATAGAGGAGGCACAGGCAGAAGCTCAGATAGCAGCTCGTGTTAGTCTGAGGTCCTCAGGGATGTGTAAACATCTAAATACCCTTGAAAATGTCAGCCTGAGAAATTGGTCTGCTGAACTGATGTCAGTAGGATTGTAGAGATTTACAGACATTGAAAACCTGGGCCAGGAAAAGAGAAGAGTAGCCAGATAAATCCTTTAGATCCCAAACATCAATACATTGGATATTGATGTGACCCAACAATATTTTCAACGTATCACCAGAGAACACTTTACCTGAAGAATTAAATAATCCTAAAATATTGGATTTGTTTACATCTGACCTGAAGAAAGACTTCTAAGATCTATGTAGTGTGTGAGATACAGTCAGATTTGAAAAATGAAGCATTTCAGACCATATTGTCTCAATTATCTGATGATACAAAGGGGGTTGTTGACGAGGTATCTGGTGAATACTCCACATCATTGCTACTGGCATGCTTATCTAGCAGATGTTTAAAATGAAAGGCTGACAGTTTTTATGTGATAATTAAATCTTTTTAGTTGACAACTGCAATTTAATTTAATTTTAATCAAGAGTAATAACCACCCATAATTGCTATTATGGTGATGCTCCATTTTTACCTAGGGCCTGAAGCAAAAATGAGCAAAGATTTTGCCTGTAGGTTTTAATCTAAAATCTTTCTGACCTGAGATATTCTTCTAAATATATTAATTCTGAAGTACTTCCAAACAACAAAGAGATGAATAAAAAGGCAAAATCACAAATCAGTGGAAATTACTATACAAAAAGAAAGTGGGTATGTACTCCAAGACATGATGGGGAAATATAAATCCCGTTTCATTTGTATTGTTAGGGAAAGTAGAGAGCATTTAGTGCTAAGGTTGCGATTTACTCAGTTATTCACCAGACCGCTGTGGAGCTACATGATTCCAGTGTCTTTTGAAGCCTCTCAGAAATTAGTTCAGGTGTGACCCCTTTAGTGCTGTGCAATTTCACCCATGGTATGTCAGCCTCCAACCCAGAACATCTCTTGCAGAGCAAGAGCTCAAGCACTAATTGCTTCATCCCAGAGGTCTGTGCCYAGCATGCCCCATTCAACCTGTGGCTTAGGCAAGTTCACAACATGCACGCTAACAGTTCAGAGCAGGCAGGTG
Source organism: Phoebastria nigripes (assembly GCA_035582835.1). Classification (NCBI taxonomy): domain Eukaryota; kingdom Metazoa; phylum Chordata; class Aves; order Procellariiformes; family Diomedeidae; genus Phoebastria; species Phoebastria nigripes. The sequence continues at coordinate 96,764 of JAYKAV010000009.1, forward strand.
TAAGAAAGTATCTAATATTTTACATAGGTAGAATTTCTGCATTTGTGTTTGCTTACCTCTGTCCTTTTTACCCTGGAAAGCCATATAAAGTAAGACCTTCAGCAGAGAGAGGAGGCACTAAAGAATGAATTATACAAAAATATCTCTCTTCTACCAAGAATCATATAAGTAAGTAGCTTAGAGGAAGCCAAGCGTAGGTAAGCAAGATTGATCCGTATTCACTGATCAGACCCAGCAGGGTAGTCTCAGGGCCACATCCAGGAATTAAGCCAGAAAAGGGACAGGACAAGAAGATCAGAGGCAGACAGCTTCCTTGCAAGATTTCTTGCTGCGCTTTGCTCCTTCTCACAGGACCATACTTGTTCTGAGAGCTGGTCTAGCTACAGTAATCATTGCTGCCGACAGCAGACCTGATATTTCTTGTAATGCGAAAATGAGCCCGGGGTTGAAAACTTTCTTGTTTTCAGGAACAAGCACACTGCAAATCAAATTGGACAACTCCTGCCTAATCGCAAGCAAGTATGTCTCAGCTTATTTCAAGATCAGCTAACAGACACCAAGGCAACACAGGCTACACCTGGGTAATTTTTCCCGTGAGGAACCTGCTAGTTAAGTGGCAACTGGAAGAAGTCAAGTCCGCCTCCAGCAGATGCCAGCCAATATTGATGACCCCTCATGAAGTGACAAACCGACTCCTGATTTTGCAATTGCTATAGTTGAGTACCTGCCTGAACTCACTGTTGTAGGCTCATTAAAATCTTCAAGTTAATTTCAAGCTGGCAGACAGGCTGTCTCTAAGAAAATAACTGTCATCTGTTTTAAAATTTCTAGCTATGGCACTTGATAAACTAAGAGCAATAGTGAGCATCTTAGATCATTTCCCCATCTTTAGATATCTGTATTCTTGTGGCAGTTATATTCAGTTATTTTTCAGCTGCTTCGTGCACTTAGTGTATATACTGTATTACACATGCTAAATAAAGATGTACATATTCTCCTCTCAAGAGAAATAATATACAATCATTATCAGGAAGTTTCTGAAATGGGGGAGTGTCAATTCAAGAACATTTGTACTAAAACCGGAAGTACAATGAATTCATCAATTCAGATAGACTCTCAAATTTAATTATGTATCTTCCAAACACAATAAATTAAGACTTCTTATTTCTCACCATCTGAGAAGATATAAAACAATTGCATCTTTCCAACTGTGCAAAAACCCCACGATACCCAACATTATCACAAAATATAAAAAATTATTTTTAAAGCAGTTGAAAAATGGTTGAGAACTTTGTTTTTTTTTTTTWAAAAGGGGGGGGGGACGGGACTAAAGGGGTGTCACCCRAAGTTTTCTTCCATCAAAAGTGAAAGCTGTGGCATAAAACATAAGATGGAGTAAAAGAGTCAAATTGAAATAGTCTGCACTTCTCCAGCCTCTTGGTCTGAACCTTAACAGACTGTGCAACCTTTTGTACTAGCGTGGACAAAGAGGTTGGAAGAGAACCAGGCAATGTGGCTTTGAAGGAAAAATGAAATGACGAAAACCGAAAAGGACTATTACCTTTAGCTATTGCCTTCTATGTTATTTTCTTTTTAAAAATGGGCTTTCCTCTTCCTTTTTTTTCTCCTTTATTTTTTTAAATGAGAAACAGAAAGTATGAAGAAATCTGATGGGTAGGAAACTAAAAATATCATAAGGACCTGAGAAAGTTGACTGCAGAGAATGGGTGAAATAAAGAAACAGAAGCACTTCTCACAAGACAAAACGGTCTCACACTTCAGTGCTAAGCAAGGGAATGGCAAAAATTGGGAAGCTGAGTAATAGCTCTTTGCCACTGTTACTTTAATGCCTGTCTTTGCCTACTGAATTTGGGAAATGGGCTTAAAACTCATTGTAGAAGAAAACCAGCCCTAAGACACAGAAGAGACCAGACCTAAAGTCTTCCCTTGATCTCATTCCCAGCTTGACACACTTCCAGTGCAATATGGCTGTGCTGGCAGGTCAAATAATCCAAAGCACTGTGGCCAAAATGTCTTCAAACAGCACTGGCAGAACATTTTCTCTAAAAAAGGGCTGATTGAGTAATTCAGAACCATACGAAAGCATGCAAGTTTCCTCCGAGCTTGTATCCAAAATGCTTTCTTGGTACTGTCATACAATTTCTGGTCAAAATTAGGAAGAGATCCCTTTTACATAGCTGTATGCCAGAGCAAGTACCCAGGATGTGGACCACCAACAATCACATCTTTGGCCTGAAGGAAGCAGAGCTGAGCTCCAGATGGAAAGCAAACTGTACAAAATCTGTCCATATAAAAGATGCCTCAAAAGGAAATGCAGTTCCGTAGATGATTCAGGTTAAGTCACTCGTTTAATAAGTGGAGGCAGAGGCCTAAAAGTGAGTACTTAGCCTTCTTGCATACAGCCACAATTGATACCATATTGACACAACTGTTAAGGCAGAATAACCGTCAGTAATGACTGCAGTATGGTGGTATTATGAGAAATATTTCTTTACTATGAGAAAGTTGAGTGTGTAGCAGGAACTTTTGATGTTCTAACAGAGCAGGAACACAGTTTGAAGACACAAGTTTCAGGCTGTGTGAATTTAGTGAAATTTAGGGATACTGTTGGTTAGTTACCAGCATCTGAGCATGCAAACTGAAAGGGCCATAGCAACAACACAAGTGATCACAGCAGGAACCACCTCCCAAAACTCAGCTAAAGTGAGCCCAGGAGGCAAAGTGGGAGGACTCTAAGGCAAAGCTTAAGATGAGGTTAAACCACATCAAAGAGCTAAAATTGAGAAAAGGTGGCTTCAAGGGAAGACACACTCCAATTCTCACTGAAAAAGGTCCAGGTAAAATATCGCTGAGGAGAAATGTTTCTCGTACTGTTGAGCCCATAGGAGTAACAGCGAATCATGGGTCCCATTCCTCTCTAGAAAAATAGAATAAGCTGCAGAAGCTTTTCCTCATTATGCTACCAGTTTCAGATGTTAATAGCTAAGTTTTTATCACAGCCTTGATGGGTAACGCTGTATTTGCTCTTTTCTGATTCAAATGACATCAGAGAGAATGAAGTTAAAAGAAAATTTTACTTCTCTCTTTCTAAATGCAAAGCACATTTACAATATCAGGGTGTATTTAGCCCTTAATTACAGAAGATACCTCTAAAAAATCTTGAATATTTGTAATTCATTCCTGCAAATAGAAAGCAGAATCACATTTAACAATCACCAATCAGTGTACCAGTAGTACAYGAAGGGTTAAAGTTAACATTTGATCTTTTGACAAACACAATAGGTGTTAGTACCTTTGCCAGAAGATAACTTCAAAAAGCTGTTCAAGTTCTCAGTTTAGAGTTCCTGTTCATTTCTTCTACAAGGATGTATAGTATCACTGTAATAGATCACCGGGGCTGCTTTTCTCTGATGTATTGTTGCAATATATCATAAGAACTGTGTCTGGCAGGAACATGAATTTCAGACATGGGCCTATTTTATATGTTTTATTTGAGGACACTCTTAAGGAAAATCAATGTGGAGTTCAAGAGCTGGCACTAGAGCTTGAAAAATTCAGCAGAGCCTTAAAATGCTAGAGGCGTCACAAAAGCTTAAGAAACTATGAACGCAGGATGAGATGGGCTACCCACAGCTGTTCATTTGGTGAATGGAATAGTTAAAGATTTAGCAGGATAAATTCTGCTACCTTCTAGACCATCTGTGGGATCACTCTGGGAGCTGAAATATTCCTCTGTTAGTCAGAGTCTTGCTGTTTCCTCTCCCAAAATAATTTTAAATAAAGTGCTGAATTGCTAGAGGCAAACCTAAAGTTAGGTGGGTTTTTATACTTCAGAAAGGCACAATCATAGACAGCCTATGGAAACCTTAAAAACCTGCCTAATAAACAAAAAGTGATATGAAGTAAAGCATGTTTTATAATATAGCAGCAGATAATAGCTATTGGCCCCCTCTGGGTCACACCATAGAAAGTCCCCATTATAGAAGGATTTGAAACGGACTAATACACCTGGTATCAGCTCCACGTTCAGTCCTAGCCCTAAAAATGAAATTATGATGACCCAGAAGTGTATATAAACCCACGGGTGYGTGGCTGATATGACAATAAACACGTCAGGCTTAAACTGAAGGCTGCTACCCAAGCTATGGTGATCAGCAAATAGGACAATCAAAGTGACAGGACGTTTTACTTCACACAATTAGTTACTGGTGCACGTTTGTTCAGAAAGCAATATCATATAAGTGTTTTCATCAACAAATAAGCCTAGCAGGGATTTCTCTGCCCACGCTCTTGAAATGGGTTTTCTGTCAATCAGGATGGGTTTCACAGGTAAGGATGACCAGAACGTCAGGGTGTGAATGTTTCTGCTATCCAGCAGAAATTTGGCATGGTGTTTGCCACTCCATTTGTGCAGAGAACAGAGATGAACACATTTTATCAGTAGCAGCATTCAGGGGCTAAAGTAACCCCTTCTCTTTCGTGATTCTGTCTGCATGGATTTTCAAGGGATTCCTAAACTTTAAGGCCAGGAAAACCATTAGATTATCACATTCAATCTCCAGTATACCACAGGCTATTGCATCCAGTTATTCCTCTGTTAAGCTCAATAAAGCATAACCGTCTTTCTCCTAAAGAACCAGTCTTCATTTGAGTTATCAAGAGATAGACAATCTACTGTTTTCCTTGCTGTTTCTTTATAATCTGAAGCTTAATCATCTTCACACTTAAACTATTTGCACAAGTTGTCATTTGAATTTCTCTAGATCAGCTTCCCGGCATCACTCTCGCCTATTTGTCTTAGAGAGATTAAAGGTTCTTTTTGTATCCACTGTTTTCTCCACGTGAAAATACTTACAAACTGCAATCAAATCATCTTCTGTCTTCCTGAAATGCTAAACAGATTTGAGTTCTTTAAGTCTTTCACAGCAGCATATTTTTTCAGCTCCTAAAATCTCTTCTGTGTTTCTTTCTTAACAATGTGTTTCAGCAGCTTATAAAATATGTTGATACTAGAAATGTATAAAGTATTGCTTCATCTGTCTCAGCAATACTGGATAATCAGGTAAAAATAATCTCTTAAATCCATATACTGTACTGCTTCTTATACCCCCAAAGATAACCCATTTCTTTTATTTGTGTATATGTATTTATTTATTTATTTTGCAGGGAGCCATGTCACATAAGGACCTCATGCTGGGTTGCCTCTTGATTCTGAGCCCTAAAGTTACTCATTCAAATAAAATCTAAGCCTTTCTGTTTTCCTTTATAGTAAACCAAATAACAGCAACCTTCTGCAAAGCATTTTAAAATTCAGATTTCCACATTTAAAGAAAATGGCTTTGACAAAACCATAGCAAGAGAGAGCCTGGATCTTCACCCTTTGCACACATCAGTCTGCTGTACAGCACATTTTCATAGGGTTGCAAGTGACAGCCAGATTTGGTACAGGTTTGCTCAAAACTCAGCCCAAACTGGTGCGTCTTCTCTATTTCATAGTTTTCAGGCTTTGCCTCCCAACACACTGAACGTGGGGGAAGCAATACTGTCTGACAGCAAAGCGGTACCTGCCAGGGAGGGTCCTGTGGAGAGCTCCAGGACTCCATCTATTGCCATGATCCTGTTCCTGACTGATTTCTTATTTTATTTAGTCTCTTACTGCTTTCAGCTGCAGTTCCTCATTCACTCTGAAGTGTGTGTGTGTGTGTGTGTGTATATACATGTATATATAAATGTAAAAAATCTCAGATCTCTAAATCTCTGAACCTGTGACTTTTGCAAAGCTCTCGTGTCTGAAAAGGAAGAGGATGTGAACTTGCAGCCTTGCATTGCCACTGTGGTCCTTCTGTGGTGAACCCTCTGAAAAGGAAGGTGATGAGAATAATCAGGAGAAAATAGCTGCTCTCTTATTTGAAGAGTCAAGACTGTTCAGGTGCAGCAGTTATCATTAGGTCTTTTCTCAGCTAGCAGTCAGTTCGTGCTCTGTGCAGTGGCTTCAGAGTCCCAGGAAACCGCATTTCACATGCTGAATAGCCCTATTTTCACGTAACATGATGGTGCAAGTACAGTTGCTGATTACCGTGAGACCCGAGAGTCTGCGCAGGGGTCCTATACTTCACACCGTGTGAGGTGTAGATGGAAAAAGAATGGCTCATGCTTCACGTATTATAGGTTTCAAACAAGTATCTTTTCATTCATGGGGAAAACAATGACAAGACACAGTATGATTAAATCAGCATTTGAACCCTGTATTTAAAAACCCATCTCCCTTTAAATCTCTGCATGTTGCCATCTATTAAAGGAAAATCAGAATATTGTGAAGAAGGTGCCCACAGTCTCCCCACTCTCCTGGGCTGGGTAGGGCAACAATGCAGCAGCAGAAATGCACCAGCGGGGAGTTCTCATTTAACAGGAAAGAGATGGCTGGTACTATTCTGCTTCAGCATCGGGGTTCAAAGAGGTCGAATCTCTAAAGAGCAGCAGCAGTTCGGAGTTTTCATTTCTCTTCCTCTCAAACCCTGACAAACTGTCATCATAGAAAACTTAAATCTGGATCTAAACCACTCGGTCTGAGGATTGCAGAAAATGAAAGCCAATTATTAGAACTATGATGTTCTGTAATGTTTAAAACATTCTTGATTCGTACCAGCCTTGTGTAAAAAAAACAAGACCAAACCCAACACTCTGCCTTTGTATAAAATTCTATTTCTCCTTTGCCATTTCCCTGGCCTGCCAAAATCACATTAGTAATCTACACTGAATTTTTAGAATTCAACAGCTGGTCCAGGACTCAACAGACCGCCACCAAAGCAACAATGTATTGCCGTTAAAAGCAACCATTCCATACCTGTTCCTGGTTTTAGCCTTCTGGCTTTTCAAACATATATTGAATGCACCAAATCAATCATATAGATTCATCCTACCACACTGAATAGAGCATGTTTCTATATTAAGCTCTCAGGAAAATCAGTCAATGCTATTAGACTCTCAGTAAGCCCAGCAGAAAAAAATGAACCCCCGACTGGAGCCAGATACAGCCTCCAGGGAGACAGGTGTGTTCTTGCTGATCTCCAGCAAGGTGCCCCTTTCCCTTGTACAATGCTTTGAAAATGGAGTAGAATGTGTACCATGCCCCAAAATAAAGCACTGTCAGAGGTAATGAGAAACTTGAATTTCATACATAAGGACAGCAAAATCAATGAGGAGGGTGTGTGGTACCTGCAGAGTGAGAGTGGGAAGATGATGACTGAAAGGTGGGAAGGTGAGAGTTTGCCTATGTGGCCATCTAGTTGTCATCAGGAGCCACAGAGAAAGGAGGAAAAAACCTGAAATATTCACTCCAGCAACTACCTCATACAATACTTCTAACGCTTTTTAAAACAAAACCACTAATAAATGATTAGTTAACATCTGTAGGCAACATTTGGGACCAAGACTTCAAAATGCCTATGATTTCCTGATGTTCTGCACTCACTGTTATCTTGAACTGTTTTCCTTCTACACCCTGGCAATAGGATAAGAGATGGTAGAAGGGGATACGACTCCCCCCCCCATCCTTTTCACAGTTAGATTCTGGGGACTGTGGTAAAGTTTGTATATTCTGTTCTGTTCTAAGCTTGATGGAATAATACAGGATAAGAAAATCAACTTGGGTAGTTTAAATTATGTATCAGAGAAGAAGCTGGTTCCTTCTAATAGCAACCAACAGAAAAATAAAAAAGAAGAAAAATAGAGAAGTATTACTGTCATCACGGGCCCAAACCTTGTGAACCATTATTTACAGCTGAGGAGCTATATCCAGTAAAGGACTTAAAAACAGACATGAGCCCATAGTTAGGTGCTTAGGCTAACAATACAATGCTTCAGGAGAGCTGGGAGCCAAAAGGGTGAAACAAAAACAAATTAGGGATCCAGAAGCTGATCCTGAGTCGGATAACTAGGGATCCTGAATTTATTAACTGGAAGAGTTAAGTATGGGCCAGTGTTCAAACCCAATTTCTCTTTCCTTTCCCTTGAGCATAGCACACTGTTCTGCAAGCCGGGACAGCACGCCAGGAGGAAAACTCCCTCTATGCAGTCTCTGTTTCTGATTTTCCTTTAGCACCTATCACTGCCAAGTAAAGAAACAGCGCGCTTGGCTAAATGGATCTTCGGTGTAACCCCTGTGGTCCTTCTTCTTACACGCTTACAAATGAGAGCAATATTGCCTGTGTAACTAATATTCTATGTGTTTACTTAAAAATGCATAAAACACATGGTTAATTTTGTTAATTACCCCCTATCGTCAACAGAATTACTTGAGGCAAGCACCGATATTACTGCCATTTCTCTCCACTCCCTTCCTTCGCACAGTGGAGAACATTTCCTCAAAACTCTTGCTAGAAAAATGCCTAGTGTGTTTCTTTGGTAGGTTATGATAAAAATCTTGAGTCAGTTCTTTAAAAATATCTCCTCCTTCAGATGTTATTTTATAAATTTCAGGAAATACTTTATATCGCAGAATAAATAAAGATAATGAAAAGAGAGAAACCATCCTATCTGTTCCTTGTCTTCCAGCCATCAGTGTACTCAACCATAGAGGGAAAAAGAAGAAGAAAAAATAAATCAAGAAGGAAAAAGATGAGAGATGCAGTGACGAAGAGTGTATGCTTTTCTTTCACCTATCAGTAGTTTGTCAGGGAATTACAATGAAATATATGTTGTGAATAAACAAAAAGGAACCTTGTGTGATCTCACGCAGAAAAAAAAGCAAACACAAATTACAGAAAAGAGCATTCAAACCATTACCAAACAGATGCTAAGCCACTAAGTAGCCAAAACACATAATATAAATAGATGTCTTTTTCTAAATATCATGTGAATACAAAAATACAACAAAAGTATTCAGGCACATCAAATGCTTTAGGCTTTTTCCATCTCTTACGTTATAAGGCTGTAGGCTATTTCACCTTGTACAAAATATAACATTCAGACAAACACGAACTTAAAGGTTCCTTTTTTCCCCCTTCTTCCCTTCTGTTTCTGGAGGATGGCTTAACCACTACATCATTTCACAACAGATCTCCAGGAATACTAATTCAACCTCTCCTGACTAGAACAGGTTCAAAGGAGTATTTGAGACATCCCTAGATCTGGCAGACCAACGGTTCACTCATTTTTGTGAAAAGCAAGAGATGGGACCTCCGATAGCATCTTTTGGATATGTTTCTGCAACCCATAAAAGTTGTGGATAAAAGAAAGAGGTAGAACCACTGCTAGATGTATTTTGTAAAATTAACATAATTTTTTTGTATTCTCTGGTTCTAAATGACAGATGGAAGGCATCTCTTCAGCCTGTGCTAGACATTCAGCTCTCATCCAGGTACTCCATACTGCATAGCTTAGGTGGGTCTCCATATGGGGAACATGTTCCCCAGACATTTGGGGGGCTGTGGATTCCCCTTGGTGGCAAAGCACACAAAGAGTAGCAATCACTGTCCTTCAGCAGGTTGAATCCCTGGGCTTAGTTTATAAAAATCATTTACGAGTCACAGTTCTTAAATTCAAAAATTGTGTAAATAATTCTTGCTTAATTTTAAAACATGCTGAGTGCCTACAACTCTCAGTGGAAACTTTAGGTGTTAAGCATTCATTTAGAATAAAAATCAAGTAAGAACAGAGTTGGCTTTTCCAGCTCTGAAATAGAGATTTAGGACAGTAATTTTTCCTAAAGTGTTTTTAAAAAGTGGGTTTAGTTTTTTAGCTGTAATGTCTCTCTTTACAAAAAGAACGCATTAATTTGATCTGGCTGTAGAAATTCTCAGTGCTATAGAACTGATGTCTGGATGCATGTTTGTGTGAATGATGATGCTTATCTGATCACACACAAAAGACGCACAGAACTTTCTGAATGACCTCTGTAGTGAAAAGCAAGGTCCTTTCAGCCTTTTGGACAGGAGACGTTATAACAAATTTAAATCAGAGATGCCCTAATAAATACCCTTTCCCCTAAGAATTGTATCATATTTTGAATTCTGTGTTAGTGACGTCTGCAGGGCTTTATTTGTGGGAGTGGGTGGGAGTCCATGTGATACATTCAAACTTAACAGTGAAACTTGCAGTCGTATTTTTGGTGGTTGATTTACACTCCTCTGTCATTAACATACTAGAAGCACTCGGCTGTTTGTTGGTGGTAAGACCTTTGGCTCTGAAATTGCAGTGGGATATCACTCTGAAGACTCTCTGTCCATAAATCAATTTTCATTGCAATATTATAGCCCAGAAAATTCTGCTTTCATATTCCAACTATACATGAAGATGAACTTCAACAGAAAGATGTGATCCACAGACTTAATCTGAAACTGTCTGTTACGTCTAAGACTTATTTCCTACTCTGCTTTTTAGTGCGCTCCATACATGCGCACCTGGCACATACTGGGAAAGCTTTCCTTTCCTCAAACAAGATGCATTATCTCTAATAACGTATCTCTCTCTCTTTACCTTCTCTTGGTCTATAAATATGCCTAACTATAAATGCCAGACAGTTCAGCTGCTGTATCTTGTTACTGAGCTGTGCGGAGGCAAAAACGTAGAAATCAATTTAATTTATAGCTATTTTATTAAAGCAAACACAAAACAGAGTGTGCCTTTTCAATGTCACTAAGATAGCACACGGTAAGCAGGTGTCTTTGCTTCAGGCCCATTTAGTCCATGTTCTCAAGGAGGAGGAGAAACATGAAACACCGCAGAGATTTCTCCAGCCAATTTCATTCCCTTGCACCCCCAGATCAAATGTTCCCAGTCTCATCCTAGCTGGCCCCAGGGGAAAGTCCTTGCTTCTTCAGGCTTCTAGGCCAAGATCTTTCCTTGAAGAAAAGTGTAGGAAGGTCTCTCTCTAAGGGCATATGGGCTTTAATACTTGCAGGCAAAAATTAAGCACCTCACAAAATAGACTCAACCCTCCTTCTCCAGCCCAGGAAGCCCTACTACCCAGGTAAAGCTGATGTGCTTTGCCCTTTCCCTGTCCTCCGAGCAGCTCCTCTGCCAGAGTTGCTCCAGCCCGAGCGTTGGAGGGACCAGGGAGCACCTGAGGGAGGTTATTCAGGAGAGCACCAGCACAAGCTGCAGCTGGAAGGGGCAGCCATCCCACAGTACCAACCCCTACGTAGAAGCAAAACTTTTTTGTGTTTTACTGTTGAAAGGGGGGTCATACTCAGTATATACAAAGAGTGACTGTTTTTATCGCTGCCCAAGAAAATGAGTATGTCAGTGAGCATAAAGCTGATAAGGAAAAGATTTTCATCATCACTGTTCAGAGACTGTCCAGCTTCTGCATCTCTTACTCAGCCATAGCATAAATACATTGTTTTTCTTTTATCCACAGGGCTCCCAGGTCTTTACTTTTGCTACTGGCCTGTGTAGGTAAGCATTGCCATCCTTGCAGTCACGTGGATCTATATGCGAAGATTTAATTTAGCAAGAGCTCTGGTTTTCTTTTTTACTCATTTTTACTGATGAGCAAAACTCATCAGATTCAGTTTTACTTTATCCTTTGATTTTTTTGAAGCTTTTCAAAGTCATACGTGAACTGAAAAAAAGCTAAAGGATTAAACACCTTCCAGACAGAAGATTAAATAGGCTCTGACTTTGGTGGGAATGTAACAGTAGCACACTCCTGGCACTAAAAAGAGTTTCTATTAGCACGGTGCTAGAAGAAAATAGGCGGTTGCTAATAACATTTTAATCAGAAGCTGTTATTTTAAGACAGTCACATGATTCTGGGTGAGTCTCTTACCTTTTCATCCCAAATCTCCTAATTGCATGCTTTGCTATGATACCTGTCCTGCTACCTCTAAAATCTCCAAGGCAAGGTTGGTCTTCTGCAGAGGTACAAATTGTGTGTGAATGGCATCTGTATCTCTGGCAGCACTTCAAATCACACCCATGCCCAGGGAGAAATGATGATTCCTAGACACTGGCAACGCAGGGATATCATGCCAGGGCAGCACTTCAGCACACAGGCCTGCTGCTCCTGCACAAGCAGGGACCATCGTTACAGCCTTGGACCCTTGAACTACCAAGGGGAAAGGAGAATATCAAATACACTGTGCATGTTTTACTATTAATACAGCTTTTTGCATACAAAGCGTATTTCTACATACAGAGTAGTGAGTCTGTATGTGTTTATATACGATATATTAATCGATACAATAATATATACACGTATCTATATATGCTGTGCACACACACAGAGTCTCTCTATGTTATAGCATACTGTGCTGTCTAACACATTGTAAACACCAGAAAAATGCACTTATATACACACCAGTATCAAACTCTAGTAAAGAGCAGAGAATATACTCCAGGACAACTCGACCAAAAACTCCCACTTGGGAAAGCCTGAAAGCATCTTCTCATGGCTGAGAGATGAGGCTACTTGCTGAAGGCTCTCCTCCCTCCCCGTGCTGGAAAAATGAAGATGTTAAAAAGCACAGATGATTGTGCTACTGATCCAGGTTGATTTCACCAACATTTCATCTGCTGAACTTTGATTTTACCACCCAGCAGAAGATAGAGCACCAAATATCTTCAGGTTTTATGTGAGCTTCACACTTATACTTGTATTTTGATAAGAACATTCACTTCTGGAGTCCCAACTTAAGTTTCTTTCTCAGCCACATATTTTTCTGTCAAACCACTTTTATTATCATATCATGACTCTTTGCTTTAGGTATAATCAATCATTCTTACCTGCAGTTTCATTTCATATTTGCCAATAACACGACAGGCATTTCACTTTTAGACATTGCCTATTTTTTTGAATGGAGAGTAATTCTTAAAATAAGATGCAGTTTTAGTGTAAAGATAATTAAATTTTTGTAAGAGACACTATGTTTCTTTTTGCTGCATCAGCTCTCCTGAACTCATACCTTTCGCAATCTGCCGCTACGCTACCCAAATAAAATCAATAGGTTCTGAAGTTCAGCATGGAGAATTTTTTTCCATTAATAAAATAACTTTATTAACTCTGAGAACCATAAATTGCTGAAACACATTTTTTTTAAATTCCCTTATCTGCATAAGAATCAACAGCAGTGTTTGTAAAGTGGCTGTATTGCCAAAAGACATATTTGATAAATCTCTGCTGTATATTTTGCAATATTGAAGGGTTTCTTTTTGTTTGTTTCTGTCAACTTTGTTTAGTGGAGCCAAACTTGGTGGAGTCAATTTAATGGACTCAAATGATGTATGACTTCCCCTGCACAGTCTAGGTTTTGCTCAAGTTGTTGAGGCTTTGTGATGTCTTTCAGATACCTGTTGGTGTTAGCTGGTATTTGGGATTTAAATAAAAAGAGGGGAAAAAAAGAGCTATCTTGCTATTTAACTTTTTTTTYCCCCAACTTTTTGCTGCGTATTGTAATTTTTCTGCTGTATCAGATTTTTGAGGAGAAATACAAAAACTATTCAGTTTCTAACTATTCCTTGGCTCAAGTACAAAAATACAAGAGAGTCCAGAAATTACAAAGCATTTTGTTTGTTTGTTTTCATCCCTCTGGCACAGACAAGGAATCAAATTCTCCCACTGGTAAGAAAGCAATTGTACAATGATAAAACTGGGGTATGCTCACTGGGCTAACTTTTAGCACGGTGCTGTTTCTATTTTTAGCGGTGTTCATTCCAGAAGGACCTGAAGCAAGGTACATAATGCAGCTGCTATTTGTCGCTGTTACGCTGTTCACTAGCTCTCACTTAAAAAGTCTACTATTGATTTCAACAAACTTTGGTTCCGACAGTTAGAATTAGGCAATTTTCCTACTTTGGAAAAGAGAAAAAAGAAGAATTGGTCCCTGTTTAGTCTCATATGGTTGCCTTTGCTGCCTTCAGTATCAACCAAGTAGCTGCAAGCTTCCAGTGTAAAATCTAATAACATCAGCTGAAAGGTTCCTGCCAACTTCCATGTGCCTTAGGTCAGACTTTCAGTGGTTCAAGTTCAGCATATTTTATTCCAGTGACTTTGAGTTGCACCTGATTTCAATTTAGGGAAGGAGCTTTACCCTTACGATTTGTTTTCATCCGTACTTCTACCCCATGGTATGCAGAAGAGATGCTTTCAGGATGGTAATGAGCAATCACAGCCTTTGCCTCCAATGCTTGAGCACTGCTGTTGCTTTTAGAACAAGGGCAGGTGATTAATCTTTCTTCCCCTCGAAGGACTCTCTGAAGCCTACCTGTTCTCTCAAGCTCATCTACTAGTCAACCTGGTTCTGATCTGTTATTTCTAGAGTGCAAGGTCTGACTCAAGTTTGCTTTTCAAACAAGGAGAATAAAGCTCCTTATCATAGCAGACCATGATATTATAATCAAAAGAAGTCAGATAAAATTTTCATCTGAAATTTCAGGTTCTCTTTGAATTAAAGAGAATTTTTTCAGTTTATTCTTCTTTTTCATCTTTGTTACATTTTTCTTTTTTTTTTTTTTTACTTGCAGTTTCTGTGGGACTAGAGGGTTACCTTGAATAGTTAATATCCTGATCCAACTTAAAAAAGCATTACAGATGGGGATATAATTGAACTTATACAAGAGGAAAAAAAAAAAACGGCGTCTAATAAAGTCCTGCTGTATTTCCTACCTTAACTGACAGGAAAAAAAAAAGAAAAATAAAAAACAAAGATTTGGAAAAGACTACAAGAGTGTCAATTAAACGTCCATCTGAACCAAGGCTCTAAAACTTGAGAGGAGAATTCAGGATAGACCGTGTCAKTGGTAAGGCATGGATTTCCAGAGGGTTCTGGACCTGATGGTATATACYTGATTGGTATGGTGACAATATGAATAAAATAACAAATTTCTGTTTTATGGATACTTTAAAAATTCTCCTGTTCTTTTTTTGAAAGGGCAAGATATCTGAGCAAAGACAATGGTATAATGCTGAACTGCTCTGAGAGACATGCCTTACTAGTGACTTAGGAAAATAATTAGAGTTATGAAATGAAGTGYGGAAGGACACATAAACGAAAAAGATTGAGACTGAGATGCACTAGTTTATAGAATAGCTTACGGGGCTAGGACTTAAAGATTTTAAACTGATCTCAAATACAAAAAACCCCAAGACCTGCAGTAAGTCACTTACTCCTCATGATCTTTGATTCTCACAAGAATAATAGGAACGTCAAACCCATTGCACACAGTCAGGTGCTCAAACAATGAGAGGATTCAGACAAACCAACTTGTGTCTTCAATAGAAAAAGAGAAAATAAGAGTGAGAAAGCAGATGTATCAAGCTGACAGGCCAACAGCTTAAAGTCTTATGTTCCTGCATGCTTAGACTCTGTTAAGTCTTGCCCTGGTCAGTGTTTGATTTAGTGGTCTTGTATTTATTAGCATCTATGCAAATCAAAATTGTAATATATGCTGAATGGGTTGTTAGTARGATCAGCCTTTAGATCCAGCTGAATCCCCTCTGTCCACCCCTATTCTTAACCTTCAGTGTCAGAGAATCATTACAACGTATGTACCTTTAAAAATGAGATCTGGTCTATACCTCTGAGTATAATATTAAATATGCAACATCTAATATGAATTATCTTTCACAGATGAGAAGTACTATCTTTTCAAAATTTAACAAGACTGTGAAATTAAACTGATGCACAGAACTGCGTTTTCTAGTTGTCAGTTTGCACAAAACCATGTTTTATTGAGCATTTTGCAAATCTGCAGTGAAAGACAAAAAAACTACAGATTATTCCAGTACTTAAYAAGAATTTTAAAAAGATATAATACCACAGGCAAACCGTATTACATAGTAATACGTTGTTCACATGTTTTTTCACAGGTATTTAGCCAGAATATTGCCATAGAATAGGGTAGTACTCGATTAAACAAGAATTAGGGATGATCAAGAAAGAAGCTATTCCTCATTGTTGCCCTAAGAGAATGCACGAAATAGATGAAAGGTTTTCCTAGAAAACTGATGCAGAAGATTCAGCTGTCAGAAAGATGAATACCCTGTTTTAGTAGTTACTATAATGAGATTTCAACCATTGACCATAGCCTGTTACAGAGAAATGAAGAAATGTTTCATGGTCTAAACATGTTTTTTGTTTCATGGAGTAAAAAGAGTAGATGTGCTGTGGACCCACCTCTAATATACTTTTACAGGACTATCTGAGATTACAGAAGACTAAACGTGATGGTAGAGGGGGTCTTTTCCAGTCTTGCACTCAGTAGTTATTTCTATGGATAATTTCCATTTTCAACTTTATTTTTTCCTATTATCATTCAGAAGGTATCCAAAGATTATATGATCTTTCTATCATCCATTTTTAGATTCACAGACATATTCAAAGAAAACTCTTCATGGTGAAACAGGCAAAAGGCATCTCGATGGCAAGCCTAGGGATGTGTTTCAGACAATCTATTGTACATGCTGTAGCAGCAAAGAGCTGTGATAAATTTTCTTGTAAAAACACTTTATGCAAGAATTACAGGCAGTAATTTTCAGATTAGATGTTTGGACAGAGAATGCCTGAAAAAACATATTTTCAAATAGCAGGCCATTAAGGCTTCTGAAAACCCACAAATGTTTCTGCGACTCACACGATAAAGTGCTTGGTATTAAAAAAACTTAGTCTCTCCAATAGCTTCCTAAATTATTTTGCACAGTTCCCTGATAATACATTGGACTTCAGGCAACCTGTTCATTATAACTGACACCAAACCCAGCACCATACCAGTAATTATGGTGGAAAACTAGAGTCAGATAGACTCACCTCTCCAGTGAGTTTGCCAGTTGGATTTATCCATCATGACTGTCATGGTTTAACCCCAGCCGGCAACTCAGCCCCACACCGCCGCTCGCTCACTCCCCCACAGTGGGATGGGGGAGAGGATCGGAAGGGTAAAAGTGATGAGAAAACTCGTGGGTTGAGATAAAGACAGTTTAATAGGKAAAGCAAAAGCTGC
This sequence comes from Phoebastria nigripes, assembly GCA_035582835.1. Taxonomy (NCBI): domain Eukaryota; kingdom Metazoa; phylum Chordata; class Aves; order Procellariiformes; family Diomedeidae; genus Phoebastria; species Phoebastria nigripes. The sequence continues at coordinate 113,723 of JAYKAV010000009.1, forward strand.
GCACAAGCAAAACAAACCAAAGAATTCGCTCACTCCTTCCCATCGGCAGGCAGGTGTTCAGCCATCTCCAGGAAAGCAGGGCTCCATCACACGTAATGGTCACTTGGGAAGACAAACGCCATCACTCCGAATGTCCCTCCCTTCCTTCTTCTTCCCCCAGCTTTATAYGCTGAGCATGACGTCATATGGTGTGGGATATCCCTTTGTCAGTTGGGGTCAGCTGTCCYGGCTGTGTCCCCTCCCAACTTCTTGTGCCCCCCCAGCCTCCTCGCTGGTGGGGTGGGGTGAGGAGCAGAAAAGGCCTTGACTCTGTGTAAGCCCTGCTCAGCAGTAACGAAAGCATCCCTGTGTTATCAACACTGTTTCCAGCACAAATCCAAAACATAGCCTCATGCTCACTACTATAAAGAAAATTAACTCTATCCCAGCCAAAACCAGTACAATGACCCAAACTGTACTCCTGCAGTCTATACGTGATGCTGCAATGCTTTCCGTCCAGCTGTAGCCCCAAAATACACCTGTGATGCCCTCCATTTCTGGTGAAACACGTAAACCACAATCACTAAGGTACTAAATCAACATTCCCACCCAGTCTGGGTCCTTGGACTAGGTTACTGCAAGCCAAAGCAAAGGAATGCAATTACTATTTTCCAGCTAATCATTGCCCTGCCTGATGATTTCAGGAGTTGCAGGTAACTAGAAGTTTAACTGGGCCTTCATAAGAGTATCTTCTGTCCACAAATTACTGGTTCCCATAGTTATCCTCCACCTCTGAGCAATTCTTATTATTGGATTTATTTTTTAACTGGAAGGTACAACTACCACTCACTCCCTTAAGTAGAGGCAATCCTGGCCTGATGTCTGAGATCTGAAATCAGATCACTGGCTTGAAAATCTCAAGCCGAAAAAAAAGTTTCCAGCCTAAAAGTAACAGTAGACTGAAAACATCCAGCTGCCAAAGAGGGACAGGAATTGCCCGGCCACCTTCTTGTGGGAGAGTCTCTGCAGCATCCGCAGGGACACAGACAACAACGGTTGCACCACCCAAGTGCAACAACAAATCAACCCTGCACCAGTTGCCCATTCAAGCACCATTTCACTCTTTCACTAGCCTTTGATTTTTCTACCAACATACCCATCCAAAAAGGAGAAGGTGGCCAGACTTTGGCTGCATTTCACAGTGCAAGTTCACTGTTGCTGATGGCTTGCAGAGGAGTTGCACTGATTACCAGGCCAGAAAAGGCACTTTAGCAAGGGCTAACTAAATTCCACCACCTTTGCCACTGACTCATATAATATCAATACAGTTCAAATTTGAAACAAAGTTTAAATCAAACACTGAAAGACACTGAACAGTTAAGACTCTAAGACAGATAACACAGAAGCAGCATGCACACTGAAATGTTAATGTTGCACTTGGTGTGGCTATTTTTTTATTATCTGGTACAAACCCAAAATGTCCAAGGGTTTTAGACAGTCATAAAGAAGACAACTAAGAAAAGAACCCATATCAGTAGAAGTCCTTCACTTCGTGTTAAAGATGAGTGTACGTCCCCAGCATGTGGAAGCACTTTGGTAAGCCCTAAACGATGTATGAAATGAAAAATCCTGGAAGATAATTCTGTGCAAACAGTGGCATGCCATGCTATTTATGGAACKAATAAACACAAATAGTGCAAAAAAGACCCAAATTCTAAAAACAAAGGGAAAAAAATTATTTTTTTTTAATTGCTTGTGGTAGTGCTACTCCCTAGACAGGGAAGCACTGAGTGGAAATATTTGGTGGAGACTGAGCCTCCCTCTATACTCTGATGCAAACTATAGCAGAACAGTAAAATATTCTGTAAAATACCTTAAAAAATGCATGAGATTTAACTATTTTTTCCTACATATTTTTAAACCTGTCTGTAACATCGTGGAGACTTTTACAGACAGATAGCTGATATTAAATCCACAGTCAAAAAGAAGTGAGAAAGCAGTTGCATTTCAGCACAGGCAACATCTACCACAAAACCTAGAGCCCTTTCCTGACACTGACAATTCTTCAGGAAAGGAATGCTATGAATAAGCCAAGCAATACAATTTTTTAGATAAAAATATGGGTTTAGGGCAATCAGCGGAGCCCTCACTGTCAAATTTGTCGGCATCACTTGACAACACCAATCATGACTTGCTACTGATTCATCTTAGACCTGACAAAAGAAGAAAGAATTGCACTGACCCTTCTTTTGGGGAGATCATGACCCAGAGGGTTCCAGACATTATTTAGGATGCACAGGATGTATAGGATTTTTATTGAGATCTAGCCTTTTTTCAAGGCACTCTGCAAGTTATGCAGAAAGCTGCTCACACATAACTGTGTGCATAGATTAGCTGGTCCTACAGAACCAGAAACAAGTCTGCATATTCTTGAGCACCATCTACTGGCACCTTTTCCATTAATAGTTGCACAATTCTCATAGAGCACCCGAGCACCAGGCTGAGCACTTGTCAATTCGCCTTCCGTGAGACACCTCATTATAGATGTTGAAAATAATTCCTATTAACTGCCTTAACCTTGGGTCAAATCCACTGTTCTAGCCATTGGGGAAAAGGAAACGATCTTCGCAAGATCTTTCTTTTTAACTCTCTTTGAAAAGCTCTTCATATTTCAGAAATCTGTTACTTTCACTTTAAGGTATTCAACACTGTGATTGTTCAATGCATTCTCTTTAATGTTGTACTAATTAATCTAAAGTTGTTTACATTGCATTTGGCATTTCTAGACATCTATTATTTGCTCAATATAAGTCTGATTCAAAGCTCTTTACAGTTGCAGTATCCTTCCACCTGTTTATGAGTTCTGGACCCCAGCACCTCATTACATCAATTCTTAAGGGAAAACGTGAACCAGTAAACAAAAAAATGCATCACAATGCATGTATTTACAAGATTCCAGTGAAAATTCTGGAGCTTTTKCTGTGTCAGCCAATGGAGAATGGGTCTAGAAGAGCGACCCATTTTTGGTCATTGTAGCTAAAATTTCAGCCAGGTACAATCCCAAATTCTTCTTTGACAAGATCTTTTCTTGAGCTATGATGTATCTTGACTACACCAGACAGAAAATTCAGCAAACACTGAAGGGTTTGCTGAAATTGCTATACCCTTTTGTTTCTATTATAGGATTACTGTGTTTAAGACACAGGCAATTAACAGCAGTAGTATACCCATTTGGGAGCATCCAAGGTCACGATCCTGCTAATGGGAACTGACATCTTGCTGTCCCTAGAGAATGCAAGAGTAGGCAAAACAAAGTATCATTTTAATGAATAACCTGTTGTAATATTGCACAAATCACCGCCTGAAGTCACTAGCTGTGCAAATTCTTTATGTTTGTGCTTAAAGATTAAGTTTGGATGGACCTATCCAAATGCTGGCTTGTATCTTGCAAGAAAATGGGGTAGGWAGTAGTAGAGCATTCTTTATATCCCTACACGATTCACATGAAGTATTATTAATCAAGTTGCTACTGAGAGGGAATATCAACACATGAATATTCCAGAGTCTTTTAGTATCAATTAAAAATCAATAATCCCTCAGCAATCCTTATACAGCCGGAAATTATTAGAATTTTCCAAGGATATATACACATCTTATGATGTTAAAAAATGAACGAAAAATTATTCTTTATGAAACCAAGAGTCGCTTTAATACATTAATATCAAATATTTAAATGGTATGACATTAAAATATTATTAAAATAATTTTTAATCCAAAAGAAAATATAAAATGTGGTTCCAAAAATTTGAATGTARGAAGTATCCTTATTGTTTGGTTTATTCCTCTCTTAAGACATCAGACATGTATAGAAACAATGAAAATAAAAATGTGGGGTAAAATACTGGCATATTTTAACACTATATTCCTCCAGAGATGTAAAATCTGAAAATGTACATACTAGAACAGTAAATTACAGACTCTTTTCTTTATTATTGTCCGCTGAAAGATGCGAAAAAAGTGCTGTTTTAAAAGATGTTTTGATTTTCTGGGGTTCCTCTGAAGAAGTCCTGCTGGAAAATTGGAGATATCTATATATACTGCCTCTGTGCATGTAAAATGGATATTTACAGAATAAACTTATTTGCAGTAGCAAGGAAGCCTTACACAGGCGAATATAAAGCTATTCAAGCATAGTAAGGACAGTATATGTAAAAACATAAATATTTTTTAGTTCTGCTAGGTAATTTTGTTTGCTAATCCAGATGCATCACAGCATTTTTTCTACACGGCCTGGGCTCACAGGTGGACCTTCCCAGGTGCAGAGAGGTGTACCAATATGCCACAGTTAGTTATCTTTTTTGGCAGGGAAGTCTGRCTTAGAGGGGAAGGGATCACGAAAAACAGCAGCCGTGTGGACAGATGGAGTGGACGGTTTAGGCAATCTGAAGTGTTTCAGTTTTTGGAGGTGATGAGGAGAACATCTATAAAGCAACCATGCCCATTTTTGCCCCTGCGTGGTATGAAGCTGTGTACGAGAAAACCCATGCCACCATCTCCAGGCTAACGATACTTCTCTTCCTTTCTGCTTTGCTTGAGATCATCTCTTACAGACCTTGAGCATTGCACTTAATTTTCCTGAGGCTAACTGACATGATTTTCCATCTCATCTCCAGGGCTGTGAGCCACCCTCTGCTGTGGACAGCCACGGTTAGCTCAGGTGTCCTGACTTTTTCTGTGCCTGTGWTTCTCCTCTCCTGGGACAAAAGGCAATGATGACTAATGACCAGGCAGCCTTAAAAAACAAAGAACATTCATTCAACACCAAAACATTTAAAAGAAAACAGAATTTAATGCCTTGGATGTACATTTAGCTTTCCAAGATGCCCAGCTGGTAGATCTAACCTCTTACAGACTTTTCCACGACAGCTGTGTTCCTGGGCAGCTGCTGGCAGCTGGCCACCAGCCGTTCAGCAGTTTGTTATCTCTTCAGTCAGAAGAGTTCGACTCTTCCATCTTCCTCAGTGACAGATATAGACTCCTGGAGGTGAGTCATTTCCCTGGTGTCGTTCATGAACTTGCCAATGAACACTAATGTGAAATTTCCTGCAGAGGCCCCATCAAGGGAGAACTTCGCACGTGAATAACCCTCAGGCTGTTATTCTCCCTCTTTGTCCTAACCACACAGATTAAGTATGCTATTGAGGAAGGGGCAGACGGGATAAATCCTCACGTTTCACAACAGTTCTACACCTGTTCTAAGAAGTTTCCCATGGAATAAAAATTCTATTTTTCCTAGTCGGTTCTACATTTGATAAAAGTCTGGTACAATGTTTTACATTCTAAAATGTATGAGAGGGGCATTCTCAGACATCAGCAATTTCAGGGTTCCTTTCAAATACTCTTGCCATCAAATCTAACCTCAATTCCCTGCCTATTGCTATCTGTAATAAAATTGAAACCACGGTTGCACATTTCAGACAAATAAAACAATCAAAGCTACAGCAAACTGAAAGAATTCAGTGGGCTGAAAAATAACCACAATAAGAGAAGTATTTGGTAAGAATATAAAGAAAGATTAAATCTTAATTAAAGTGCACAAGATTAAATCAGTGACAAAATCAGGCGTGATTTTAGACACCTGTGTTTCTGGTGGCCAACTTGGCAACTTTCTTCTTTGGAAAATGCTGAACTCCCAGTTTCTGGAACAAAGCTACTTTAAAGGTGCTGAGGTATCAGCCTCTGCTTCCACAATCCCTCCTCAAATCATCACTTTTGCAACTAAACGTGTTTTGGTAGAAGTAAAAGCAAAACTGTAATAGCCTCATTTTTTATGATTTTATGACATTGTTACAATGACAGGTTGTAACTGATCCCAAGACAAAGCTTCTAACATAAGTCTAAACTGGTGATTCAGGAGGCATTATACTACAAAGGGCTTCAGCTTTGCTGGGTTTCATCTTCTCAAATTTTGTGCAGCAAGGAGGACAGAGCAGCATACAACCCATGACACCGTCCTGCCAACATGCTGTCTCTACGTCTCTAGATTATAAATATCAAAAAATAAAAACCTGACTGTACATTTTATGGGAAAAAGTCATTTAAACTTACATGAAATGCCTAGCAAATATCTGCACGGTGTAATATGAAGAACCTATGGTTTAAAGATATTTCATAAATAAGTACGGAATGACCTTAGCTCCTTGTCCATAATAGAAGGAAGCTAAAGACACTCTAAGGACATTGACATATCCTGACTTCTTCAAATGCAGACAAAAGAAAAGGAGCTCTGTCGTCCTGTACTCCAAACAACAGTGCTATTTCAGTCACACTGAAGTCAAGTTTTCTCTCCTAAGAAGAGTCATTTTGTTGTCAAAGTTCTCTCAGAAACACCTTCTTGAGAGTTTAGCCTTGAATTTTCTCCCGATCCTTTGGGTCAAGCCCTGCTTAAGCCTGATTGTCAGCACCTGTGAAGTTTTTGTCACAAAGGAGGGAGAGTTGCTCCTCCAGATCCTCACTAGACATGATGTATTGTTAATTACTCGCCTTTCATGATGTATTTTTGATGACCAAAATACATATTCTAGGTATTGTTGTCACTACTATCCAGACTTGAGTTAGCAGGTAACTACAATTTCTATAACAGCTTTTTAGGATGGTTGTAAATGACATGGAACACCACTGTTCCAGGAAAACATTCTGTAGAAAAAGTCCAAAGACTACATATGATTTATTGGAAAACCGCTTAAGAAGAGTAAAGCTTCCTTTTGCAAATATGTTTATTTAATACCATCTTCCAAAAACGATCCACAGAAAGGCTATCTAACAAATCACGGGCTATGACAGAATGTCACATCATTACTCTCATATTTGTTATTTTCTATATGAGTTCTAAAGAAGAAGAAATTTTATTGCTCTACCAGAGGGATGAGTAAATAGATCACAGAAAGACCTAAATGACAAGAGTCTGCCCTTAAACTACCCACAATTTCTAGACTGAAACTATTACAGATGTCCATGATAACCTATAGCAGTTTCTGGGAAAACGATGTATTAGCTATTGTATTTTCAACTCTGACCTTTCTATTATTAGTTATCAAAATCTACCTTTGACAGTCATCAGTTATACAGTGTGTCTTTTTACAAAATGAGCTCTATTCCTGCTTTTTCCTGTCAGAGGGAAGGGGCCGATAGAACCAGAATTCATCCTGTGGCATTTCTGAACAAACCTAGCCAGGAGGCTGGTAAACAGAAGGCTTCCACTGTGTTTCTGACCTGGATACCTTCATTCGGTCCTTATCCCTTTGTGCTAACTTGCCCAATGTTGGATGAAGAGTAGGAGATTTGCTAGAGGGTTTGTAAACACCACCTGTTGGAGAGCTGATAAGTATTCCTGGGATGCATCTCAGGAGCCTCTGGGGCTTCATGAACCAGAAGAAACAGAACTGGAAAACAGGAGAGACTCGTTCTGTTTCTTACTTGATCCTGATCACTACTGTTTGCGGTCAGCCATCTATGCCTTATCCCCATGCTTCTTCTGTAGATTATGGGTTACTTGAAATAGCTGCTGCTATTTTACGGTACTATAAAACAAGCTGAGAAGGCACTTTGAGCTATTTTCCTAACTCCTAAATATGTACATGCACCTCCTACCCTAACCATAGGTGGAAATAAAAAGCACATTACTGTATCAGTACCTCACAGTCTTCTTGTAATGTACTGGGTTTTGTTGTTGTTGTTCATGCTCCACAGATGGGCATCGTGTCACTGAGAAACTAAATGGTCCAAACCAAAAAGAGAACTTAGGACAATGGAAGGAATTGATGCAACTTTTCAGGAGACCCACATTAGTAATTCAAACTGTGAACTGTCTTTCCCTGCTGACTAATGTAGGACACTTCACAATTAAGCTTCCTGAAAGGTAAGTTATTACTCAGACAAACCATCAGGACAAGTGTTCTCAACAGATGTCAAAAAGAGGAATCAGTCTTGAGAAAATATTTCTCTCTTTAACATGGAAGAAAATAAATGAACTACCTGTTTGGACATCATAATCATTCTTGATGCCATAGTATCAGACAGACTAAAGAATCATAGAATCGTTCAGGTTGAAAAAGACCTTTAAGATGATCAAGTCCAACCGTTAACCTAACACTGCCAAGTCCACCACTAAACCACGTCCCTAAGCACCACATCTACTACACGTCTTTTAAATACCTCCAGGGATGGTGACTCAGCCACTTCCCTGGGCAGCCTGTTCCAATGCTTGACAACCCTTTCGGTGAAGAAATTTTTCCTAATGTCCAATCTAAACCTCTCCTGGAGCAACATAAGGACGTTTCCTCTTGTCCTATCACTTGTTACTTGGGAGAAGAGACCAACACCCAGCTCGCTATAACCTCCTTTCAGGTAGCTGTAGAGAGTGGTAAGGTCTCCCCTGAGCCTCCTCTTCTCCAGGCTAAACAGTCCCAGTTCCCTCAGCTGCTCCTCATAAGACTTGTGCTCTAGACCCTTCACCAGCTTCGTTGCCCTTCTTAGGACACGCTCCAGCACCTCAATGTCCTTCTTGTAGTGAGGGGCCCAAAACTGAACACAGTATTCGAGGCGCAGCCTCATCAGTGCTGAGTACAGGGGCACGATCACCTCCCTACTCCTGCTGGCCACACTATTTCTGATACAGGCCAGGATGCCGTTGGCCGCCTTGGACACCTGGGCACACTGCTGGCTCATATTCATCTAGCTATTGACCAATACCCCCCGGTCCTTTTCCACCAGGCAGCTTTCCAGCCACTCTTCCCCAAGTCTGTAGCGTTGCATGGAAAATATGGAAGACATTGTACAATTAATATTTTTTTTCTCTTTTACCAAAATTCTGAACAGCAAAACTACTTTCCTCTAGATAATTTTAATTGAAGTATATTTAATAAGTGCTCAGTAGAGCTGGAGTGAGTGTTACCAAACTTCTTCCCCTATCGTGACTGGTCATTAAGCTGTCTTTAAATCTGTACTCAACCATTTCTCTTAAAAGTTTGTCATAATATTACTGAACCTTTTTTTATTCCCCCTATGCAGTAACTCCATGGTTAACTCCCCAGCCCCAGCAATGGAAGGAATACACTCACTGTTCTTCTCCATTAATTTCTCTTTCTTTCTGTCCATAAACTCTGACATTTCAAAAGCCTTAATCTTTTATTATATTTGAGCTTATCAAAAGCTGTATGTCCTCTCAATATTGGGTGAATGCTTTGGTATAATGGGTGCCCTGTTAAAATGTCTGTGTAGTCTGTGGGAACACCACGGCTCTGTCACTCTGGTGGGAAGCTCTGGCTGACATGGATTTTGAGTTTGCCTTGACGGTCCTTCAATCCGTATGTGTCGAGCCCCTGCTGCCTGACTCACACATGTCAGGTTCAGATCAAGATATAAATGTATTGTACCCTGCATGGAAAGATCACTTGCTGCTAATCCTGGATTGCAAGAGCTAAAATACACCAGAAATAATGTTTTGTGCAAGTAGGTTTATAGTCATTTAGGTATCTTAAACTTCCTTTTCAACTCTTTTGAGTTGAAATTTTGTAGTCATTTGAATTTAACTGGAGCTGGGTCCAGTTCAGGATTTGAGTTGTTACAATCGCTGCTTGGTTTGATTTTGTCAGCATTTGTACATGCTGCCAGCCTTTCCTGCATCATAATATACTTTATACTTGGGAACGTCCATCTAAAGAAATTATAGATTTCTGTATGAGGAACAAATATCTTAAAGTTTTCATGTTTTCATGTTTTATATGGCTATATTTACGTATAAATAAAGATTTTAAGCACTATACTTCTAAGATGAAACTAGTGATCTTATGCCATGGGCTTACTGTTGTTGTCCTTTTTGATAGTATCCTCTGAAGCCATAATACAGTATTACCATTGCTAGTAACAGGCCATAAGCTATGTACTGAGTTTGCAAGGCCTCAGGACAGAGGCTTATCATATCTAAAGTGGATATCTGAAGTGAGCTGAAGATCAGAAACTTGCTTTTGGCGTCAAAGAAGGTCATGTTTAAGGAAATAAAAATAAAACACAACCACCTCCATATCTCCAGAGCTACACCCCAAATTCTGAATGCCAAGTTGCACATTAAGAATTGAGTTCATGCATCTCTTTCCCATGCTGCTATCCCTGATATTTCTTTACCAATATTCGTCGGCCAGTATGTAGCACTCGGAACAGGTACTAACTTCCTTGCGGTTAAGAACAAGAAGGTAATCAGATAGAAACTCATAGGAAAAGAGAATAAACACATTCCTCTCTACAGTAGAATTTTTTTTCTGTGGCTTTCAATTTACCTTGTCTTCTCTCTTAGTTTGCACCTTATTTCGAAAATAATTGTAGAAATACCAGAAAGAACATTCCCAAACCCAGGAATACAACCCAGGATCAGAAGCTCAGAGGCTGACGCTTGTAACAAAACTATCATCTGTGGCTTATGAAATTAATGACACTTTTTTTCAGTCTGGATCATATGTGAAAGCAAGGGAGATCATGTAAATCTATGCCAAGAAACACATTTTGTCTTGTAGAGCATTCAGAAACTGATACTATCATTTTGTTGAAGAAAGGATTCCTCCCTGCCCCCCCCCAAAACTATAAACGAAAAAGATGCCACAGGTCAAAGGGTGCTTTTTATTGGGCCAATTTTCTTTGTCTTGAAGTTGGACAAGTTTCTAGACACATATTCTGCTTTAAAAACTGGAAGTAAGCATCCCAGTGATTTCTCAGATTCACTTAATTAAATAGTCCTTTAATTATCCAAGTGCTGCTTCCTTTCTTTAAACCAGTACAGATATGAAAACTCTAATACTTGCCCTCTTTTGCCGTGAGGATAATTGATCAACCAGATTAAGACACTGCCACTGCATGCAGGAGAAACAAAATCAAGATAGTAACATTTTTGTACTAGCTATTTTGAAGGATAACAGACCAGATAGGAAGACAAATTCTCAGACATACCAAATATCTCTTGATCGCAGTAGCAAATCAAGGCCTTACTGATAAACTTCATTTCTTTTCACCTGCCTGTTTGCAGCAGGAGTGGGAATTATTCTGCCCTAGTGCCCCAATAATAAGGTTGCATGAATGATGCTTATATTTTTTCATACGTTTATATGATATCAGTGCTTAAAAACATTTAAATAAAAGGGCAATTGTGAGACATGAATAAATGATCGTAAGACATAAATGAGAGTAAACGAGGTGGCGATACAAAACGCCTTCACTTTACTCACAGAAGACTAAATATGCGGGTAACTCACAAAGTAACGTAGCACACAGAAGCTGGGCATGCCTGCTGTATGGGACCTGAGCTAACTACCAGATGCATGGGAAAGATAAAGCATAGTGCTGATTGCAGGCTGCCCTGTACGTAACTATGTCTAACTGGCCTATTCGTACTCCATTTCCTCAAATAGCACAACACCCAGGAGCTGGAAAGGGGTTGGAGAAAAAGTGGAAAACCTTCCTTGGCCGAAACATAATGCAACAGGGTTTTTTTTTCTCCCCCTTAAATTCCATCCAAACAACCATAGAACAGCTTTAAGGCACTAGTAAAATGCAAGCAGACAAAGCAACAGCAGGATGGTGCAGTGGACTTCTAGAACTATGGATGCTCTCCTGCTCCTCCAGCAGGTAGGCAACAACCTTGGCCCAGCGCAAGAAACAGAGGTAGCACAGCATATCTTTGTACAGTGCTTTGAGATGCACAGCCGTGGACAGCTATGGAAGAGCTGCACGTCTTATTTCCAGGGATGTTACTTCTCTGCATACTTAACACAAAATTAGATTTTACACCAGTGAAACATTAGAACTTATTTCAATAAAGGAATCACTTCTTTATTATCAGTTTAGCAGAGTAGCAAGGGAGTGAGGTTTTTTTAAGTTGATTTATAAAAAGAGTTTTTAATCAGCTCTGGCAGCTAATTAAGTTATTTACAATTATGTAACAGTACTGCTTATTATAGAGCCTAAAATACCTAGAGAGAAACTGTTTATTCTGGAAAACTTGTCAATTTTGCCAAGATCCCATTCTACGGTTTTATTCTCACTTCATACAATTTAGTTTTTCTTTTTTAATCCACATCAAAATGCATGTATTTTCACCCAGGTTGAGTGAATTCTTCCAGACAACATCTTGTGTTAACTCAAAACTGTCCTTTAATCTGCTTTTTAGACAAACAGACAGGCAGGCAGAACATTTTAAAAACTTTGGAGATTTGATTTTGTTATCATTAATCTAAAAGCTTCCCTCTATTTGCAAAAATTTCTAAGGCAGACTTAATTTGTGGAAGAAATGTTAAAACAGCACCTGGATCCTCCAGTTGTGGTGCAAATAGGCTGTGAATACTTGAGCAGTGAAAGGTTGCGTGCCCCAGGTGGGTCAGCTGGTCTGGAACCGCCTCTCTGCATATGGCAACACAGTGCCAGCGATGCTGCCAACTGCAGAATCTTAACAGAAATATGAAGATTGATACAAATGGAGAAGAAATGGGAGGAATAGCAGAACAGCAGCTATAGGAGGGGCAGGTGCTGATGGCTCCTGGATTAACAGGTCATCCAGAGCCCAGCACTCAGGAGGATGTACGGCTTCCTGGGACATGTGAACCAGGAGGCAAAGGRCTGTGAGTAAATCCTGATGACTCAAAGAGGCGGGAGAGGATGGAGAGGCAGAAGATCACAACTGCCTCACAACAGCTCCTAATGGGTGGAGAAACATGTGTCCAAAACAAACGCATGGTCGTCAACCTAAGAACCCAGGAGATACAACACAGATTTGCTGGACAGTATCCCTTGTCCTCTTTTTCATTGCAAAAATCCTGTTCAGACCACCTGGATACACGTCCTGGTACACACACATCTTGGTGCTTAAAAGTATATGGATGTGAGAGGGTGAATGCAAGCGAGAGTATATTTGTCTTTAAACAAAATCATCTTCCTCTCCTATAACATCTTGCATTGAACACTTGCTACAACGCTGCAATATTATACCCTACGCAATCTAACTTGCAAAAGAAAATATATTTCATACGTGTTGTTGTTTACTACTTGCACACAAGAAACACCCGGCTAAGGAAGCAGAAACTGCTTTGAACTTTTGCTGTAAACGTTTCTGGAAGCTGTGAATGAAGGAGAGTTGGAGAAAGAAATTGGTTTTCTACTTAAATTCTTATACAGCATAGAAAGCAACATGCCGCCCAGAATTTGTCTGAAAATGCAGTTCATTCATTTCGAGGTGAACATTAATGAGAACACAGACTACAGGTCCTTGGAACATCCAACCAATATTTGCACCCTAGTTGCAGAAACAGTAATATCCAGTAGGTCTTCAGTGTTTCCTCTATAGTTTGGAAAAGCTAAAGAGGAAAGACGACTCATAAATAATATCCCTCCAGGTCTTTTTCACAAATCTTAACTGTAGATTTTCCAAGAGCTTTTTGGACAAATATACTGCAGAAACAGATGCAAACATGAGCTGTGTCTAATTCAAAGCACTACATTTTAGGGGATCTGTTACCAAAAGGAACTATAAATAAAATCAGGGTTTACTTGTGCCAATATAAAACTTAATTTAGCATACCATATAATCATTATAGACAATTAAAGATATAGTTATGCRAACACACTTTTGGAGGATGTACTTCAATTATACTGTTCTTTATGTCAACAAATAATCATGTTAACTTACTTTCTTCTGCTTACTACCCATGAGTCTCCAAGTGCTTTTCAAGAGCCATGAGTTTATCTTTTCCTTTTTCACTGAAGAGAGGCACAGAGAAGCTCTAATTCTGAGTTTTTACAGATGCAAAGAAAATAAACCAGATACTTTAACTCCCACTCTTACTCTCCAAACATTGATCACTACAGTGCTCATACCTGAGACTTTTATGTAGTGAATGTCAAAACAAAGTTTAGAAAAGTAAACTACTATGAGAAGACCCACAAAGACTCAGACTTGTGTCTGACGGGATCTTGAATACTCTCAGCTTCAATTACTTATGAAGGTAAAAACTTGATTTCCAAGACCACCTTTGCTGCTGTGTTGTTCCCCTGAAATCTATAACTGTTTGTTAACGGAAAGTTAACTGGGGTGAGGTCAGAGTACTGAAAATGTTGATGATTATCAAGTAGGAAAATATCTTTTTGGGAGCTCAATTAAAGCCTGACACAGAAGGTTTAACAATTATTTCAATTTACGCATATCCTGATTTTATGTGTATTTGCCATTTCTGTGAAAGCTACATTTTACAGTACAGCTTTGTTCATATAAAGGTTGCTCTGGCAGAAATATTCAGAGAAACTGAACCCCTTTAAAGCATCAAGGGTAAAATAGATTCATTTCAGAAAGGTCTAATTTGCTTCTCTGGCTTCAGAGGGTGCTGGATCAGATCAGCACAGAGCATGCTGCCACTGTCATTGCGATCCACTTCCAAACAAACTCACACTGCACATCTGAAAACAAGTCTTAAATGGAACAAATATAGTGACGTTTTTTCATCTGTGATAGGATTTTTTTTTTTTTAACCAAAGGAGGTCTGGTAGTTTACCTGTGTGGGAAACTTTTAATTAAATAGCTGCTGGGGGTATTAAGCATGCCTTTCATTTGCTGACTAGGGATTGACAAACTGTCTGCTGAAGTACCAGTTCAGTAAATTAAGTTTTTTTTTTTTTTTAAAGTGTGTGCTTAGCAAAAGCCTAAAACGTGCAGATTTCTGGTCTACATGGTGTGGAAGCCAGGTCAGGAAGACTGATGCTTTCAAGTGTATGTCTTCCTTCTGGGGAAAAGGAAGTCGTAGCAGAACCTCTACAAAAATTTGACAACAGTCAATGTTAGCCTATGATTTGATATTACTTTGCACATGCCTTTTCAGAGTTATAGGTGTGAATGTGTAGCCTGTTGTAAATATTACTCCAGTTTTAAGGTCACGTTTAAAAAAAAAAATCTGCAACTGCAATCCAAAAGACCGTTACACCTTGAGTTTAAGAGAATACCTTCAATTTAGGATGCTCAACCTCCATCTCTGCAATTCCCACTCCATTCATCCAGCCTAAGGCACATTCTTTAGGATGTCTCTGCATTAGCTGGATTGGAGACAGCTCTTCAGAAAAGGTGGGTTTCAAATTCCACATGACTTCACACCTCAGCCCTCACAGCAGCTCCCTGCAGCAACGTAGCAAGACATCACCAGCTTTGTACAAAACAAATTTTGCTGCATGTTCATCTGAGAGACTTTAACAGAAAGTTGAGGAAATGTTAAGAAAGGAAACATTTATGAATTACTTAGCTGCATATTGAAATTGTCTGGTGACATTTTCATAAACTCTGTGAGTAGAGTTTAACTGGGAGCCTGATAGTCTGGTGACCTAAAGGACCTTTAGTAGGTAGAAGTCAAAYGCTGCTGGCACAGACAGTTGCTCAAGGAAGTTTTAACAACAATGGTCAGGTGTTGTTAAAACAACACCTTCCTTTCAGTTAAATTTTAGATAGAAAAATTGTGTTGATTTAATTTTTTAAAAGTTCACAGATTTTTTACTTTTTCTTTTTTTTTTTTTTTTTTTTTNAGACCAAATGTGGCAGAATAAACTGCAATATCCTTTTATTGACTATTTCTAGTAGAATGTGTGAAATGAAATCTGGAGACAATACCCTGTAACATGGTATACATACTTCAGTATGTAACCACATGGTGGTGGGATATCATGTATGCTAACRGTGTAATCTAAAGATCCACTTCATTTCACCAAAGTCCCTAAACTATATAGAGGTATGCCACAGTAGAGGATTTCACTTCCATCCCTAGAAAGTTTCTATTATTCAACAGAGCTGGCAGAAACACAGGTCATGCTGTGTCAGTGCCTGATGTTGTTATTGATGGCAGACATGCTGTCCTCCCTATCAGGAATATTTTAGGACTTATTTATAATAAATCAGTTAGTTCCTTAAATGCAAGTGTGCTGGGAACTCCAAATGCTACCTACTTTTTGGTGTGTTAGTTTTTTAAGTCAATTAAACATATAAGACAGAGTGTTCCAAAATGCTCCAGTTCCTTGAAATTTTTGGTTTTGTACTTTGGAAATCATCACTTTCAGTTCCATTGAATAATTTGAATTTGTCTAGCATGATTTAGAAGTGGCTTAGAAGAGTTTRAAGAAATGTGTAAGCACCTACTTAAAAAGCAGCTTCTCACTTTGTCTCTCTACTGTGTTAGGCCCTTGTCATTACCAACTGTTTCACAGAAATTTTCCTTTCACAGGGTTCCTTGCAAGACTGGAAAGAGCTATAATTAAAGTTTCTTTCTGGTTTTCACAGRTTGGAGAGAGTGCTATGCCCTGAAGCACAAGGTCTTTCCTTTCCCCATGCACAGTTCTCCTCTCATTGCACAATACTGTAATTCTGCATTTTCTCATAATATACACCACTAACCAAGGGGCTTGATGCTGTGGGGTCCCATGGGTCCCTGTTCCTCAGCAAAGCTTATAAAACCTGACAACAACCAGTGTTTGAAGGAAGGTCACAACAGCTCGYTGCAACAAGCTCCATGGGACTTATACTAATATAAATGTTGCAGAGTAAAGGAAACTAGAGTTTAGAAATCAGTCTTTGTAGCTAAAACTAGGAATAGAAAAAACAAAGTCCTAACATGCCTTCAGTAATCTTTTTATTGGTGGTCCTTATCATCATAGTACCATGTTAATACGCATTCAAACATTAGCAACATAAATAGTAGTGAACTAGGTTTCTTTACAGTTGTGGCCAGCTCTGAAAGGAAAATGACTACCCAACTCAATTTTGCTTTTACATTTGCCATTACAAGGCGGCTATTTCTTAGCTATTGCATTCTATAGACTATAAAACTGTCATTTGTCACCTAAACCATCTGGAGGAAATAAAATTGTGGTGGAGTGCTTAGTTTCAAAAAATTAGCTAGTTTACTTCTCACCATTTTTTCAATGCAAGGAAAGTATTTTTCCGCCAACTATTCAGATTAGGCAGCATTTTATTTTAGGTTTATCACTGCAGGTTTCTGTAAATCTGCAGAACTARTGTGGCTATTTTCTAGAAATTTCTCAATGGATATAAAGAGCAAATCATCATACTGCTATTGACTTTGAAATGGTACCATAAATCTATTTCATCTGCAGTCTTAATCTGTTGAAAAGAATAATCCAGTCATCTTTCACCCAATTACTAATGACTGCTATTGGAGATTCAATTTTGTCAATGGGATTAAAGGATGAATCTAATCAGCGGGAGCTTTACAGCTATGATTTTCATTTTGCTTTCTTAGTTATCCCAAGGACAAAATATTTGCCTAAAGCAGATATAAGAGTAACTACTATGAGTTTATAGGTTACATTGAAACTTCAAAATTTCTTAGAGCAGGTACAAGAGAAATGCGCAAGGAAGTCTGTTAAAGGTAATAAGAAGACAACATTCCCCTGTAAGTAACTCCTCCAAGGATTTCCAAGAAGCAGAAACAGAAAATGTTCCCGGCTAACTCTGCTGGTGGGGGACTGACCCCCCTTSCAAGCTGAACCAGCGACACATCACCCGGCACCTTGGGACCAAGGCCAGCAAGGGCCCCTGTGGGATACTCACTGGGGCTGAGCACCAGGAAGGACTCCAGGTTTGGGAGTCTTTTCTTGGCTTTGAGTCATTCTTAGGGCAAGAATCTTCCCATATGGTCCCTCTTGCAATTCCTCAGCCTGGCACTATGACTGTGATTGYTGTTCTGGCTTTCTCAAAGAAACAAATATTTCCATTTTCTTGTCTAGGTACCTTTAGACAGAAGAAGTTGCTAAGCTCTGTTTTCATTTTAAAGTCATTTAAACTGCTATTTTTTCAGTTGCACTCGAAAGTTTTTTTTCAGTTGCACATTTGAAAGCTTTAACAAACACGTTCAACTCAAATATTTACTTTTAAGATCTGTAAGTTTGTCTTAATTGTTAGATTTTTTTTACCCAGTCTGTTTAAAGCTGCTAATTATACTTGTCACTCTACTCTTGATAAGATTCTCTCTGAAAATCTGCATATTGCCCTCAAGCATTGATTGCATTCCTTAGTTCTTTGAAATACCATTTGAACTAACACTTCTCTAAATTTCTTTCCAGGATCACCAATTATTAAGATTGTATCTTGGCCAACAACACATGGACATTTGGTTTAACTTTAACTGCCACCTGGGTCCATATAAAAGAAAATCTAGAYGTTACTGATTACTTCTGAGTAATGTCTATATTGAATATGAAAATRGTTCCTCATAATAAATTATAATACCCAGTAGAGGTATGGATGCATTACCTCCTCTAAAATATCCATTACACCATATACTCAAGTCTTCCGTTATTTTAAAGAGAATGTTGCTCATGGTATTAATCCATCAAGAAAACTCACTAGTCACTTCTGAAGCTTTCAGGCAATTTATCAGCAAACACTCCTACATTGAAAGTTGGTTCTCATTGTCATACTTTCAGATCTGCCACTACTATGGAGTGGCTTCCAGGTCGTGAACATTGATTTCAAATAAATGTATTGTATGTGAGAAAACAATTATAAGTGATAAGTGAAATCTTAGCTTGCAACTGTATTCAGCCAATGAAATAAACAGAGTAGGAGAAAGCAGATCCAACTGTTGGCTTCTAGATTTGCCTGAAGACTTTAATGTACACAACCAGATTTTTATATGACACACAGCAATGAAGCAGCTAATGTAGTTTAACTTAGAAAATCTGCTCATTTGAATCCTTTATAAGTAACAGAATGAAAGAAAGTAATATACTCTCACATTACTTTTTCTTATTCAACAAGYGCACATATTTCAAGCTCAAATCCATGTGACGATTAGGTTACTGGCTGCAGACAGTTTAAGAAAGTTTAGTGTCTAAACAATAAACCACAGTCTCATTAATTCTACCTGCAACTTATATTCATTGCCATTTTCCAAATGATCATCAACCCAGTCCTGCAAACCAGACTTTGCCCAGCTATGTGTTCTTATAACTGTTTGAAAGACTGCTCCATTATCCCATCCCTTATYAATGAATCTGTTAGAGAGGAAAACTAAAAAGAATAAAATGAGTTACTTGAAACAATCTCTCCCTACCGATACGCTGTAATGAATGGCATCCCCTTTTTAAACAGATCTCAGAAATAAAATGAGAAGTAGCTGTTGCTCAACTAGAAAAAAACAAATAGTAGCACACAGGAGGTGTTGGTAGACTTTAAGTAGAAACCCCTGCTAAGAACTGGATAGAATTGAAAAAAGAGAGACTTTGGTTGGTTGAGTTGTTTTGTTTTCCCCAGGAGGGAGAAAAGGAGGGCCAGAAAATTATAGAAAACCCATATATCTCCATTCTTTACAAACCACAGAGGATGTCTGTGTGGTATTTATATTTGGAGATCTSATCACTGGACACCAAAATTGTGCATCTGCTGATACAGTAGATGGACAACTCAAACCAGTCCAAAGGTCAGGACAACAGAGACAGGTGTCTTTGGCCAAGATCTAGTCCAGCCTCCCTGGAAGGGAATGGATCCACAGACTTGTTAATGGTTGTGGCAGAGAGATCGTGCTGCTTTCACTACTTAGGCAGGCTTTGAGACTACTTTCTATTTTTGCAATAAGAACAACTTTGGTTTGTAGGAGCATAAATTTTCATTCAAAGTTTTACCATGGATGGATGTCTGCTCTCTTCATTGYTTATCAAAGAGACAGAAACGTGGTGACGAAATTTAACAGGTAGGCAGTTGTTTTTCTAGTGCCAGTATTTCACAAATGAACTGGCGAACAATGCCTATCAAGCACGTATCTAACTGGCTGGAAAACTACAGTCAGAGAATCACTTTATCAGTGCCAAAGTGGAAGGTGTAGTGAGTAGTATTCCCTGGGTTATGTCCAAATGCAGTACTATTCAATATTTTTCATTAGTGACCTTGATGATGGAGTAGTGAGCAAGCTCTTAAATTCACAGACATCCTCAAACTAGAGAGGACAGGTCTGGAATTCAAAGCAAGCGTGACTAATTGGAGATACAATCAGGGGAAACAAAATAAAAAGAAATAAGATGCAATTTCATAAAGGCAGGTGCTGCATTTTATACAGAGACCAATAATCAGCTGTGCAAACTCCAGGTGAGGGACTGGAGGTGAAGGAGCAAGTCAACAGAGAAGTAGCTAGATAATAACATAGCACAGAAGCTACTGAGAGAAAGGCAAAAAATATACTGAGATGTATGAACAAGAGTGTCACATGAGAGACGTGTGAAGTCCAGCAATGTTCTGCTACCCAGTAGGACAGCCTTGAGAAATCACTGTATCCAGCATAAGGCACTATGCTGCGGTTCAAAAGAGACCGAGCTGGGCTTGCTGGACGGATTCCAGAGAAGGTGAATGAGAATAATCAGCACCTCAGGAAATCTTAATATAAGCACAAAGTTGCTAGAATGCCATTTATTTTGGCTAGGGTAGACAAGAGGTGCACAATAACTGTAGTCAAGTATATAAAAKTTTTCTGCAATATGGGAGTAATCTGTTTGTGATAAAGAGAAGTAGTTTTAAGCTGGAGTAAGAGGGAGCTTCTACGAGTTTCTCTGAATGTCTAACCTRCATCTTTCCCCACTGTGAAACCCTGGCACAAACTCTACAAGCTCCATAGGCAGTCTTCATGACTGGACATTTAAGTTTTGTCACAAATGAGGCAGGTATAGCTCATCCCATCTTGGAGCTGGAAGATGAGCTCAATGACTCCTCGCAATTTCCTTTAGCCTGGATTTCTGCAATCTGGGAGTAGGGCAGTCAGCTACCCCAACCATAAAAATAAGGCATTGTTCCATGAGATCCTATTTGCAATTGTAATTATAGAATTCATCTCACGTGAGCCTTTCATAACGAGTAAAAAGATTCAAATATTAGAAACAAACTTCATAGAAAAACAACATATTCCCAGCTGTGCAAGTCTGCCTCCCTTTTACAAATATAACCCTCCGACAAATAACATATACAAATATACAAAGCAAGTATAAGGAAGGAGGTAAAACAGAAAGCCACCACTTCCTCTGAATTTCCTCTTTTCATCACACATTTATGGCTTTAAATTAGACCTTTATGTGAACCATAGATGGCTCACCGTCACTTGTGCAAGATAGACTGTGGTAGGTTAAAGTCCCAAGTATAAAATAAATATATTCCATTATTAGAGTGCTCTGATCTCAGGGAAAGGGATGGTCACACAAGCTATAATTTGAATTTGTCTTCATCTTTGAAATTGTCTAATGTTGACTTCTTTTCAACCTGCCATGCAAATAGTTACTTTCCTGTGAAGACTGTGGGGCCATTAGTCACCTTAATTATGATTCAGGAAACTCTAAAATGAAGYGCAATGGGTAACACAGTACACACTAGTCCAGTTAAGTGCTTATTTTGAGCACAAACCCATGCTTCTCTCATAACACTTGTTTCTTCATTTTGAGCTTTAATTGATATCACACTGACCCATGCTAGTTGGAGATGACTACACATTATACAAATGTAATAGGTGAAAAGACTGTCATAGCAGGCAATTAATGACAGAGGAGCACTGAAAACAAATTATTCCCTGATGCACGCCTTCTGAAAACTGCGTAATAGAAGACATAGTCAGCAGTGATATCCACAACAACGGGTATTACCCTGTTATTCAACCTGTTTTCTATTCTATAGGATTAAAATATAGGTGATTCTGCAATACACATCTACACATGAGCTACTCATCCACTTTCTTTTTATAGGGAATTGAGACTACAGGCACTCCTAGTGCATAGTTCATCTCACCATGATAAAAGTAATCCAGAGAGCCTTTTTTTTCTCCACCCTCTCTCAAGATTTAGACAAGTCTCAAGTCTGGATTTATACAACTAAAATGACAAAATTCTGTGAATTCTGCTCATATTACTGACGTAACAAACAAGTCAATGAGACAGCTATTTAGATGTTGCACCTCCAGCTGAGCCGGTTGCTACTGAGGTGGATACAAAAAATCCTGCTGTATGAGCAGGTGAAATTTACTCCTCATGTCTTTGTCAAGCCTAACAGCAACCATCACTTTTCTTATTCCCAGTGGATTGTGTTTGTTGGGAGACGCACTAAGGCTTTTTGTATAGKGTTTCACCTGACTATGCTAATTGCATATCACCTCACCTGATTTAACATACATGGATCAAACCCTTCCATATGACTTCCTCCAGTGCCTCTTTTCAAGTTATACATAATGCCTACAAGGCTTGAGCTCCTCAGCCATGTCTCTAGACAAGCATTTCAGATGCTGAACTTCTCACTGGACGGGCATGAGAGCGGCTCTGAGATTTTACAGCTGTTTTTACTTGAGCTCAAAGTTATTGAGCAATTTAGTGCTGCACTAATTGGCATAAGACTCTTGTCACCTTCCCCTACACACAAAAGCTGTTCAGTCAATTCTGTCTTAGACCTAGTTCTAAAATAAGTAAAATTACAGGTAAGCGGTGTAGTTTATACACAGACATCACAGAAAATTCTTCAGTGAAACAAAGCCCCTTTTCACTACTGAGCCAGTGTAACCCAGGCTTAATGATACCTTGATTCTCCGTGGATCACAGCACGAAGCCAGCAAGCAAGAATGCTTAGGTGACGAGAAAGGCTGTATACCTGGGGTATTGTTGAACAGCACTAAACCATCAACTTCATTTTTTTTATGTTAGGGCTTTTTGTAGGTCCTCTATCTAACAGTATACATAAAACAATGCTATATTTGCTCCAAAGATTATGGCAAGGAGAGGATGTAGTGGCAGGACACATCTAGTAAAGGTGAGCACCGCTGTCTGACCATATCTGCCGAAATGTGCACCCTGAAGCCATATTTTGCCTGGAGGTTTGTGGCACTCATTTAGCATGGATAACCTTTGCTATCCCACCGGAGAAAACAAGAAGTTTTAAGAGTATTGCCATCAAAATGTGCATGCTGCTTCCAAGCTGCTTGGGAGTGAGTGGTCCTGTCTATCGGGCTTCTGAGACTGTGCTGACACTGCTGTCGGAGTCACTCTAGTTCAGACCCTGAAATGAGACATAAAGACAGGGAGTTTTCACCTCTTGAGTTGTTCCATGTACGGGGTGAAGGTCCAAGAAGCCTCATATGCTCTTCCTGCCTGGAGTGATCACCCTCTTAACAGATCTGGCAGAACTGGTAAATACTTAAAGAAATCCAAATGCACTCACACAACAGAGAAAGCAAAAGCAAACAAATGAAAYGGAAAATAAACCATCCTGCCCAGAAATAAGAGTATCCTCACTTCCCAACTGCAAACAAAAACAATCCAGAAAAGTGCTTCTACAGTGCATGTCTCAGTCRGGTATGAACTCCCTTTGAAATTCAAGACAGTCTAAAAACTTCAGCTCAGTATTTCTCACAAAGAGAATTAATAGAAAACAAATCAGAAAAACAACTGCACATTTATGAAAGATAACAAAATAATTAAGTCCGTTGCTTTCACTGTACTCCTGATTTACCCCAATAAATATGGACAGTTATGTTTATGGCTGGACTGGCATAAGCACTGGAGCGCAAACCAACCATACTCACTAGGACCCCACACAGTATTGATAGTCCTGCTTAACTGGTGAGTAGAATACAAGGTTCATTCAGACATGACTGAAATTTAAGGTTATACACATATTTTAAACGTGATTAACTGTACCGCAAACACGTTTAATGCGCACACAGTTAAACATCTTTGTGAATCTGGCCTCAAGTCTTGGGTATCAGCTGTCAAAAGCAACATAGTCAGAGTATAATAATGATTCTCATGGCATCAACCCAAGGAAATAAACCAAAGAACATTTTAATGATTTTTCAACAGTAGTCACGTGTAAGTCTGTGCACATTCAAGCCACTGACCCAGGTGCAAAAGTTTCCGTACCAATTACAAGCCCCTTGAGCCAGTCAGTCCTCCCGTCACCTTTTCATTTCTGTTTGCCATGCCAGTTTTACTTTGCAGTGGTTCAGGTCTATAGTTTTTCACATCTTGAGACTCTTTCATCAATTACAATTTTGTTTTCAGATGTTTTCTGAACTTTCTTCACTGATTTCAACCTTTTCCACCTAGAATCAGCTGCTACGTCTCCCTGTGTCTGTCTGCTCTCTTCCAGAAAGCGCTTACCATAGGACCCACCTCCTCCACATCAAAGCAACAAGCCTGCCCTCCACAAGATGCTAAACTTGTGAATGGTTTTAAACAAGTAAGTATTCTACAGTGAAAGCAATTTAATTTTTATGAAATTGCACTCTTTGAGTCCGCAGAATCAGCATACAGATTTTACCACCTCTAGAACGTAATGAAAATTAGGAATGAAGGGGGCTACTATCGGATAGCAGGGAGGGCAACACCTCTCTGAAGAGGGAGGAAACGTGTTGAAAAAAGTCAGGGTTTCCACAGAACAACATAAAGAACTAAGTATTCTTGTTAAACTACAGCCAGATGGGCTCTACTCAAAACTCCCAGAGTTATTATAAAGGAAAAAAAAGAAGCATTAGGCAAGGTATTTTAAATGCATGAAAYCTTGATATAAGCCATAGATCACGGACAAGACATAGGAAACAAAAATCTACAGCATGCCCATCGGGAGCACCTGAAAAATTTATGCAGGGTGACACCTGAATGATTCAGGTTTCAGCTTCGTGTTAGATATTTAGCACTGTCATGTGGCAAGCCTGGCGTGTAATTCACGCTGTCTTCTTTAGTCATCTCTCAGAGCCAAGGATGCTGGCAGAGGTCTGCTCCCTTCCCTGTGTGGGTTTTAACTGATCAGCAGTGCTTGACAGCAACGTCCGCGTAGCATAGCGCTCCTCTCCATCCCCCGCTGGCAAAGCCTCYTTAGGGTACTGTTCCCCATATCTCTCCTTCCCAGAAGCACACTAGCATAATACAAAATTTCAGTGCTATGAATCAGTATGTCAGCTAAGACCAGCAAGCTGTATTTGTTAATCTCTGTGGTGCTGCGTAGGTTTCCTGGTTTCCCACACTTACTCCACAGGATCCCAACGATATTGCCTGATGTTGGGCTTGACATGTAAAGACCTGGACTACAGTAATAAAAAGGTGAATAATAAACCTCTGCATTTCCTGATGAGTATAATTCTGCCTAGCTGTAAGGTGGTTTTGGGCACACCAACCAKCTGGGATCTCTATGAGAATTAGACATGGCATCAACTGCTCAGGCACCTACAAAAACCATCAGGTCAAAGACACAGGCACCCAGTTTCAGGAAACAACAAAGAGCTGAACCAGGCATTTTGGYTTACAGTTTTGGAATTTAGTATCTAAATTTTGCCTAAATCCTGCCTTAGGCACAGAAGTGTTTTCCTGATCTAGCCCTAAGAACTTGCAAAGAGTAATCTGGAATTGCAAATGCTATATGTTATAATCATATGTGACATGTATGTTCATATATGCCATACATATTATTCCCTTATGCTACTCCATTCTCATGCCTGATAGAAATATTGCAGATTTACAATTGATTCAGGGCAGTAAAGATCAGAATCTGATCCAGGCAACACACAGAATTGTCAGTGAGGGTCATGCAAACAGAGTTTTCATAAAAAACCTTCAGTGATGTACCTAGTAAATCACAGATGAGAGGAAATCTGGAGTCACTCCCTCTAAAACACATATTATCTTCCTATTAGAGATAGTTCTAAACCTCACTTTTAACTCTGAAAGTCCCTGACCTCTGGCAAGTTTCAGATTCCAAATTTAGAACAACATCTGAATTTTGCAGCTGGTCTCTCCATTCATAATGAGCCAAGTCAAATCTGAATACGTCCAGATTAGAGGGGAGTATCAAACTCTGGACTCACATCTGAATTGCGTAGCAGAGGCCTCTTTCTAATGCTCATCATGTATGCACAGCCATAACGTACAATTATCTGTAAAAATCATACTGATCTTTTTTCACAGTAAACCCAGGTAATGCTGCACCAAACAGTTATYAGTGATATTCAGCATAAGCTGTCACATATATTAACAGTGTTAATACAAATTAATCAGTCTAAGCGGCTGGCGTACCAGACACTTGTGATTCATCGGAGGGTGGAGATCAGATCTGCACGCAGACAAGATCTACTGGAAGTGAATAAAAGAGAAACCATTGTTCCTCTATGAGTTTGTCATCTGCTTTGCCAATTCTGTTTAAAAAAAAAAAAAAAAGACTACATAAAAGTCTTCCCTAGAGAGAAAACCAAAGTTCAGTTGCTCCTCCCATTTCTATTTGCAGCTTTCTTCTCCTAATGTCAACTCCATCTGTCTTCCACAGGAACTTAATGTCTTTTGAATTGTCTATTTAATCACTTGCAGGTTTGTCCCCTCGTTTGGCTGTACTCTGCCCTTCATTTGTCAGCTTCAGTGTTCGCCACATGGAGCATCCTCCCACCACCACCCCTGGTGCTTTTCCTTCCTTTTCAGTATATTGCATTTTATCAGGTCACTCTTCTATTGTCCTGAGGTTGCTTTATTTCCACCCAATGTGACCCATTTCTGCTTGGGAGACAGTATCTTTGTAAGCATATGCATCCCATCTGCTACCTCTCTTTTTCTATCCCCAGCTTTACACAGCATCTTGTCTCTCATCTACTTTCCGCGATGCCCTTAGAACCTGCTCCCCATTCTGCTGGCATCTTTGTGCTTATAACAAGACTTTTTTTTTCTGATTTGTTACTTGGAGTAGAGAAGGACTTAAGATTAGAATAAGTTTCTCTGCCAGTAGCAGCAATTTGTTTAGTGCAGTGCTGTTGCTACACAGTGATTTACTTGATTATTTAAGAATCATTCTGCATTATTCATTTCTGTATCCAAAAAAAAAAAAAAATTACCAAGAAGTGCACCCAAACTCCATTCACTCACTCATATGCACTCATGTTATAAGTGAATGTTAACACGTACAGCATTCTTCTCCTTTACGGAGATTCTAAACAAATACTCTTACTCCTCCTCTGATTATGTATCAGTAGTTGCAGGGTAGTATATAGATATTCAACTCAAATGTAAATCTTTGTGGCTGGAACACCCTTGACATTTCTTTCTGGCTGCTACAACAGCCTACCCATGATATCTCATTTTCCAGGTACTAGAGAGAAAATCAACTAAACATTATCAGAAATAAACAATCTTCCTTTGATTTTCACTACCTGCTTTATCATCCTCAGACCTTATGCTTAGTTTCAGTGTATTTCCTCTTTAGGACAAAGTAGCATTTCTATCAATAGCCAATTAGATGTGTCAGTCATATTTTGAAACAGGGACTACTGTATTCTGGAGATAATCCCTCCAGACCCCTAACTAGATAGATGTTTTCGCAAATATGGGAATCTACATCCCTGGAGAATGAATGTAACCCAGGTTTCACTATGTTTTAATCTGAGCACAGAGCACGCCTGGGACATGATTTGAGGATTTTATCCAGATATAGACAGTAAAAGCCAAGTATATTTTGCAATGTTCTGCCTCTGTGTAAACAGATATGTGATGTTACCTTCCGATGGCCAACCCCACAAGGAAGCTAGTGAAGCTACCAAAAATATCAGCTACAACTGCAAGAACAGTTCTTCTTTCCCCAGCTGATCTTTGGGGGCTTTTATGTATCTGGAKGTTAAGAACCACTCCCCAGAAATATTTATGGACTGTCCAGTTTCTATGTTGGGTGCCTCCAAAAGCAAGTTTCATATAAAGCTTTGATTCAATGCATTTCCATTTGCTTGAAGTATAATATTTACCTATTTTATTAGAGTAATTGTGCCACTGCCAGTCAGAGGTAGAAAAAACCCCCAATGTTACTCCTGAAACACCCCTAGGTGCCACTCTGGCACTGAAAAACAAAAAAAGATCAAAAGGGTTGTGTGTGCTTTGTCATTCATGCCATCTTATTGTATGTCAAGATGTATACACATATATATATTTGCACACACATATGTACTTTCTTTTACCACTTGATGAAAGAAATAGAACTAAAATTTGTAAAACAAGTCATTACCAGAATTCAGTCATAAATTCTTGACTTAAATCTTAAGAAAATGAAAATATATATGGAAGTGCTTAATACAGTTTGTTATCTTACAGCATACGGAAGGTGAGATGTACTCAGTTGTAGGCCAGCATCTCTCTACTTTTTGGTCACTAGCATCCCCATGAACTCTAGCTCCGCCACAACCTGACAACACTGAAGACTCAAATTCTTTAGCAAAACTTTTCGATAACTGCAATCTTATGCCCCACCATCAACTAGCCTGTTTTGCAGATCAGCTATTCTAAGAACTGAGTTCCCATTGCAAGACTTATGGCCAGACTTTAAAAAATACTGAAAATCCCACATGCTGAGCTTTTTGTGAGACATGCTTATTAATTCACATATGAAAATTATTACTTGCTGCAGAAATCTTTAGATCTTCCAATTACTGTCAGAGAGCTGCCTCGTTTTAACAACTTCACCTGTGTCTTTGGTCAACCACAGGAGTCATAAGCATAAGCTTGTTGGCTGTTTCCTGACACTGATCAGAGCTGTGTACAGCGTACAGCAAGTAATAACATTCCAGARAAGGGTTATTCTAAACCAAAATAATTGCTCAGCCTGACCTTCTTATATGCTTGTTTTTCAAAACTGTCTGTCCTTGAATAATTACCGTGTACCTAACTTGGCAATCTTTTCCTACCAAAGATTCACTTTCTGATATGCATCATCCCTGGTAACACCCAATTATTGTAGAATCAATTGTAGCTTAACTATAGTTATAAGAGGTAATTAGTCAAAGGACAACAGCAATTAGAGGGCCTCTGCCTTTGCTTTCTAAAAGTCAGATGAAGAACTCTGTTTATGCTTTGCTCTTGTGCCTTTTAAAGTTAAACAAATATGTTGATTCAAATTCACATACAAATAACGACATTTTCATGGGCTTTATTCGGTGACTATAAATAAACAATCAAACAGAAAAGCATAAGAATGATTTTAAAAGTGAAAAAACATTTAGTTATCTCCTACCCATTGATGGAATGGTTTTGAGGCGTTACTCAATGACATAAGGTGGGCAGTGTTAGCCTGTTACTAGAGGAAGAAAAAGCAAAGCGAAGCAAAGCATTGTCAGTATAACCATCCGGTTCAGCAGCAGAAGCCAAAAAGCCCTTCTTTTCACTAAAGTGCATTAATCATCAGACAGGGATCTCAGATGATGTAACAATCAGCCTAGCATAAAGTCCCCATATGGTATAACCCAGAGTACAAAAATGCAAGGATGCATCTCAGCCATGTCTCAGCCAAGGCTTCAACAGATGTCCTCTTTCAGATCTTGATTTCAGCCTCTAGAAACAAATTTCAGCCCAAGACAAAGCAGTCTATACCCCAAGCCAATTGCTCATATATAAGCTCAGGTAGATAAGGGGAAGCAAAACTTCCCTTTCTCCCCTCTCTACAACAGCTTCTCCTGTTCTTGCAATAGGACATAAGCTCTCAACCAGGTGATATTTGAATATCTAGTAACTCTATGTCGCACCACCATTTTGTCATCCTTACAAAAACTAATCTTGAAAATACCCAGTATTGATCCACTAATGTTGGAACCACTAATTTCTTTGTTCCTTAATAAGAGGCCACACATTGTAACTTGATTAAACACCCACAGTGAAAACACCATGACAAGCATTCTTGGTAGTAGTGTAATAATTCCTCCGATGAATAAAAAGAGCCATGAAAAAAACTTGGGTTTATTAATATGGGTAATAAAAGTGAGCAAACGAGAACATTTTCAGATCACATCATGTAGCACAATTTGGGGTTGAATCTGATTTCATCAAATGTAAGGTGATCAGCGCAGGATACTTAATGCAAGGAAACAATCTGTTTTCCTGATCTCAGTGGGAGTTACATATGACTATATAAATCATGTCAGAAGTGAGCACGTTCAACTGTCAATTCCCATTTTCTCATGAAGCTTTACTTTGTGAGAAAAGGGAAGAATTTGTTTCCACCAAGGTTGAAGCTAACTCAAAATTTTTTATRCAGTCTTTGGTTGTGTACGTCCTCTGAGTTTCCCTTACTGAATGTCTGGTTTTGACACAGTAGTTCACCAGAAATGGAAAATTACACATGCGTGATAGAACACCATTCCAGATGGACATGTTTATGAGTTATGTCTCATAAATTGTATTGTGTTTAAAAGAAAACAGTCCGTAGGTTGCAGTATTAAAAATATATTTTTAGGTGCTAAAAATATATCTTTAAAAAGATCTTCTTTGAAGCTTAATGATTGTTAGCGTTTTCAAATATAATTGATATCTCTAGTTTACGAGAATACTGGGTCTTCAAGATAATTTATTCCATTTGATACAACTCTCTGGCCAAAAAACCACATCGAAATATTTTTAATATCCACATGCAAAGCTTTTGCCTTACTGATTTGTCATAAAATATTCAATACAAAGCATCAATAATTAATTAGGGCTGTCTGATCCATTAAAATGCAGATCACTAACTTGATCAAAGCACACTTTTGTAGATATAAAATTGTAGACTGTAAGAGTCTTGTGGAGTATACATCTCATGGATGACATTTACCTTTACAAAAGGGAGCATGTATCATTTTGGATATATTTAATCACCACTATGAAAGTGTGGGTCTGAAATTCTGCATGGGCTTGACAACCATGGAACTGAACTTTAGGGAATGGGATGTTCAAGGTATAATCATGGATGTCAAATCACCTGCTCTCAACAACCCTTTTTCTCTCATTCCTAAGGACACTGCACAACAGGCTTTGGCTTAGGCGATGCTACCTGTTGATCAGGTAGCGCTGTGTTATGCACACAGAAGCAGGACTACTCCCAAAATGATTACACTATGCTGGACTAGGTGACTATATTGCCCAATGCAGACCCATAACAAGGTTAATCAAATAAGGACTGGAATAGATCCTGGAACAGATATCAAAACAGCTGCTCTTTGGAAGGATCTGGGACAAGATAGTGTGTCACAAGCTGAAAATTAATCAGTAGTACCATATTATTGGGGGGGGGGGGGGGGGGGGGGGCAGAAATTAATCTTGCTGAAATGTAGATACTTTCTACTGGAAGTATAGCCTGTAAGGCAAGTGAAAGAACCCTTCAGTCATCTCAGCTTTGGTAAAAACTTAGATACAGTATGTGATCCATGTGGGACGCTGCAACATACAAGACACATGCACAAATCAGAGGGAATCCAGATGTGAACAATAAAAATCATTCTGTGACTTCGAAATATTACCTATGAGGGAAGACTGAAAGAGCTGTTACTGGTTAGTCTAAGGACAAAGACAGCTGAGTGTGGGCTGTACAACATTCCTTAAATATATTAAAAAAGAAGCTATAAAGAGAAAATTAATATCTGTCTGTGTTATAACATGAAGCATGGAAGATGCGAGTGAAGCAGTAAGAGGATGTGAGCACTGAAATAGATTAAGAGGAGTATCGAAACCTCTATCCTTGAGGTTCATAGGAAAAGTTAGACTAGCATCTGTGGACAGATATATCAACAGTAACTGGGAACAACATGCAGGGAAAAACATTTGAAGGTCCCTTTGATTAAATAGGGAAAATGATAGAGGATTGACCCTTGCCTCCATGAGATTACCCTCTGTGGCACTTCCATCTGGTAGCACTGAATTGAACTAAATTTTTGCAGCTGAAGACTAAATGT
This sequence comes from Phoebastria nigripes, assembly GCA_035582835.1. Lineage (NCBI taxonomy): Eukaryota > Metazoa > Chordata > Aves > Procellariiformes > Diomedeidae > Phoebastria > Phoebastria nigripes. The sequence continues at coordinate 145,462 of JAYKAV010000009.1, forward strand.
GCTAAATATGTTTTGCCTTGGCTAAAATATGCTTCAGCTACATCTATCAAAGATCATCATAATGACATGATGACAACTAAGACTGAAYGACAGAAAATTATGTAATTTGATTATAACAAAAAAATCTAGCTAAAAGCTGTCCCTTTCAAGGAGGGATTGATAAAAATTCTATTAAAGTAGAATATGAAAAAACAAGTGAGCTTTTTACCGTAGTAGAGGATACTGAAGTATAGAACAAGTCAGTTATAGGCTTATCCAAAGCCTGTAGYCATCAAAATATGACTTCACATTTATTGTTAGGGCTGACAGATCATTGATAACATGTGTCCCTGAAGTCCCAAAGGATCCGTGTCAATTCAGGAAGATTAGAGTTCCTCCGAAGAATTAGCACTAAACTGAATTTAAGGTAATCACAAAGTTGCATGGAGAATCAATGTTTTAGAATATTTCTCTGTTACGGGGAACTTTATTGCACCACAGCAAGATGCTACAGCTTTGGGTCTCCAAACCCAATCAGTCTGCTTGCATGTTTTGGAGCTTGTAGAAAAGGAGAAGCTACATGGCCAGGTGAGGTAGTAAGGGAGACATCTCCCTTCTTTGCAGCTCCAAAAAGAAAGACACAGATGTTGATCATAATACTGATCCCTGAGRTAATATAATGGACATCAGAAAGTCAATCTCACTTCATTCCTGAAAAGTGAGCCAAGGCTGTTCCCACAGCTGTTAACATTCCCAAAGATCATAGCTACTCAGAGAGAAGAAATTGGCATATCCCTTTCTTATTAGTTTCCCATTACTCATTTACTACTGAAGGGAAATATCCTTATGAGGTTGGAAAAAGTGACAGCCTTTACAGCTCCAAGAAAGCCCATCTTCCTAATAACTAGGTAAGTGATATCATCCTAAAGCATCCCAAGGCAACAATTACAGCTGCATTCTGTATTTTCATGGTAAAATGGGGAAAAATATACAGACCCCAAGTTTCACGCATCTGAGCAGAAAAATTTGAAAGTTTCCTTAGACTTGGAGGCACTAACCATCCCCAGAGCAGCAAGTTAACATTTCTTCTGAAGTAGTTTTTGCACAAGCATGAGGGACTGGTTTCGACAGACTCCATGGCATAAACAGTTGCTCATCTCAAAAAGAAAACAAAGCATGAACTTTTTCCTTCCTGCCTGACAACTCAGCAACATCTAATCAGTGAAAGCTAATCATCAGCAAAGAAGCTGTCGAGACCTGCACAACCATTGCATCCGACACASCTGTAAGCCTGTGGCATCTTCCCAAAATCTAGATGTGCGGAGACGCAGCAGACTGGCGTGATTCTGTAGCAACACACACGCCTCTAGCCAAATGCCCAAAATATAAGAAGAGGCAAGTCCATCATCACTCTGAATCTCTGCAGAGCAGCTGCGCAGGAAAACAGCTGGCTGATACAGTCCCACTCCTGATGAATAAGCACAGAGATGACACAACTCACCTCAGGGACACAACTCCTCAAAAGTTATCAGAGGTCTCCTTCCAAGTTACGGTGAAACACCACTGTCCTAGGTGGTGAAAGCTGCAAAATGCACCTTTCTTGTGGGGAAAAAAAAAAAAAAAAGATTTTTTTTTCCCTTACAGATTCAAAACCTTGTGTGCACATTAGATTTTAAGCCATTCTTCTTTCAGTCAATATTCATTTTTCTCACAATCACTAATTCCARAAGAAACCTATCCAAATTCAATATTTGCCTTTTTTTCCCCCAACTCTTCCCCCCATACTGTTTCTTCCAGAGAGGAATGTTGAATCTGTCATTACACTCATTTCCATGGCAACAAATGGGATGCCACAAAGAGTGTTTTAATCCAAGGACAGAGTGGTAGAAAAAAGTTAGATCCTGAAAGAGAGAATTCTTACTCAAAGACAAATATCAAAGATAATTGCAAAGGGAATATAGAAAACTACTTGCTAAGTTAATTTTCTTTTATATACATAGAAGTTTGCTTCTCTTCACAAAGGACATTCTCACCTTGAAATGCTGAATGTTTAGAATAATGTTTATGGGTAGAGGTGATTTAATATGCTAATATTTATCTCATTTTCCTTGATTAGATGACATGCATCTTTTTTCTTATCAGCTGATAAGCTAGTTTATATTAAAATATGAGGAGAAGATGCTATGCTTGATTATTCTCAGTGGCATCTGCATATTTCAGTAGGCTATAGGGTAACACAGTTTATGAGAGCAGAAAACAGGCACATTTACAACGACTTCCAGCCTGATGGATTCCACAACCCCTTACAAATCAGGCCGGATGCAAAAGCCAGTTAAATTCTTGCCGAGTATTATCTGCTTACAGCTTGATTCCTCCTTCAAATTCTTGAAGTCCCAGAGAGATGCTCCCAAAAGGATCATGTGGGACATGGGCAAAAGAAATGTGACCCTTCATCCCCATCTCCTTTGTGCAATACAGCACCTTAACCAGCCTTCACTTGATCCAGTCCCTCCTGTGAATGTGGAAACAAATAAGTTGGAAAATAACAGGATTTTTCCATCACTGAAAACACCCAAAACTTTTGCAAAAATGCTGTTAATAGCCAAGACAAAAATAAAACTAAAAATAAACTAATTTTTTATCAATCCTACGTTTTTTATGTGGGCATTTTATTGTATGTTCTTTCAAAAGTTTTGATTTAACCATATAATTCTTCAGTCAATTTCTAAATTAAGAAAACGCTGGATCAGAGGAACAAGTTAAAAAGTTGATGTGCAGAAAGTCTCATGGACTCCTTCGTGAGAAGGACAGGATAAGAACAGCTGACAGAACGGGGATGCAGGTGCTACTCTGTGCGTGAATGATACGCTCTAAACTAAGAGGTTGTTCACCCCCAAAACGAATAATGCTAAAGAGAAAAACAACCATCAACTGAGTTATTTTTTTCCTATAAAATAATGTTTATGTCTTCTGCTGTACTGTAGCACTTTTGGATTTAGCAGTCAATGCACAGAACTACAACGTAACTCTTAGCAAAAACACAGACGTATTTTTCCTAACAATTCAAAATTATCCAGAGACTGCAAATATAGTTTACTCAGGAGACATGCTTTAATCACAACTTAAAGACTTCTGTCAAACTATTAACTATCAGGAAAAAAAAAAGTCTAACACACTCAAAAACAGCATTAAGAAAGCATTAATGTTGTGACACAAACTGAGAAAAGTGATAAAAGGAATACATAAAAGCACATATTATACAATATCTTTTTGCAGGGTTTAGGGACCACAAGATACCTACTTAAATTCTTTCTTGATGTGCCCTGCTAGAGAATCAGAGGGCATATGGCAGGGTTCTGCCCCACTACGTGCCTCCTTTGTGATGGTGCTTTGTACCTCAGCCCTTATGTCCCTCTAACTACAGGTTTTGTGTTTCCAAATTCACATTTCTATAAACATCATAGAGCAAAGAAAAAGTAAAGAAGAATTGAGTGAGTATTCAAGGTAATATTTGAACCTACCTTTGAAGTTTTGAGGGAGTGAAAGGGACTGGTGGAGGCTTCCTAAGGAAGCTCATTGGAAACTTTATTTAACAGGAAAATAACTGGCATTTCATAAAACTGTGTGTAAAACAGCCTTCTTAAGAAATCCTCCGGTAAGATAAAACTTGTCTAGTCACACGATGTCTCACCACTCACTGAGCAATAAAAGCAGAAATGACAGCCATATTAAATTATATCATGTGGAGTGGCTTGTACTCTGGTTAGAAATTCATTTTTATGCTTTTCCCAAAGTGTTTCATCTCCCAAATAATATATTCATTAAAAATATTCTTTCTTGTCATCTACTGTAGCTACTACAAAGTAGAATGATTTACAAATAACTTAAGACACTTGCATATTGGCATTGTTATAAGCTGCACAAGTATTTTGAAACTGTCATAATGGAGGCATCGCAAAAATAATAATACTTAATACTATGACATCAATTGCCAATAATAGCAATCTCTTTTTTCAGAATAAGGTGTCTCTTTCCTCGTTTAAATCACACTTCCATGGGACATTTTATGGACTATTTTTTTTTTCTTTAGTCAGGTGTTTTGTCCTGTGCTTAATACCGRATGGCTAAATAATTATTTTTAGGATTTGAACCAGAATCAATATCCATCAGAACACAACCATCCAGAGGACTGTGTGCTCCTTTTCATAATAAAAAAAAAAAAAAGAGCCATTTCAGTCAAAGAAACTGAAAAGTGAACAGCAGGGAAAAAAACCCCAAATGCTTTTTGAGTGAATTTGAATGTCCCATTGTGATTATGACTTTTTCACTTTTTATCTGACCATAGGGGAAAAAAAAAACCCAAAACACAAAAAACCTAGTTATTTCAAATAGAAAGTCCAAATGCCCTTTTCAACAATCTATGGTTTGCACTGTAACCCTATAAAGTCACAAACTTGATCCTCCAGAAGAATGGGGAAGATGCACTGTCCAGCTCCTGTATGTCACCTTCTAGAGAGAAAGTAAAATGCAAGAGTGTTGTGCTAAGCTTTTGAGAAGACAGAGTCAATGTTTTGTCCATCCAGATGCACAAAATAATCATAAMGTTTTGATAGTTACTACAAATTGCTTTTTGCAGACTCCAGTGGGTAGTCCACATACGATCCTTAACTTCTCCACCCAGGACTCCCAGGGTAGCCTTTATACTTCTGKAGAAGCACATTTCTGTAGAAGTGTTATGTGGAAATGTTTTTTATAACTTCCAAAATGCCTAAACCAAATCACACAGTGTATCGCAAGGAAGCTCACAGGTAGATATTAGAATGGTTTTATTTTAACAAATGGAATATATGTATTCCCCACGTTCTTTTGTTTAGATCTCAGCGATACTTTTATGTCTTCTTTAGTTGCTTTTTTAGTCATTCACAACCTGTGAGGAAAATAAATAGTCCTCTATAATATGGTATGTGAAAAGTCAAGTCAGCTCTATCGTGCTTCTTGCACCCTAGATGTTACATTATTGCTTTGCATATAGTTAATAACAAGACATTTAAAGAATACTACAATATTAGTTTTCATTCATTTGCCACTGATATGAACAGGAAACCCACCTGTCAAAAATTAAGGCTTAGTTCACTTCTGCTTCGTGTCTGAGTGTCTCTGGTGTAACGAGACTGAAATCAATAGTTCTCTACTGACATCACACTGGCATAGGACTCAAGCTTTTCCTCCCTAACTAGAAAGAGGTGAAGCAACCTAATGCACATGTCRAAGTTTCTTTTTACAGGCTAAGAGCAAACATCTAAGTTCCTGGCACAAACCTCTCCAAGTGRTCTCAGGGGTAAGCTGTATCTAGTTACTCAGCCTGAAGCATGCAATACTTGATTGACCACTTCCTCGCACAGCRCATTGTGAAGAGTCTGACACGTCTAGACCATAACACCTGGGCTGGTCACTTCAGCCTTAGTGATTTTTGATCTTTTTTTCAAATTATTCACTTAGTCACTATCTATGGGGGAAAAAAGCTGCAATATGAGCTTTGCTTAAAGCTGAAAGAGATCAGGGCTTGCTACATGACTACACAGAATAGATGGGGACCATTGTCCCCAGTKTGATCTCAAAAAATGGGAGGATATCATGGCTCTGTAACCTTTTAACACCTACTAGTCACTCCTCTGTTTCTTGAAAGCAAGATATGGCAGTTTGGGTTGGAAAGGATGTACCGAAATGATGTTTTTCTCCATCAGGAACAAGAACTTAAAGCACAAATACAGGCATGGGCTTCAGAGGGAACTTGATCGGACCAAGKGGCAGAAAGCAGTAACATTTTTATGTCTAAGCTCAACAGCACATGTAGTCATAATATCAGCTAGGACACCCAGTTTATTATCTGATCTTCCTTCCAGGTCCTTTAGAGTAGTCACGCAACAATTGGTACTAGCAACAGACAAAACATCTTTAATCTGAAATTTACAGATGCAACTCTTGCTAAAACACACATGAACCCCAGAATCTTTCTTCCCTTGAAGAAAGTTTAATTGTATAAATATCCAAAGTTACAAGGAAGCCATTAAAAATTAACAAACTCWTGTCTTTAAATATAATGCATATATATGTTTAATAGGCTATGAATAACATCCCCAAGACTAGACATGATTGAACGTTTAATCTGGAGAGCCTACATTTCCTCTTGTCAAAATAAGATCAGGTTTTGTTATTGAAGAGATGGGAAACAAGATTAATGGTCCCATGGCTTGTGAGGTATTTTTAGCCTATTTCTCTTGGTGTATTGGTATTGTCTGCTTGTGTACCATAAAGCAAAATGATACTTCATATGAAATACATTTGGTTACCATATTTATCTGGCTATTAAATTAATTTCAGTATGAAGGATAACGTACATCAATAACCATTTACTTCTGAAAAGCCTCAAGTTGCAGCTTTTTGCTGAGATATTCAAAATGATGTAGAGGACTCATTGGCATTCTCATTAATTTTAATACAAGATACGCATCTAAGTCATGCATCTAAATCCCAAGACTGTTTTGTAATCTCAACCCATTTTTCCTAATGACATGACTTCACTCAATTATGTAAAGATGCAACATGATTTGGCTATTTAATAATATCTTCTTAAATTTACATTACTGCAGAAGAATAAAGGAAATAAAACAATACTACATTACCTGCGTATGACATGGAACAACACAGAGTAAGGGTGCTTCGTCAATGCTTTGTCACATTGTAGAATGGCAAAAAAGTCTTGACGATTTCTATTTAAAGGTAATTATTTAGAAAGGCCAGCAGGGTCACTGATCAAAACATCGGAGATGATTTAGTTTTCAAAGTCATCACTGAATAATTAATTTATTTAAAAATTAGGCAAAATAAATATGTAAACCAGTGAGACTATATTTGACAGCTCCTACATTCATTTTAATATTTAATGTTTCTGTGGGTAGATTAGCAAGAAAATCTAACTGAATTAGCAGCATCATAATTTGAAACATATATGTCTAAGTTTCAGTGGATGGGCACTGTGAACAATAAAGTAATTGAGTGAGTCAGATTCAAATATAGTCAATATACCCCCATACACACTCCTTTAGGCAAAACAGAATACAAAACACTAGGGAAAAAACCTGATAGCTGTGTAATTTTGAAACATCAGAATAAACTATAGGTACGATTATCATTTCAYGACTTTCAGCAAAAAATGGTTGAGCCTTTTTGCTTTAATTACTTTTAAAAATTATTTGTGGGTAGAACTTGGCAAGCTTCTACACTAAAAAGAGAGCATTTCATGTCTACGCAACTACAGGGAGGAATTAATACTTGAAACATCTCAGCAAATTAGCACTACATTTGTTACAATGAGTCATTAGGGGTAATCAAGAACTGGTGAGACATGAAACAAGGGATGCTTTCCATTTAGAGCACCACGAAYAAGCCATAACAGAGAAGTTTGAACACCGATCCAACTTGCCTTTTAATCGTTACATCACGGACCACTTCAGATTCCTYTATTAAAGACTTTCTCAGCTTAAACAACTTAACTGGTGTACAACCTCTCTATACAGTCTCTGCCCTGCTATTGCCATCTTTGCTCTGCAAAGCAGCTGGGATGGCTGCTGTAATATAATGATGTCTTGTCAAGGTAGTCAAGGCATTACCATGGTAGGTGATAATAATTGAATTGGAGAGATGTCAAAAGAGTAAACAAAGCATGTGATCTGACTGCCTTTTCAGAGAACAGAATGATTGTTGTGTGTCAGAATACTTCGTGCCTTTTAAAGACAGTCCTGCGTAGATGAAATCTAAAGGTTGTTCCCACATTTAGGCAATTGATAAAATACATGAGGCAAGATAAAGATGAGGGAGAGACGGAATCAGAGCAAGTCTTTAAACTGCTTTTCCATCTCAGTAATTAACCAGAGTCCCAAGTGTTTGGCAGGAAAGGGTGCATCTGATCTATGATCACCTCTGCATCTCTCAGCGGCACACATAAGTGAAGCTTTCAGCTTCAGAAGCTGTGCTGTAAGGCAACCCAAATGCCATGCATCGTATCGGAAAGGGAAGATGGAAGTCAAAGGGTAAACTCAGCCTGCTGCATGTGTGTGCTTCAGCTGAGCCATTATCCAAATGTCAGGTGCCGACTGGTTTAGTCAGAACAGGTGAAGCCTTAAAAGAGGATCCAGAAGAGAGAAAAAAATTCAGAAGTGCTATTAGAAGATATGAGGTCACCTCTCTCTTCTTCTGCATGGTGCCTTRCAGGGCTTGATCCAAAGCCCACCAAAGTCAAAGAAATATTCCACTGACCTCTGAAGCCAAATTCAGGGGCTGATCAAATGCCTGGTGAAGTCATGCTTTTATTTCTAAACCCTCCATTTCTGAACAGGCTTACAAATGTTGCCTTTGGGTGGGTTGTTCTGTATCACTGCTTTTTAAAGAATGGCAATAGATAGGACAGAAAGGCAATACCCCTCCTGGTAAAATCATACAGCAAATTGACTAATATCTATYACATTTGTGGTCCAAAGGATGAATGATCAAACCTGGGTATTTAACTGTAGGCATTTAAATATGAATCTAGACATGTAAACAGGGGTCTAGATTGGCACCAATCTAAGCTATCATAATTCAGGTAACTGAGACCAGATATTGCTGTCTGATGCCTGAGTTGCTGAGCAACAAGTGCCTGAAGTGATGTGCGAGTGCTTACCAGTTGCAAACAGGGCTCCCAGCCAACTGAAAATCTTAGCTGGCAGCTAGTTGCTGCACTAATTTTCATTGTTAGGCTGGAAGAAGTTAAATCTATTTGTTCTAATTCTCATCAAGATAAGAATAAATAAGGATTTTTTAGGGTTTCTTAGGTCTCAAATGGAACCTACTATACCTTTGGCTGGGAATCCTGTGAATGCTCCTCCAAAAATTGTTTCTCGGACTTCAATGATGCAGTGCAGGATTTGGTTCCAATGTAAATGTAAATGACAGTGAACTTTGGTTCCAGAGCATTTTATACTATGACAGAGCATCACCGGGAAATGAAAACGAAACCAAAATAGTACGACCCTAATTGTGGTACTTGCCAAGAGTCCAGGTATGCATTTGCTTCTTTCTTCAAACACCTGTTCCTGAAAAAGCTTGAGTGATGCTAGCTAACACATCACAGGTAACGAACTCTCTGATAAAAAAAGTTAATAGCGTTGTATGATGTACTAATATTAGAATTATTGAAGTTATTAGGGTTGTTGGCAGAGTTTAAGGGCTGGCTGAGGAAGGACATCCTGAAATATTTTGATATTGGTTTTGCCTCTGGCTTGGAAATACATTTTCCCCAAGTTAGTTTTTAGGATATGCTGTCCAAAAGTAAAGCCGAAGACTCTCCAACTCTTACCACAATCCAATAGACCATTTATGAGGAGCTATAAAAGTTTTACTTTGGACAGCTTAGCAACTTTTGACTCCATCCTGCCACCGCTGCACCAGAACTTTGTGGAGTACTTACACTCCACAGAATCTGAGGATTTTCTCATCAGCCTGTTTGTATCCTTATCTCTCAGTCCGTGCTGGTATCTTGATTGAGACAAGAGATTCTGGTCACTGTAGATTGTCCTATTCATAGTAATGTATGGATATTGGCTATACCAGGTATGCATGTGACCAAATGAAAGAGGAGCCTGGGAGGCAGAGATGAATCTATGGCTTAAGAATATAGTTGGGCAAATGGTTGTTATGAAATACTGATCAGGAAATTCAAAGGCAAGCCTAAACAAGTTAACAAGTTTTGGGCAACAGGTCCAAAACCAAAACAAAACAAAAAACCAAAACAAAAAAAAAAGGCAAGACCAGCTTCTTTTTTACTTTGTAATGTTCCTACTATCAAGTTATATCATGCTCTTGTTTTAAAGGTTGCCTTCAGTCATTATATTCATATGTAGTCATAAACTCCCAAGAGAAATCCAATAAGACATGTTGAAATACAAGTGAGACAATTGAAATGTTAACTTTGTCTAAGATTAAGAACTGTAAGAGTTTTAAGCACATGATATTTTGTACTTAAAGGATTGCACCAAAGTACTCTGAGAAAGAATTATAAGAGAAGCTGTAATCAGAACTGTGATATCCCTCATTTTAATTTTGCTCGGAAGCAATGGAAATATAGAGGATGACAATTCTGGCACTTTGGGGTATGATTATAAAGCTCACTGGTTTTGGTGGATTTTTGGATGAAGTCCAGGCAAAACTAGTGAGCAATCAAACTTTATCAAGGACGTCATGAGACACAGTTAAAACCCACAAGATTCATTGTAGTCTCAGTGAGTCACTARCAGTAACATTTTCACAAATTTCAGTTGAAGCTGAAAGGGGATTGGGGCTATGTTTAAATCAATGGACCTAGAAACACTTCCAAGGTATTAAATACAGGTCTGTGCCCTTGAACATCCTGACTCCATTATGGAGAGAGATTTTTGCATGCAACAGCCATCATGCTCTGATTTCCACTGAAAAGAAACCGAGCCCACAGATCAGTATCTCCTAGCCAAGTCCTTGATCTGGAACAACCCACTAGGGAAAGTACATAACCAAGTCAGCCAGAGGCAATGTATCTGTCAACCCAAATTCCCCTTTCCAAGTAGGACTGAGCATAATCATTTAAACAGATCAGTATCGAACTATTATGTATTACCGTGATTTCCTCATTGCACTTGATTTGGTTTTATTTAAAGTGACTTCATGAGAAAATATTTTACAAAATTGCATGGAAAGTTTCTGCAGGAATGGAAAACCTGAGACGGTTCATGCACGTGAAGGTAATGTTTTGAAAACCTCACTTTCACAGAAAATTTTAATTTCTCAGGGGAATCAGGACTTCCTACCCCTATACGAAGCTTATTAACACTGAATAAATATAGGTACTGGAGACACAGATAAGACACATTGAATTTACAAAAGTAAACGTGTGTTCCCTCAAAAGCGCTCATCGATATTTCAACCCAAGGACCCTTGCACTACCAGCAAAACAAGCAGCTAGCTGGGCACACGCTGTGTCACACGGACGTGCCTGGAGCTCTGCCAGCAGAAAAACATTGGAGATGTTCCCAGTTGTGTGACCGGACTGAATTCCCACAAGATGGGAACTTAAGTTACGAAATAGGCATATTTGCATGTACATTGCTTCTGGGACTGATATAAAAGCAGGAGGAAAGAGGATCGAGCTGGTGAGGAAGTTGGAAGGTGAACAGTAACATTATGTGTAAGTAAATGCCTTATATCCTTTCACTATCCTTTATCATATTTTCATTATTAGTAAAACTTCTTCTACAAAGAGTTAATAAAAAAAGATCTCAGTCACATGAGATTGAAGATTTTCAGAGCTGCTGGCTTATGGGCTTCTTCAATAACTTTGCAGTAACTGGCAGTGTCCTGGCAAAGTCAGGGGTCGATTCAAGTCCTGGTCACCTCTCTCTTCATCAGGTACAGACCATTTTTGTAACACTGTGCATCTGTTGTCCAGCCTACTACTCATTTCCATGGATGGTTTTGATTTCATCCAGGAAGATATCTGAGGAGAAGATGAGGAGCAAAAGATTTTGTTGTTACTTGGATCATTAAAAATTACTTCAGAGGCTATATGTATTCACAGTTCACTGAAGTCAGTTCTCTGCTCTTCCTTAGACATATTCTACTGTGGGAACCCCTCCCAGGGACACTAGTGACCTCCACCTACCCAGAGGTGATTTGCACAGGGAGTGCTCCCTGCAACCCCACAGCCCCAATACTGTGACAAAGAAGAATATACCTATGGGGCCAGGAATAAGGTAAACACATCTTAGTGAGGTATAGATTATGTACACCCCTTTCATGTTTCTAAAGAAATGGTGATAGGAAACATTTTGCCCAAATAAGAGAGGTGAACTTCCAAATTAGGTTTGATTCTTATTCCCCTTGAAGCTTCCTACATCACACTGCCAACACACAGGACTTAAAACATACCTAACCTACACCTACGTTCACTTTAAGACTCCTCAGACCATTTGTAACCTACAAACTGCTGCCTGCAAAAATAAAGTCGTGACCCCTACCCCTCCAGTGCAACGGTTCTACCTAAACATGCTCCCCTTGCATAGGTGCCCAGCAACACTGGCAAAACCGTGCTCTTGCCACTGTGGCTGGTTCCTCTCATGGGCTATGGTTTTGCAATTGCTGGGAAAGCCCTGTCTTGTCAATAAAGCTGTGTCAACGCTCAGGGTGCCTTGCTGTAAGACTTGATTTTCCCATGTGAACAAAGTAATTCCATGGTAAAAGCAGGGACTGCGATATACTGTAGATTAGCTATAAGTACATTAGATACTGTCTTTAACTTCCCCACAGATATGTATCTGTACAATATCAATATAAACATTAGAGTATCAATATAAACGTTATCTCTTAGTAACCTCAGTGTGGGAATCAGACCTATCCTCTTGCCCTACGTAGAAAGTGACTTTAATAATGTCAGTACCTACAGCACAGTTGTCCTGTTTTTCTCTGAAGCTGCACAACTACCTGAATTTGTTATTTCTTGCTTTCATTTATTCTATAAGGTATTTCTTTCCACAACGTATTCTTTCACCTTAACTGTGTAAAGTCCAGAGCACTGTCAGCAAAAAGGGAGATGTTTCATCAAGTRGGTAGGAAGGAAGGAAAAGAAATGGATTTTTTATTAACATTAAAACATAAAAATGAGCAATTTTTTTTAGTTTTATGAAGAGCTGTATACCTTCTGTACACCTGTAGCTGTATACCTTCTCCTACAAAGTCACACAGCATTCTTCAAAATGTTCCGCGTGTTTGGTATCTTCACCGTATTTGAGAAAGTAAAGATACTTCCTCAAAATGGAATTGAACAGCACATATCCACTSACAAGAGCATCACTCTGCTCCCTGTACCTCGTCTGCCAAGCTCGTTCTCAGAAAGTGAGTCTGAATGAAATGGTTAAGCACATATTGAAGGACAAGCTTAGAAGAATACTTAAAAAAAGCATGCATTCCAGCCAGCAGGGAATGTAAATGTTTCCAAGTGCTGGAGCCAGCAAAGCTGCTGAAATATGAGATAACATTCATCAGAGGATCCCTACATCAGGATCCCATTCTGAATGTGACTTTCATTACTGCTTGTTTTTCATGAGAGAGATGGGCATAAGGTCAGTGGAGTGACAGTGTCACAAAGAGAAAGTAGGTCTTGGCTCAAACGCTAGACTGGATGTTAAAAGCAGAGGAAAATCTAAAATTATCCAAAGAAGGCTACAGGTGGTGGCAGGGACAATGGAATACCAAGCAGAAGGACCATTTTTAAATTCAATCTTGTGCACAAAGAACGAAAAAATAAAAGCCCCAAAGCAGCAGTTTCTGCATTAGATTCTCTGTCAAAAGCAAGCAAACAGCCTTGAAATTCTTAACTGCGGAGTAAATATGTGCAGGATCTGCACTCCAAAGTGTAACGTCACCTGCTTGAACAGATTGCTATAGATACAAGCAAATCATATCATGGGTGTCTTGGGTCCAATGCTCTGCCAGGAGAACAATTAAGATAATTTGGGAGAAGAAACATCTAGAGTTTATCTGAGAGACTGCTGCCTACMTGCTAACCAAGAGTCCCGAATGTATGTATTTGTTTCTTCTGCTTCTGCCCTTACAGTTACCTTTGAGCCTCTTGACCAAGGATGCACTGGGTACCCTGGTAGTGCCCTAGAGTCATGAGATCTTCTTAGATCCCTCCCTTCTGAAGGAAAGAGTAATAGGCTTGCATTTTCCTATGTGTTCAGGGACGTATATGGGACTAGCCCACTGTATCTGAATTCCTTTGCAGCTAGAGCTACTGGTCAAACATCAAAAGTCCTGCCCTATCACATCACTGGCAAAGCAAAAATGAGGTTGTATTTATGCCTGTTTTCTTTTAAACTCTAAGCACAAATGTACAGTATGGCACTGTATTATCTGACGTACTAACCATTAGGACTAAAATGAATACATTTTGCATATGTTTTCCCAGCCTTACTCCATGCTCCTTTCTTTGCATCCTATAACGTATTCAGGATAACTACTATCTCTTTTTTATATGTTAACAAAGCAGTTTGCACAAGAAAGCCTTGTTTATTATTTGGCTCTGCAGTTCTAGTATAATACAAAACAAAAAAATAACAAAAACTAATAATAATAGTAATGAAAATAACAACAGAATATTGCCAATAGAAGACATGGAAGAAAAACAAAGCATCCATCCTTGACTACACAAATACAAAATTAATGTGCAAATACATTCATAAATTAAAGCATTGAGTTCTGATTGCTGTTATTTCTGGAGCCGTATTATTCATTGTTTGCTGTGTTGTACTGAATTATATTGCAGTCTTGTGTGAATTCCCTGACAGCTATGTAAAAATGTTCATTTATCTTGCAAGTTTCATGAGTTTTAGCACAAGTAATCATTTGTACCAGAACTGCTGTGTTTGTTATACAACATAGATTTTTTCTTCTTTTAAAATTTTGATAATTTGAATAGAAATACAAGAAAATGTATTATATTTTTAGTAAATAGTGAATAGAAGAAAAGAATAGTTTGTCAATGCATCCTTGACTGAAATCTTTTGACAAACCTTTAGAAATAACAAACAGAATTAAGAGAAATCAGCAATTCAGTGTGACTGATTGCCAGAGCCTAAAAGGGCTGAATTCACCAGGCTAAATTTTCAGACCCACAGTTTTATTGGATCTGCCAGATCTCTGACAGCTTCACCAGCTGAAGCTCTGCTTTGTGAATAAGATCCAAATCCACCCTTTCTACTCTTGAGCTATCCATCATTTTTATAAACTTAAATTGCAGCCTGTGTTACATATGGAAGGCTCCTACTTCACACGGATAGAAGTGGAAATTGTAAAGCCATCAAGCACAGTGCCCTTTACCAATGTGATGCTATTTCAGAAACACCTGTGCTAAACACCTGACCTACTGTGAAAATGCACAGTATTCAGCAGCCTTTAAAATTTTTCATTTGTTACCCACGGCGAGGAAGGGAGGAGGTGAAGTGGCTGCATACTAGACTGTAGGATAAAAAAAAGCCACACTGAGACAATGGATTTTAACTCCTAGAAAGACCTTTTGATAATCTGCCAGAAAGGCACCCTGGGGCTTCTTCACCTGTTAATCAATGTACCCTGTTTCCACATTGATATTTAATCACTTCCTAATGGGACTGAAAGGAAGTTCTAAATATAACCCCCGTGAAGCGTGCTGTGGAGAACTAAGACCCACAGTTTCCATTACTTTCACACAGAAAACTAAGATGAACATTAAGGTTTGCTCGTTTAACAAAACCTGAGCCACCCCACCCCATATAGGGAGAGAGAGCATAGGAGTGGAAAGCCAAAAGATGGGTCATTAACATGAAGGACACTACAATGCTATTGAGCACGTGAAGTTAAACCAGTAAACGATGAAGTGTTACTAACAGAAATAACTTGGCTTTAAACTACACTGGATTACGCTATCAATCTGAAGGAAATAGTTGCTTTAGAAAAAGAGACCAGAGAACCTCAGTTAACTGCTGGCACAGTAAGCTATAAAGTGACCTGCAGAGTCTCAGCAAGAGCATACTGGAATAAATGAACAGTGAAGCATTTTCATGAATGAAAAGTAAAAAGCCCCCTCAGTGAAGAGAAAAGAAAAGAAAAATTGAGGAAAAACTGAAGAGGATCATCAGATAACTCTCTTATCTGTAAGATTTAGGACAGAAAAGGAAACATGTTGATGAAAAATAAGACCAAACATAGGTTTCAGATTCTCAGGAAATGCTCGAGTTCTGCATGGAAATGTATTTACATAAATATTCAAGCTGTAAACATCCACAAGTAATCATGCAAATACACTTGTTCGGAATCTCCATGCTAGAAAAGAATTGTACAAGTCATGCTCCTGTCCAGGTGAAGTTACAGCTCCCTAATCAGGGACCAGAAATGACCCCACCTGACGAATGCAATCAGTCCTGGAGAGTGACCAGGAGCTTACAAAGAGACGAGATCCAGAAGAGCCCGTTAGAAAGCAAACCAACACGCCAAAGTCAGAAACAGAAGTAAAGCATGCCAAGTTTTGACAAAAAAGGTGGGTGCTCCCCACTAGCTGTATTACAGAGAATGTTTTTGACACTTCCAGCAGGAATACTTCTGCAAGTGTTTATCGACATAAGTATTCCCAGCACTTTCTCTTTCTACCAATTAGTAGGCAGCCATGTATGATCTCTGACTGCAAAAGAGCTTAATGTTGAATCTTTGACCCACAGAAGTCACTCAAGCTGCTTATCCTGCCGAAATGCTCATTGCCCTGCGCTGAGCAAAAGATTTCATGTGGATCACTGAAGAGGAAGAAACAAGATCAAAAGGATGAGACCAATTAAGAGATGCCGTGGCTGATACAGTAAAGAATAAGAAAATATTTTCTTTGTAAGTTTTAAGTCAGACAAGATGCAACCAAGGAAGCTAGAAAGAACACCACCACAGAATATGAGCAAAAGCTGGCTGATTTAAGAAGTCTTTGTTATAAGGCTGACAAGAAAAGGGCAAATTTTACAGGTGGTGTGGAAGATAGGAAAGAAGAATTTAGTCAGGCCATTAATGGAGGAGGAGTTAAAAAATGACAACGGACCGAATTATAATCTGTTGTAAACAACTCTTTTATTACACTTTCCCAGTTGCCATCAGTAGACTTTCTGTCCTTGAGCTGGAAAAATTGCATTGGGTCGAAGACAGTGGAGTGGCTGACAATGACAGAGGAGAGAAGGATCGTGGGAGAAATAATCACTGAAAAATACAGTTTTATTTAATACTGTAAATTGAATTCAAGCAGGGAACACAGATCTCCAGGATGACAAAAGTACAACCCCAAAACATAATAAAAAAGATTGGAACACCAAGAAATGCCTTCATAGTGTGCAGCTTTTCCTCCAGAAATTTTTAAAGGTAATTTGTCACTTTTTATAAATGTCAAAAAAACTTAATTTTGTCTGCAAAATCTTTGAATTTATTGCCAAAACTATCATAGAAATGGCACTAGCAGTTTGATCCAAAGGTCACCAAAGTCAGCGGGAAGAGCACCACTTTTTTCACGGGGCTTTGGATGAAACGAAAACATGCCCTGTACGTATTTCAGTATAGATTAAATAAAATTCAACAGAGAACGGTAAGAGAAAAGAGAAGGGAAAATAAGGAATGATCAGCCCTAAAATTAAAGTGACCACGTACCTTCCCCTCTACGATTACAACTGTTATTTTCAGAAGAGAAGGAAAGGCAAACTCCCTTCCAGTACAGCCTATTTAAGTACAGCAAAGATTACACTCTCTCAACAGTCCTATGTCTGTCCTTTATTAAATAGTCCTGCTTTGAGCTACCTACTTCTGTGCTTCTCTTGGGATGGCCTAGAGCATATAATTGGATCCACTTCATATGGAGAAAAGAGCCTGTTAACCAGCAGCTGCAACAGCAGATGCTTGTTCGCTTGTGAAAATAAAGACAGAAAGTTTCCATCAGTCATTTAAAACTATAAACATAACAGGCTAGGTAAGCTTTCAGCAGCTTTGCTGTGCATGTGGTCATACGCTTTTTCCCTTTCTAAAACCAGTACTCAGGCTTTCAAAAAATAATTCATTGCCCTTAAATAACGGTGTAACAGTCAGCGAGAATCGCAAAAGCCATCCCTGCCAGTTGGCAGTGCTTCCTTAGCAATATGTCACTGAAGTAATTGTATCTCAGTACAGATTAGCACAATGCATCATCCAAATGAGAGCCTTTGATGATGTATTGATGAAGACGGGACTGTCCAAAAAGAAGAGATGGATTCAAAAGGCAGCCAGCAAGCTTTTTTTTTTTTTTTTTTGACTATGCAAAGGGGAAAAGGACTTCCAAAGAGGGAAGATATTAAAAAGGACATATCACATACTGCTTTTGACGGTGATACGGGTGATCTGAGTAAACTAGGGCAAAATCGTGATCCTGCTGAAAGACTGCTGCCCTCTGCAAAAGTAAAACTGTTTCTTTCCTTGCATCACACACAGATACGTGCAATCCTCACGTGACTGAGTACTCTCACTTGGGCAAGTTGCGCTAGGCTAATAATGAATTTCAGGGCAAAATCTCTGATAAAGGCTACTCATCTGCTTAACGACTTCCAGATGACCACCACAGTTCTGCTAATTATCAGCTTTTTTGCTTTTATTTTCTTTTTTCCTTCCCCCCCCCGCCCCAACTTCTCTGCCTTCATTAACACACAGGGCTTCTTTATACCCTAGATAAGTAAAATTAGGGGTTAAACATGTTTATAGGATGGATGGTATATTACTTAAAATAGGTAATCTCCTACCAAGAGCATCTTTTCCCTCAGCATTACAGATACCACAGCACTGCAGAGTCCAGGACCAACACCTAAGCCTTCAGACATGCCTCATCCGTGGAGCAGGGTGGTGACTTAGGCATTTGCTAACCAGCTAGTTATCGCAGGCTGAAAGGTAGCTGCATTCATGCCTACAAATCCCTGAAGCTAGGAAGCTAGTAGGATTAAAATAACAGCTAACGCGGCCCAGCTCGCAGCTCTTAAACAACAAGAGATTTGCTTGCTGTATTTGGGGAATAAACCTGAAAGCACGAACACAATCCTAAAACGTAAAAGGGTGGGTTTATTTTTAGAAACTACTTTTTTCCTAATTCCAGCTGTTGAGGACTCCATTTCACCATGCTGCACAAGGGATTCAGATTTCATAGCCACAGCTTTTCCCCTTGCACACCAGAATGACACTAGCTGCTTTGCCTTTTGGCCTTTAGGCACCCGGGGAAAACAAATSGGATTTGGGCAAGAGAGAACGATATTTTCTTGAAAGAGCTTGTTCCCCTGGCATTATGCAAAGCCAGTGCAAGTCTGCAGGCAGCACAAGCAGCCACCAAGGGAGAGCATAAAATCAAAGCAACTGTGGCTTTAGTGTCTAAGCTGCAGAATTCAACTAATGTAGCAAAACGGGTGCATTAGCCTTACAATTTCATACAGCATTCAAATGATTTTTAAGTCATTTGGAAAAGTAGGTGTTTTAACAAAGTACTGTAGATCAAGAAGGCTTTTTTTTTTTTCCCCTGGGTGGAGTTAGGTGGAAGGAGTAATCTTCCCAGGAAAAAGCAGAGCAATCAGCAAAGTGATCAAATTTTAACCTTCTATCTCATTCTTCTATACATCCTTCTTATAAAGACACARCAGATTTCAGGAAGGCAGGAGTTAAGCAGAACTTTTAGGACTGATTTCATCCTTTTATTTCATGTAACAACATGGTAATGTCTCACGTTTCAAAACAAATCTAAACAAAACGAAGAGAACAGGAGGTCTATGAGTCACTAACAGGAGTTAAATCAAACTCTTCCTCTCAGCTTCCCCTTCATGTTAGTTTAGTATCGTGTTAAATCTCCTGTGAATAATAGAAGGTAAAAAAAGAACACATTTGTATCACATGATATGGAGGAACATCTAAATCTGGAACTACGCTGACAAAYTGGGGGGCCGCTGCTCTCCTCGGCCTTCAGGAACCTGCAGCAACGAGCAATCTCCCTGTGCTCACAGCAAACCCAAGTGCTGCACGAGCTCCCCGGGGACAGCGCACTCGCACACTCCTGCACTGTGGCGGGTGTGCAGCAATCTGCCTCTGCATGTGCACGTAGATACACACATGAGCAAACTTCCTCCCAGGCATGCACACACTCTCGTACACATGAATGTCTTACAGCAACCCGGAGTTCATACTTATAGCGATGAATATTAAAGTAGCTTTTTTCAATAACTTGTTTTTACCCAAACCAGTAATTTTTGCTTTGATGAAGGCTATTGTTTTAAACTTCAGCATTCCCTTTAATCAGCRGTAAGATACAGGAGCACAGATCAGTAGATAGACAGAAGCTCACTCACTGACACATGGACTAACTGCTATGGATGGTGATGGACAGAGTGTCTGAGGAGTCCCTGTGGAGCTAGGGGCTGCTTTGCAGATTGGGATTTCTTAGATATCCGTGTCCTGCCACCCAGACAGCAGTGTCCAAGCAGGGTCCTTATCTAGCTGTCTCAGAAAACCAAAAAGCAGGTGTGTACGTGAGACCTGCAGCCTGCGATCTCAGCAGCTCTCTGTACGCTGGCAGGGCCATGGTGGCTCTGTGAGCCCGGGAGGGGACTCCTGCGTAGGGGTGTCCAGGGAGGAGAGGAGCCAGCTCTGTCCYGGCAGGTCTCCCAGCCGCTGCCCTGGCAGCACGCTTCCCTACTACGCAGCAGGGCTCAAACATGGTATGAGTGCATGTTTGGGAGGCACGGCACACAGATTTAGGCCACTTCATCTGGGGATGGGTCAGGACTGCCAGAAAGAGCACAGAACAGAGCCGAGTGGAGCCCACATCATTTTCCCACGGGGGTCTGTCTGGGATGATCCAAGACAGCCACGCTCTGCAGATCAGGCAATAGAAGCAGTGATCCCTCTGACTGGTATTCGCCACTTCCCAACAACCATTAGATGAAGGAATGAAGCCAGCAAATGCAGAAGGCACTTCTGTGCTGAATAATCTGTAAAGCATCTTTGGACAGACATGGAGATTTCTGCTGTGAGAGAGAACCAGGATAACACAAAGTTGAACTCCAGCTCTTTTACTCAATAAGCCTGTTTTTCTTACCAAGTCCGCTACTCAATCCATTTCTGTCCACCTGCCAAAAAAACCAAGAGACCCAAAAGCACAAGATAAATCATGATAAATTGACTGACTATTCCCCCAATGCCCTAATTTATGCCTTTATTTTGCTCCAGTAAGGAAATAATGAGACTAAGAAACATAACCTCATTTATAAAAAAAGTCATTTGCCAAGAGGACAATGTTCTGTTTCTTTCAGCAAGCTGAACACTAGAGAGATTAAATGCAGGCAGTTTTTTATGATACATTGCTTCCTATTTATTGCAGAATATATAACTGTGTCCAAAAGAGAAACAAGAAGCCAACTACGTGAACCCTCAACACAACAATTTTAATTTGACTGGCAAAACATGAAAAGCTTGTCGATACGACGAGTCCCACAAAGTCCAGGTTTGCTTTGTGTCAGCAGTACACGGGTCCCAGAACGAGTGAGAGATACCAAAGCTAAAGAGGTGCTGCAAAAAGGGAAAAGAAGGACGGAGAGGCAGGACTGTCTGGCTAGCCTTATTATTTATCTTTTGATAAGATAAATTTAGTGGGTATTTTGACCACTTGAACATCCTGTGGAAAATTAGTTACGCTACAGATCCTCTCTCACATCATAAACCGGAACTTTAAATAAATAATAACAACAAACATTTAATAATACATATTAAAAATAGGTAATGATGTTCCTAGGTATTCACATCACTTCTACTTATATACTGAACTGATTAATAGGCTGTAACTTCTAACAGTAGAAAAGAAGAGGTAAAGAAAAATACAGCCTTTTCCACATAGCTTTACCTTGGGTATGTTGAATTACCTGAACTGATCATTAAAGGAACAGAAATGCGATCTCTGTAATTTTGACACGAAAACACTAGATACTTGGCAATAAAAAAGAAAGACATTTTAATAAAAAGATACAAACAACAAATCCATAACAAGCAGTAAACTTATCAGTGAAGTTCTTTGCTTACTTAAAGCAATGTCATGTGGTTGATGTTTATATGCAACAAATTTTTTCTTTCAGCAATAAGCAGTTTGAAAAATTAAAGGTGCCATTGTTTTTTTAGAAGCAGCTGCTGAATTAGGAATGCTCTTCCTAGCGAAGCAGAACAGTCCTAAATAACCTGAACATTTTTGAGAAGCGTAATATAACCCTACTATGCTGAAATGAGTCTTTCCCCAGTCGAGAAGTTTCGATTGGGATCCAGATTCCAGTGCCCTTTCTCATAATGAACAGTCATTTACATCAGGAAAAGTTTCATTAAAACCTAAAGTGAGTAAGTTTTCAGCTAAAATACTTAAAACAATCACACCTTCTGCAACTGAGTAGTTGCTTTCGAAGACAAAGGTCTTTAAAAAAGAAAAACATAATTTAAAGAAAAAGATGTTCGTTTACCTTTTCTTAAAGTTCATCCTCAAAGGCTGTTTCATTGAGAAATAAAAAGAGTATAGCTATAAAAAGCAGCTCATTTTTCTCTTTCACCAGTAACCTGCTTCACAGATAGAGCTACGAGAGAAAATGGTCTCTGGCTCCAGCTTTCAGTACCCTCAACCTGAGAACTGCTGCTGATAATACACTGAGGTAGGTCCAAGTCTGACACAGTACGGCTCTCCCCAGAGAAACCGGGACGCTGGCCACAACCTAAACCTGTGTACTCCCCAGCTGGGGAATTTTATCAGGATATGAACATATATCGTAGAATCACAGAATGGTTTGGGTTCGAAGTGACTTTCAAAGATCTTCTCGTTCAACCCCTCTGCCAAGGGCAAGGACATCTTTCAGTAGATCAGGTTGCTCAAAGCCCCATCCAACCTGACCTTGAACACTTCCAGGGATGGAGCATTCACAACTTCTCTGGGCAACCTGTCTCACCACCCCCATAGTAAAAAATGTCTTCCTTATATCTAATCTAAATCTACCCTCTTCCAAGTTTAAAACCGTTGCCCCTTGTCCGATCACTACAGGCCCTGGTAAAAAGTCTTTCTCCATCTTTCTTATAAGCCCTCTATATACACTGAAAGGTCACAATAAAGTCTCCGCAGAGCCTTCTTTTCTCCAGATATGCTGCATCCTTCAGAAACTATCATTTTATGACATTGCTTTACAGTGAGTGATTAATCCTGAAGCTTTCTTCTGAAGTGCTTTTGCGGGTTTTGGTGATTTTACCAGATTTGCAATGAAGAAAGAACTCTGAATAGATGGCACTGGTACGATACAAGGTAATTGTCCTGCTTTCGGCTGGAATAGAGTTAATTTTCTTCCTATTAACGGTATAGTGCTGTGTTTTGGATTTAGTACAAGAAGAATGTTGATAACACACTGATGTTTTAGTTGCTGCTAAGTAATGTTTATACTAGCCAAGGACTTTTCAGCTTCCCATGCTCTGCCAGGTCCACAAGAAGCTGGGAGGGAGCATAGCCAGGACAGCTGACCCAACTGACCAACGGGGTATTCCATACCATGTGACGTCATGCTCAGTACATAACCTGGGGGTTGGTGGAGGAGGGGGATCACTGCTTGGGCATCGGTCGGCGGGTGGTGAGCAATTGCATTGTGCATCACTCATTTTGTATATTCTATCATTATTATTACTATCATTATTTCCCCTTCCTTTTCTGTTCTATTAAACTGTCTTTACCTCAATCCATGAATTTTACTTTTTTTTTCCGACTTTCTCCTGCATCCCACTGAGGGGAGGGGGGGAGTGAGGGAACGGCTGCGTGGTGTTTGGCTGCCTGCAGGGTTAAACCACAACAGCAATATACACCAGGGCAGGTACAGATCCTGGTAGCAATTCAGTGAGACTCCAGAAAGGGAAGCAGAATCCATTTTCCAACAACACTTTTGGTCTAGTTTCTTTGCAAGAGACATCTTTCTCACAGTAAGAATTAGCTTGAAATATAGTCGTGGGTTTTTTTAATCAAGCCATGACAATTTTGGAACTCAGCCCAAGGGTTTTCTTTCACATACTACTCAACAATCAAACCCCAACTTTTCCTTGAAAAGGCAGTGCCCCAAAAATACATGAAAGAAAAACTCACTGAATGCAAACATTAAAACTTTATCAATATAAAATACTGATCTGTGAACCATTTCAGGAATCACAAATATCCCAGGTCTCTCAAACATAAGCATTTCTGTGAAATTTGGATAGGTGACTTCTATTGTTACGCATCTCCAGACTGGGGGGAGAAGATGGAATAGCATGACTTGAATTGAAATGAATTCAAATTCACTGACAATTGGCAGGTCATATCCTTTAGAGTCACATCCATGGAAATCTCCCACTATATGTTGCTTTATCATTGCAGGCTCCAATGGCAGTGAATATCACTGGAATTGGTGGATCTTGTTTCATCCCAGTGATCAAGCAGGAGAATATAACCCACATCACCGTAAGGTAAGTCTCTGTGTTGTTTTAGTGGCTGGTGAAATATTAGTTCTATTAAAGTTGGCAGGTTAAGGCTGGAAGCTTAACTCTACAAAGGTACCTGCATATTTTTCAATCACCTAAGCATTAGCAGGAGATCACAAAGGACCCAGAGAACCCCTGAGGCATCCTAATGTCTGCGGATGTGCTGCTTTGTGCCTAATAGACCCAAAAGGACTTTGTTAGAGATGCATAAAATGGTTGCCTCCAGCTTTGTGTCCATTTGCAAATGCTGGGGTGTTGTAATGCTGAGTGTTACCGAGTCAAAGTGCCTTTGTGGATGTCAGCCTTTACATCCTGCAGCAGAAGCTCAGGTTTGATGCAATTCCTATTTAAACAGGAATTTAATCGCTGGTGTCAACTGGCCTTGCATCAGGGCTTTAGAGGGAAACCTCAGTCCCACTCCCTTGTAATGACCTACATTGAAAGAGTTCTCAGAGGAATATTTCAATTAATTGAGTCAGTTATCAGCTGGATCCTTCTCACCTCTTTTTAGCACTAGTTGTTTTATTGCCATTTTTCTTATCTTACTAAACAGAAGCAAAAATTCTTACAAAGTATTTCTTAGATCATGCTAAGCTAGTGAACTTGAATGAAATTACTTCGGGTAATAGCAGCTTGAGGAATACTTTTTTTCTAATACTAATTATGTTTGTCCTTAACAAACATGAAACAGAGCACAGGGAAATGTACAGYGTGTCTTTTTATCTTTTAATAAGTAAAAATTCAGAAAAGCCAAACAAATTTAATTTGTTGGGTAAGGAAGTACAAGAGTAAATAGGCAAAAACCTGTTACTCATTTCAAGAGAGATTTTATTTTCCTCAACAAAATGCACTGCAGTAGGTACTGTTTTGAGACTAGCTGTTCCATTACATTCTAGTGCTGAGACTATCATCTAGCATTACACAGAGTTGCAGAAAACTGAACAGACCCCACTCTGGGATTTCAAGTGACATAACCACTTGCGTAGGCTGTCCCAGTACTGTCACTAAGCTCAGAAGGAGCTCTGCACCTAAGGCAAAGAGAAGTCAGGAGAGCACTAACATAAAGGATCGAGACCCAGATATGTAGTTTCAAATTAAAAAATTGCTTCTAATAAATTATCTCGACGGCTCTGGATTTCAGATTCCTGAATAGTCCCGAGGCCAGAATTGTTCTGATTACAGTTAAAATAGCAGAACAGCTAGGAAAGCAAGCTCGCATGCAGATCCAGGCTTGTTTCCTTGGACTCATAATCTTAACCCTGAGACATGTCTTGAGAACATTTCATGATTTCCCTTTAATGTGGGTCATGTAACTGCCAGCAACATTTGAATTAAAGAGATGCCAGTTGCATTTGGAGGGGTTGAAGAAGGTGCAATGCGAAGCACCTCCTTTATTGCTATGAACTAGAAAAGCTGCTGAAAGACAAGGAAGGGATCTATCCCTTCCCTCTCATCCATTTTGGTGGATCTTGTTTCATGACAAAATGAAGTTTTAAATGAGCGCAAACAGAGGTGCAGATACATCCTGCAAAGAGCCATCAGTCATTAGCAGCCGGTGACAAGACTCCAGGGACTGCCACAGGAGCTCCAGCTCATCTTGTGGTGAGACAACATCCCCATTAAGGAGCCTGTCATTTAATAGCATTCTTAACCCTACCTTGCTCACTGCTTATTAACCTAATTTTTCCCACTGAAGGTGTGAGATTTGAACTGATGGTCTGGTAAACTACAGAGAATTTTCTTGCTATCTGCTCCTCTTCTCCACTACAAATGTAACAACAGAGGCTCAACAACACAGTCTCAAGACAACATAAACCCAGTACTTCAGAATTTATAAGACAGTTGTTCAAGTTCTTAGATCAGTTCAAGCAGACCATAACTTAGTCCAGATAGATGGGGTTAGCAATATTCCAGCCAAATGCTTCTGCTTTGGACCAAGACCCCCCCAAGATATTAGCGTGTTGCATCCAGAGGTGTGCAACATAGGCTCCAGATCTTCATGGGCACTCTGGATACACAATGACTGCGTAAACCTGTGTGTATACCACATATATCTGTGCATATATGATCAGATAGGCTCTGTAATAGGTAGCAAAGTGATAGRAAAAACCTTAATACAATAAAAGTACTAATTTTTGTGATCAGTGTTTCAAAGAGATACTATCCATTGTCATCATCATATAATAAGTGTTGCTTTGGAAGTTTTTACTATATCTGAAGGAAAGCRTTAAAACTAAATTGATTAAAACTTATATCTAAAATGAATCCATTTTCATTCACAAATCAAACCAACTGCACATGCAGCAGCTGGCTGAAATTAGGCTCTGTTCCAACTGAAATGGATCTTAGATGGCAGCGAGCTTCCTAGTGGCTTAGGTCAGAGTGCTTGCAAGTATGCACAGCCGCTGAAATGTAAGCATCTAAGAAACACTGTTGCCCAAAATGTAAGTTCCTAACAGGTTTTTACAGCTGCTGGAACAAAGACTTTTTGGAGCACCTTCTCAGATTAAGATTCATAATTCCACTTCAATGGTGCCTTTCTGGATGTTTCCCTTGCCTCCAAATTTGCTAAGCCAACTTCAACTTTAACTCTTCATTTTCTAGCTTTTGTAAATGCCATTGATATTCTTATTGTTAGTTCTGTGTCACTGTTTTTCTGGCTTAGTGGTTACTTTGTTACTTAATGCAGATCAAAACCATTTGAAAACCAGGGAAGATTCATAAATCTTGAAAGAAGAACCGCTGGAATACGAGATATTAGCTTCCTGCCAAAGAAAAAGCACCAGTCAACAAATAAGTGTACTCTAGCGTACTATGCAAATTTTGCTTCCCTGAACTGACACGCAAGAATAAATTCCTGGCTTTAGCCTTTACAACTTCTGAATAGTCATTGCAAAAGTAAGTATTGTACAGAAAGTATGACACCGTATAAAGGTGAGTAGTTCTATCTAAAAACCCAAATAATGGGTTAATAAACCATAAAGTTACTGAATAAAAGATTAAACTAGTTGATCGGTTAGCTGATTGGTTTTACTCCTTCCATAAGAAAAACAACGCACCAGAAAAAAAAAAATAATCTTTTATATTGAAGAGTTGGGTCCCCTGCTAGCATGGAGAATTGAAAGTGGTAATTTTATAGTAAAGTTAATATTGTTAATTCTGTTTTTAATACTTGTCTGGTTTTAACGGTGTGGTTAGACTCGACACACAGAGATGATGGTCCTTACATCTTCCAAGGCATTAGAAGTTAATAGTATGGATAAGCATCAATATGGCTTATGTCAATGTATTTTAAGCTGAATTTAAAAGTGATTATTAAGGATGTTTTAGTTTTCTTTTATGGCACTTACGTTACACGGGATATTTTACATATAAAGAAAATGAGAGAGTAAGGAATTGCTCAGAAATTGTCTATGTCATGCTGGACTTTGAAGCAAAATTATCAAGATGAACTCTAATCTTGAGAATGAGTCCAAAGAGCTCTCTTCCTTTCGCTCAGTCTCTCCCACACAATGGTTATAGAAATCAAGCCTCTGATACAGCAGTCTGCATGCCAACAGACTGTCTTTGAAAAACTGTGACAGAGAGGAACTGATGTGTGAGATGAGGAAAACAACAGTGAAGAAAATAAGCCACTTTAGATGACTTCTGAATGCTGAAAAATATCTCACAGAGGTGACTCAGTCAGTATTAGATCTGAGAATGATTCCCTAAAAACTGAAAGCGAAATTGCTCCAGTTACTCAAAAAGCACAAATGTTATAAAGATGTTACTTACCTGATCTGTTCCCTGCATGAAACTGCTCTTATCTGCTTCCTTTAACCACACAAAGAAAACTCAGCCTATTTCAACTATTATTTTTACCTGATGTTAGTTTTAACTGTCAACATAGAAAGTAGAGTTGGATTCTCTATATTCTGGTGGCATTTTATCCCAGTAAGAACACATTATATTCTCCTGTTATGCCTGAGCATTCCATTAAAACAGGTAGTTTAGTTATCAAGGCCTTCAGATAAATTTTCCTTCAATGATGAACTAGACAAGGCATCAAATCCTTCAGTTCCTGCATGTCCAGTTCATCTCTGGAATCTGGAGGGAGTTTTGCCTGAATAATGACTGCAAGACTGGGTGGAAATTGTTTTCATGTAGTCAAGATGTACTGTATCCGTTCCTTTAAATCAGGAATAGAAAGATTGAGATTTAATAGGTAAAATAAACCCCCGGAACCATTTGGAGGGACTGAAAGCCAGTAAATCATCAGATTTCTGGTAAAGCATGATGGCATAGACCAAGTTAGGAAATCTGACATGATAGACAAGGTCCAAGAAGAAAAGGTCACTTGGAATGATAAGCTGCCCCATGAATATTGCGAAGACATGCTAATTTGACTGACCACAAACAGAAAGAGTCAAAAAATATGGTTAGAAATAGAAATAACTGGTTCTAGTAGTCATTAGGGCAAAAGCAATTCTTGGCTTTGTATTCCTGAGTCCGACAGTTGCCGTTGAACATCCTAAGCATTCTCTTTTAAAAGCATTTCGTGCTGAATGAAAAATGAGAGCATATAAACAGCTAACAGTATTGCATTAAACTTCATTAGGCTATGAACCTGTAGGTGCACAAGGAAGTACATGCTACATATCTTATTGGTCATTTACAAGAGAGGAAACATGGAGAGATGGTTTCCGCTTTTGGGAATGGCATAATACACAATCCGAAACAAACCCTGCACAGCTTCATTTATAATCCCTCCTTGATTAGTTGCTATCCTTTATTTAATAAAGGTACTTTTACTATTCGTGCTCTTAACTGCAGCTACTCTAATTTAGTGGCTACCCTTGTTTAGCAGCCTCACCTTTAGCATAAGCTTCAGATTAAAGTAATTACATTTAATAGAAGCTGCCCACTTTTGAAGCTGCCCTTGATTTAGAGCTTCAAGGAGAAGTACTTAAATATAATAGAAGCCATGGCCTGCAAATGAAGTCTAGAACAAAGATTAGTTCATATACCCAGTCTAACACTATCTATAAGTTGAATGTGCCAATGAGATGGAATAGTTCCTGGAAAAGACTATACTTCATCTTGAAAGAAAGCTTTGTTCGGTGCTGAAAAAAAGGACCACCATTCCATTGTACCATACTAGCAATCTGCTTTTGTTTAGGCAAATAAACAGTCCTTGAAATGATCTTACCATAAAACCTTATGCTCCTGCTTATTTTTAAAATCTTTATCAACTTATTTGCTGGATGGCTCTGCGGTAAGACACTATGAGGGAAGTGATAAAGTTTCATGTCAAGTCTCCGACACAGATTTCCTGTATGGCTAGACAGTGAGATTTGTTGCCTCAGTTATCTCCATTTGTGAAAGTGAGATTTCTATTAACACCTCATCCTGTCCATTTGCACCAGTAAGGCAGAAGCTGCTTCCTCCTATGGACTTGCCACGTATTCCCTAGTTTAGGGTGGGTCAACATCCTAGAAATCACTCCAAACACCTCTGTTAATAATGGTGTTTCAAAACAAGCTATGACGGTCACCCTCATCAACAAAAAACCCCAAGGTCACCAGGGGTGGCCCTTTGGTTTCTGATTAAAACTGATGTATTTTACTTTACCAAAAAAGTGCTCCTAAGGTCAGTTCCAAAGAACCAGCCGAAGGGGCAGTAACATCCAAGCGATGGTCAACCTCAAACAACTCCGTTAACAGGCACAGCTTGTCCATTCAAATCAACACAGCTCTCCCCATATCTTGAGGGTCTCGTCTGGAAATAACCACCAGTCCAAAGCCGAGATTCTCCACGTGCCAAAAGTAGGCATATAGCTACCCAAATTTGTCTCCAGTGAAGAGGGAAACAGGTTTTCCTGCCATCTCAGAAGTCAACTGCAAGGGCGACAGACCAAACTCCGTTTTCCTGTTCYCTGGTTGGAAGTATAGATTCAGAATTACTTTCCTACTGCTGTTGCTGATCAGGCTGACAGTTTTCCAGTCTCATTTCAACCCTCTCAGTGCTTCCCCAATGTATATAGATTAGGACAAATAATTATAATATAATTTTAACAAGAATAAATAAATTACATCTAGGAATATGCAATTACATCATAATGGAAGTATGTTAAATTATAACATAAGCATATTATAAAGTTACATGTTGTTCTTATTACGATTACAGTAAGCTATACATGCCAGACATGGTAATGAATGTTTACTTTGCATGTGAATGAAAACTGTGATATATTCAGCTGTTTGATCGACGCTGAAATTCTTCCTGTCCTCCTCCTATGAAAAAATTTTAAACCACCCAGACTGAATTGATATATACCTATAAATAACGCAAGTGCTACACGGAAAGATTTACAATAAAATACCATAAACATTCAATTCAGCTTTTCTATTGACCTCAGTGTGGCCATGGTTCTACCTAGACTGTTCAGGCAATACATCAGCTAAAGACTCTTAATGAAGGATCCGAGCCCACTGTTTAAGGTATATAGTACGTACAAAGTAGCTTTGCTTGTAATCCAGTGTTACCCACTTGGCAGCCAATAGACCAGATCTCCTCCCTGGAATGACTGGCCACCCGTCTTTTCTAGATAGGCTGTGCCTGAGACTACTTAAGGACATCCAAATGTCTAATTCCTGGGGTGGGGGGAGCGGGGGGGAAGTATTGTTTTCTGTTTAAACCTACATGTTTCACATTGCTCAATTTTAGAAATCATAACAGCCTATGCTAGAAATACAGCGTCAGTGGCTGACAGAGATCTGTAACGTACAGGACTGCTGCACACTCTCCGATCACACTGCTCTTGCCTTGTGATCAGTGAAATTGTGAGCGCATTTTGCAACGACGAACTAAATATACATGATCTTTCAAAATGAGTCTGTGAATGCCCTTAAAGTTAGTTAGCAGTTTTACAAGTTTTATTTCTAGTGAAATTACAGAAATTAAAAAAAAATTTCTGCCTCAGACTGACCTCAGTGAATTCCAGTCCTAAAAAAAAAAAATCTTTACAATATCTGATGGAAATTGTGAGTGCAAATAGCTTTCAGCATCAAGCAAGAGACAACTGTCAATGAAGTGACTAAATTTTACAGCCATTCTTACTGATGAGTTCTTGAAGCATTAAAAACATTGATTTAGAGGTGGGAGCAGTGGACAGGAATCTATTAGAAAGAAGGAAATACGGCATGACTATGAAAATCAATGCAGTTGGCAAACAGAGGGACAGAAAATGTGAAAAAATGCAATCACCTTTAAAGTGGCAATGAAGGAAAATATGAAATAGGGCTCCCAAACAGATGGGCCAAACAAGACATCTTCACTGTAAAAATGAAGAAGGAAGCAGGCACTAATTAATTTCTATAGGGACCAGCACAATAAATAAAATTAGCTTATGGTAGGATTTGTTTGATAGCTAGGTTAAACCATTTGCTGTCAGCTAAGCAACTACTCCATCTTGTCAGTGTTAAAAGACAAATGTAGACATTTTTAGGAGTGAATACAGACATGGTACGTTTGCCTCGACGATTGCCACTGTCATGACAGCAGAGGAAGTTGAGTCGAGTGCTGTGCTGCCTGCGAAGTCCATCAGTACCGTACCTCTGCAAATAGCTCCATTTGAAATCACAGGCTAGAATAACTGCATTGTGTATGGGGATGTAGAGATGGACCTTGCATTTGAAAGGAGTCCAGGATTTCTCCACATGTCAATTTTAGTGGAGAAGATTCTATAGTAAGGAACAATATTGCAGGTTTTTTAAGTTAACCACAAAATTCCTGTGTACCTTGCTAGGGCCAGAATTTTACCTGACTATGTAAACTCAAACACACTTATCAAACCTCAAACCTCACCATGCTTGTTATTTTATAGAGGACTCTTGTCCCATTGCTACCTGAAGAATAGGTAGTCCCTGAGCCTAATTTTGCCTGGTGTTGGTGCTGGAAGAAAATGCTCCATCACCATTGCACCTAGCAAAACAAACTGTAAAGTATGTCCTAACAAGAAGTGGTTTGAACTTCAATATAATGGCATGTCCTTCAGACAGACACTTTCTTTTTCTTTACAAAACAATAAATGTTTTATGCCATAATTTAAAAYGACCATAAAATACCCCATAAAAATAAAGATGATCTCAATCCATAAGATTCAGAGCCTAATCACAGTCATTAGCACTATATAATAGTGTAACAGTGTTAGAGAATAAGATTATAGTTTCCTGTAAAAACAGAAGATATCCACACATTTAAAAAATGTGCATACACTATATTATTCTCAAAATACAAAAAATAAAATGGAGCTTACAGTGGGAGTCCTATCCCATTGCTAGATAACATTTTGCATTATGCATTACACCAATAAATAAAAAGATAAATTTCATATATACAAAGTATATTACATCCAATTGCACATCTGTATTTTGGCTAACTAATTCTCCATAGGATCTCAGACCATGACCACACACCAACTCCTCCTTCTCATGGTGCCTTTCCTCTTGCCAAACAACAGAAAGCAATAGTACATGAGCTTCTATTACTTAAAAATAACCTTTTCCTTCATCGCCTTTGACTCCTGCCTTCCTCTTTCCCTACAACTTGAGAGGGATCAAATGTTGACATTTGACTTGCATGTTCCCTTGGGGGAGAGCACAGAAGCCAAGAACTGAACATAGCATAGTTAATATTAGACACAGCCACAGAAGTTCCTCTGTGCTGAAGAGCAAAAAATGTGACAATGATCATGTCTGATGTACCTAGCACAACTCTTTTTACAACATCATTATTTGGCTGAATTTTGGCCAGAAGTGCTGGGCTTCCATTTTGTTATGCCAGAACTAATGTGGGACTGCAAGTTCCATCTTTAGGCACTCTAACATACTGGACTAATACCCAAGTGCTGTAAGGTCCAAGATTTTAATCAGTAAAATATTCAGTATTACACACTATTACTCTGGCCTGGACTGCAACTTGGACTGCACACCCACCGACCTGTCCAGGTAGAAGCCTGAACTTGCTCATTATTTATTCTCTACTTACTCTCATAATAGTAGGAGTTCTTCAAGCTCTCATCCCTCTTCTAAAGCACTGGGCAGGAGGATCAGGATTGTGAGAAATGTGTTTAAACTTTGGCATTTGCAAAAAAAGAAAAAAAATAAAGCAAGTTACTCCCATATTGGACAAACAGAAGAGCAGGGAGGGTATTACCATTCAAGGTGGAGCACCTCATAAGGCTTTAGAATTGAAATATGATTTAATCTTAAAATGTCTGGGGACTGGAATAGGTGTAAATCAGCGTATTTCGCTGTTTTCTTCAGGAACTGACAGTCTGTCCCTGCCTTTTATAAATATAGTTGCAGGCAACATTCAGTAAAAATAAGGTTCAGAGCTTACCATTTAGTTTTTCCCATAGCTCAACTGAGAGTGCCAGTTTTCTGTAAGTTTACCTACCCTCTTGCTTTGAAGGTGCCAAATCCAAATATAACCCATTCAACCCATCTTTGATAATTACTGGGTAGGGATTTAGTAGGACATTTCTAATTATGCCAGTCTAGTATTTCAGTACATTATATCCCTAGTGACTAGATGTCTTTTTTTTTTCACCCTACTTTATCTTTATCTCTCTCTAGTATTTCTCCTGCCTAAAACCTTCAAATTGTATTAGCTGACTGCTATATTTATTAGGCGTCCTCAATACATTAAAACATCGTTCCCTGTGAAATGTGCTGTTAAGTATTACCTTGGTTAGTAATTTAATTTAATAGGATAGTGACAACACATTGACATTGTGCAGGTTTGTGACCTAATGATTTATGAGACAAGTTACATTTGCAGACACATTGATTTTGGTAACTGTGCAAGGAACAGAAGTGAAGAACAACTTTCACTTCTTTTTTTAACGTCTTTCCTCCTCTCCCAATATTACTTTATACATGGAATGGCCTCTTTTAAAGCTCACTGATGGTTTGAAAGAGGTTTTAGGTCATGGCATTACTTTTTGAATGATGCTTAAAACCTTCATACTCTTGAGAAGCCCTGTGCATCCCAACAAGTGCCAATTAATGTGTTCCACATCGCTGGGCCTTAGAAGTGATATGATAAAATGCACTGACTGTAGTAATCCAATTTAAATGATGGTGATAACTTTGTGCCTTGACACTCAGACGAAATAAGGAGGACAAGCAACACAGCAATCCCATCACATGCAGAGTGCTTTCCTGCATCAGCTGGCAAATGCGGGTGGCCACGTGCAGAAAGAGTTGGCCTGGTTCACTCAGACTAAACCTACTGGGAGCATCTGGTGGAAATCAGGATCTTCAGTGCTCATAGGAGAAATGCTTTGCTATGTTGCTGCATAGCCACACCAGCCTTACAGGAATCTCATCAGGTAAATCGGATAGGGAGAATGGAGAGGAGTCAGGACATGCTATGAGAGATAACTCTCTGCAAACAGACGATAGAAATTGCCCTACTTTTCCCCATCCATCCCCTAGCAGCTGTGGAAACAAAGCACATGAACTTTGTGGCAAGGGAGGGAGTACACAAACATTCGCCATGAAAAATACACTGCTGTAAAAGGGAAAAGTTTGTGTATGCCACAGCCGGTAACCAACGGCCGAGACGGGCGAGGGCTGAGAGCGGAGATGGTCTCTGCGATAGCACCACCGCCAACACTCGGGTTTTTCTGCAGATCAGAAGCAACGGGGGAGTGACAAACCTCAGGTGTAGATCCACCAGGGAACACCTTACCTGGCTGCTTCTTAGCTACGGCCCTTACACAGGCGGAGAGAGGGGACCGCACAGCAGTGCAACTGGTACCTGTCTCCCGAGGAGAGGGATGCTGCGGCACCAGCAGGCACCAAAAGCGGAAAAACTGGGGGTTAATCAAGCACTTTCCTCCTCAGGTGGTGTATAACTGAACTCGTCCCACAGCTAGGAACCATGTAAAAGTCAATTAACGCTGGCATAGTACAGCCAAATGGTGAGCATCTTCCTCTACTCCATATTCAGTGACAAAAATCACATGCTGGTTGGACAGACCTATAAACTAAAGCTGAAGCTCACAGATTACACCATGCTAAATAAGACCACAATACTGCATTATCTATCTTAAATCTAAAAGATCTTTTGTTCTTTCAAAATTTATCCCCATTTAAATCTTCGCAGCTGATCCACATTTTCAAAAGGACTAATGGAAACTCTTCCCTCTTTTCTCTCCCAGTTCCTGTCCTCATCGTGACACCCCCACGTGTGCTAGCACAGCAAGTCACATTCCTCTGCTGTTAGCAACTCAGTTCTGTTACTCAGTTCAACCTGCTTCAATTTATGTCATACCACCTCACATTTATACACGCTTCATATTCATTTTGAGATATGCTCTCTTCCTCATTAAATATCTTTTCTAGCTTCAGTCTGATATGGATATTTTATGTCCATGACAGCATTTCAATATGATTTTAAATATAGCTTTGTCCACTTTGTAAACTCCATCAGATTACTTGTACCCTTATCCTTTTTCATTTGTTCTGACGTTTCCTTGTTAAATAATATTGTTCCAAAATGAGACAAAAAGGTTTGGTTTTTTTTAGGGATGTGTCTTTCTATGCCTTTGTACATCCCCAAACAGCTGCATCTTACTTGCACAACACTATTAAGAGGATTTCTACTTGGCTCAGTACTCCATCAATCAAAAATACCAGAGCCAGCTCTGCAAGAGTCCTGATGAGAAGCAGAAAACAATAGATGACACCCAATAAGTGTAATGCTATGTCCCATTATTTGAGCTACCTCATTCAGAGCTACCTTGAGCATCTTTATACAGTGCTACATTGCCCTGTGTAGACATAGCATAAAAGACACTTTAATGTCAATGTGTGAGACATAGGATTAATGATGGAGGAGATTTAAGTGAGAAAAGAAGCTAAGGAGCAATAAGAAAAAGGGAAGACAATGCCAGAAAAGCCTTTTGAATTCACTACTCTGTTATAGCAAACTTTCTTGTTAAAACCACAAGAAATGTAATAATATAGCAGGGGTTAATTGAGATCCTTTTGCCGCAAAAGCATAGGACCTTATCACCAATCCTGCAGAACCATCAATTTCCACCATCACCAATGTGAATTTGACATTGGGTTTATAAGCTAATGTTCAGTTGGCTAAGGAATAACAGTTTATGCAAAATGTACCTTTTCATTGCCTCAGGCTAATACTCTTATCCTTCTTCTATCATTAAATTAGGTTTTAAAATAAAATAATTTTTGGACTTCTGTGAAGTTATTGACGGATTGAAATGTATGTGGCGCTGTGATGCATGTGTCTCTATGAATGAGATGATTATCCACATTAAGAGAGATCTGCAGAGGTCACCAGTGTTAAACTGCTATTCAGTTAAGACTGTTTCAGCAAAAACTGAAAGAATTTAAATCAATTTTTTTTTGAATGATAAATGAATTTGAATAAAAGTAGTTGCTTAGTAAGTTTATCTGCTTCCAGCTCTACCAAACACCATGACCTCTTACTGGTTTACGCTGGAGGATGAGGACTCTGTTTCTCTGTCACAGATTCCCCACGTGACCCTGAGCATCTCTCACTTACAGACAGATCTAATTACTTACAAGTGCTGCAATCTAGAACTCAGACCGAGTCATCGAGGGCCCCACAGGGAAGGAGGCATCTCCAAACAGTGACTGAACCGACAGCAGCCACAAGCAGAAGTGCTGCAGCCTGTTTTAATGGTTTTAATGCAGTAGTCTCATGGCTGGAATACTCTCCACAGGCAGAAGAGACCAGCATTCAATTTCCTCTCCCACCCTGGGGCCCTTAAACCCTGATCTCCTTAAACTAGCAGGCTATATAGGTTAAGTTGGTTTTATCCCTTTTACATGCTCCTTCTCTGGCCCTGAAGTCTTGACTACTAGGTTGTACGTGGGCGCAACTTCTGTAAATAGCATTGAAGAATTATGAAAGGATGAGAATAATGAGAAGAAATTAGTGTTAAATAATAGCAAAAGAAGAGGATATATTTGAAATACTACTCAAGAATTAAAAATATACAGAAAGTCCCATATTTGCTAGAAGGGAATAAATACATGGTTTTCATTCCAAGGGCCATAAGTTCCCATCACATTTATGCAGACAATATATTAAATGTATTTGCAGAGAAACCACCAGATGCTCTCATCCACCATTGTAGTTAGAGGCAAAAAAGCAGATGGTGGGGGAGCTGTACATCCCTTACAAAGGAGTCTTTCTAAGCTACGCACAATTCTTAAATGTTTGCTAACCTCCTAGTACCTCGATTATCACTGCAGTGAAAGCAATAAGCTAGTCAAACATATGGAAAATTAGAAATCTGAACATTTTCAATTATCGTTATGTCACTCTAAAATTGTTTACTAACTTCAGAAAAATCTTTCCAATTTTCAGACTTGTCAGTCCTGTTGAAAGTTTCCCAGTATCCTAGGAAAAAATCCTGGTTTTACTACCTAGTTGTCATGACTGTTGAACATCACAGGAGACCTCTCATTTACCTTTGTTGTTCTTCACCCCTGGATGGCTTAAAGATGCTCACAAACATGGAGATGCTCACAAACAATGGAGAAAGTAAATGCTGAAATACATACATACAGAATCAACAGAGTGGTTGAAATTAGTTCTGAGAAGCTGCTACTTTTCTTTTACTATAACTTAGTACCATCACCCACAGACACTGCATTGCAGACATCCCTTTACAGAAATAGCACTGAATCTTATGGCACACCTATTTATTRATTTATTGTTTACAGAATTTCTAATTACAGTAGTGCTGAGTTCACATTAAACTGAAGCATTGCTCAGTACTACTACTGTTTATTTTGGGGGTACTAATGCCCAAGCTGCCCTCATCAAAAGGGCATCACTGTGGGAGGCACACATGCACAGCAAACCCAGTTGCTGCTACAAAAAGACATTATCTTTACGCATCTCTGTGCAATGCCTAAGTTTTATCCCCATTATCTACAGTGTAATTAAACAAGGCTCGGTGACATTAAGTATGACACAGAAAAACTCAGGGATTTCCCCAACATCAGTCATGAATTCTTCAACCGATCTGGCAAAAAAAGATGGATCTCAGTTTCAGTCTAGTGACAAAACAATCTTTCTAAAATCTGCCAAAACTATAAGTAGTCTTCTGGCCACCACATGAGCCCTCAGAAGGAGGTTAGTCCATATCGCTGTGAATTCCTACATTATTTTCTATTTAAGAGAGTCTCATAAAGGTATATTAACTAAGCTTACAACATCTCTCCCCACAGTCAAGTGTTCAACCCATAAAGTACTTCTGTTGCAACGGCCTAGGGAAGTATTAGACATCAAGAAAACGCCATAAAATTTTTCAAAATATACAAACGACTGCTTTCAGTTTTAAGATGAAATCCTTGTAGTGGACATGATCTATCCAGCCTCTCTGGAAATGAATCTTCTGGAAATACCTTAGGAAAAACAATACTTCAAGTCTCCCTTAACAAGACTTGCCATTGGGTTTGTGGTTTTGTTTTTGGGTTTGGTTTTTTGGTGGTGTTTTTTTTGTTTGTTTGTTTGCTTTGGTTTTTGTTTTTTTTTTTTTTTAAGCAAGCAGCCCAAGCCAGCCAAATCTCAGCTTTCAGTCTAAGATTCATTTTGCAGCCCCCTGCTTGAGGCACCCTTCCCACAGCAGAGGCATGTCGTGTCTTGGGCACACACTGTCACAGGGTATCTCCCCTGACAAAAATCAGCACCAGCAGAGATGATCTATCCCAGCTATCAGGTCAGGCAACGCAAGAGGGCCCACAGCGTTGCAGAGACACATATGCACAGACATGCACAGACTATTTTGCGAAGCAGCAAGAAGGCAGGACCGCTCCTTGTGCTGTGTGATCTCAGGCAAACTCTTATATGATGGGACAGTGGAAAGATGAAAAGTTTGAAGATAAATACGCAATCCATGGTATCCCAGTAGGAAATATTCAAAGCAGTCTGATTCGCTGCAGATGCACACAAACCAAAGTAGTCATCATTTAGTAAAATAACAGATGGGACTCTCAAACATATACTCAAGAAAACAAAGCATTATTATAATCTTTGTCTGGTTTGTTGTTGTTTTTTTTTTTTTTTCTTTTGGAGAGAAATATAGTCTGAAAAACTTATCTGGAATCATATCCCCAATAGGCAAGCATCACAAAATTACCAACCAAAATTACTTTACATAAACGGTAACACCAATGACTGTGTTTTGGAAAAAGATGCAAAAAGTAATTATGAAACACACTTCTCTTACAAGTCTGATCTAGTCTAGTGGAAAAGTGAGAGTGAAAAAAAAGATGCAAAACAAATAAATTACAAATCAAATACTCTAAAATGGAAATGACTAATTTCTGCAGTCAGTGAAAAGTAATTGAAATACTTTTTGAACTTGGTTATTTTCAGAATTACTTGGAAATGAAGATGAGTGTTCCTTCCTGTCTAGCTGCAGTTTGTTCTTAAACTATATGTGAAACTGTAGTATTAAATACGTAGTGACTAACATGAAATCACAA
The DNA here is from genome assembly GCA_035582835.1 of Phoebastria nigripes. Lineage (NCBI taxonomy): Eukaryota > Metazoa > Chordata > Aves > Procellariiformes > Diomedeidae > Phoebastria > Phoebastria nigripes. The sequence continues at coordinate 185,127 of JAYKAV010000009.1, forward strand.
CTGGTTTAGCTGTGTTCTAGATGTTACAATATAGATTCATATTACATCAAACGAGCAGGCTGGAATTAATCAGTGTACTGAATTTACAATACTACAGTGAACATAGCTTAGCAGTAATTGATCCAACAGCAGGTATGTGTGTAAAATCTAAATATAGGTTTAATAAATTAGACTAGCTTGCTAATTTTCATTTTAGATGCTCATTTATAATCATAATGTCTCAAACATGCACCACCACATATCTTGAAAAGCCTATTTCTGGGCTGTCAGCTTGTTCTGCAAAAGTATATCTGCTTGGCACGTACCAGAATGTTTCCATTTGTTATTAGTGAAATAAGTATACGCTCACAAAACTAAGACAAATTAACTGTGTCAGTTTTGTAGAGCAAAACACAGCATTTTCCTATGGCTTCATTCACAGAGCAGGGCACGCACTGTGGCTGCTTGGCGAGGGAAGCACCAAACTGGGGCAGGAAGGAGCTGGGGAGGGAGCCCGGCAGCAGGCAGAAGAGCTAACTTCAGCCTGGTGAGTCATGCCACGCTTCCTATTCACTTAGTGGGGCGAGATGAGTTTCTCCAGAGAACAATTCAGATCAGGGGCCTAATACAGTTGTTTTGAATCGTCTATCTCTCCCCTTTGACTAGAGAAGGAATCTAAAAAGATTCTTTTTAGTAGGGTAGAGTTACCCCCAACAGTGGCTAATGGACTAAGACATATGTTGAGCCTCGTTAAGAGCTTGATTCTCCTTTATTCCTGCAGTATCAGAAAGCTCCAACACCTCCAGAAAACACAATGTTCCTGTTGGGCATATGTAAATTACGGCACTAATTTAAGATACTTAACACTCTGGGCAAGCAGTGGGCTGTTGGGGTGCCACAGAATTCTGCTGTACTACTCCTTTCCCCGTCTGTTGCATTGCCACTATACTTCCAGTGCCAGGGGAAGAGCTTAGAGCCCAGTTTGCAGAATAGATGCACAAGCAGCAAATTCCTAAAGCCTCCGAGATGACTTGCTTCTACGTCATGACGCCATTTGCACTCAAGGGAGTGCACCAATGTCTGGCATCCCACACAGAAAATGCACTGTTGTTCCTTTAGGGATGTACTTGTTGGGAAATGCCAGTAAGCAAACAAAACAGCTGACTGTCAAGTCTAAGTTCAGTTCTGTATGCAGAAATGAATAAGAACATCATAGTTTTTTCTGGGTAAAGGTATGAAAATATGATCCTCAAAGCTGGATTTGAACTAGGGAAAGCATATATAAACTATATATTCTTATAGTGCTTGAAATCAGACATTAGCCTCTACAACTACAGCAAAGATAAAGGGAAGCTGCTTTGAGGGAAATAGCGAGAAATTGTTAGCGATGGCCCTGCCTGCCAGTGCTAGCACTGCGGTTGCCTCACTTCCCGAGAGAGCTGGCAAAGTGCAAGCTTGGGGATTTGCAGGAATAGTGCAAATGCTGGTCGAAAAGCTGCTCTGTGGGTCAGACACTAATTTCCTGTAAACGAGGAATAACTCCAGAGACCAGTGGCACTCCAAAAGCTTTAATCAACTCAGAATCTTTGGTTTAAAACTCATCTTTGTCAGAAACCACTGATCAACAGAGGTCTTCAGGAAGGCTAAGCAGGAAAACTAACAACAGAGGAAATACGTCAAAGACATTTTTGGAAGAAGTATTTATCCCAAGTATAACTATATCTTCAACTGCAGTAAACCATTGCAATTGAAAGAGTGGAAAATTCCATTCCTGAACACTTTTCTTCCTGAATTTTCAAAATTTTTCATGACAAGTATCCAATATCTGACAAATCAGAATACATCCTTAACTGGAAAGATAACTGATGACCTTGAACAGCTGCTGGGACAAGTTTATCTAAAAGCCTAGGAACAGTGCTCTTCCAACGCTTTCATTGCAGTAATGTATTTGGGTTTGTATCATCAGCTGACAACAAATGAACATAATCCCATCTGTTCTACATGCCTTTCAGTCATGAATTACCAGCTGTCAGCTTTAGACTTGGTATTTTGAGGTAAACTTAAAAGTTTTTTTAAAAAATTATTTTAAAAGGATATCAAGTACCTCCATATTTAGCTTCACCAATGCCTCTGCCTCCACATAAGCAAGTAGTCTAAAAACATCTATATTCCTGAACACAAATAAAACAACCTACGTCTAGCTGCCAAGTTACATTTAATGTAGCAGGTTAACAATACATGTTAAATCCCAGCTATCGATGAATAGTTTACATTGAGATTTCTTCAAATGTTTAGAAGAGATTCCTAAAACAGACGACTGGAAGAAGAGCGTCCATTTTCACACCATAGCAAGTGCCYGGCATGATTTCTCAGTGCTGCGAGTAGCATCAAAGCTGCTCAGGAAGCCTGTGAGGATCTTATGTTATCAGTGCTGTTTACAGAGAGATGTATTACAGAGGGTCATAATGTGCTTTCTGATGTCCAAGGAACACAGGACTTTTCAAACAGAGCCACTATTGTGTTGCAATTGTTAATTCTGTGTCTTTCAGGTGAGGAATAACCTTGTGGTATTGCTAAGGAACAAAGAGAATTGTATACACTGCTATTTTTCCTTTTGTTTCGCTCTTGTTCTTTTACTGTTGTGCCAAAAGGGTACTGGACTTTGATGTTGGTTCTTCAGATGGCAGCAAGGATGGCATTTCATAAAGGACATACAACCAGTCAGCAAGCAACTTCTGCAGTTTTTAAATTATTCTTTTTTGTCCCGGTTCATCCCCTGGTTCTTTGATACCATTAAGGAATGGCCAGATTATGCAGCATGGATTGCAATAATACAAGTGTAAATTAGAAATCACAGAATAGCATCTAGATAACACAGCAGGCTGATCTAAAAGCTTTTCATCTGGTGGCCTTGAAACAAATCCTTAGCTCAAAGCAACCACTCAATAAGATTATAGATGTCTCAGCCTATTCTGGGCCTGATATTTCATTAGGGCACCACATGGTTCAGCACAGTAAGGTTCCTTTGAGCAACTGTAGGTTTTGTCAGGTTTCAGGAGGAAGGTCCAGTGTTTACCACCAGAAAGGCAGTATTTGCTAAAACACTTCATTACTCCACTCTCCTCAGTTGAACAGGAAAATGTGGTATTTCAAGCATCAGAGCAGCAGTGTCCTGGTTTCAGCTGGGATAGGGTTAATTTTTTCCTAGTAGTTGGTGTAGTGCTATGTTTTTGATTTAGTATGAGAATAATGTTGATAACACACTGATGTTTTTAGTTGTTGCTAAGTAGTCTACTAGTCAAGGACTTTTCAGCTTCCCATGCTCTGCCAGGTGCACAAGAGGCTGGGAGGGAGCATAGCCAAGACAGCTGACCCAACTGGCCAACGGGGTATTCCATACCATGTGACGTCATGTTCAGTATATAAAGCTGGGGGAAGAAGAAGGAAGGGGGGACGTTCAGAGTGATGGCGTTTGTCTTCCCAAGTAACCGTTACGCGTGATGGAGCCCTGCTTTCCTGGAGATGGCTGAACACCTGCCTGCCGATGGGAAGGAGTGAATGAATTCCTTGTTTTGCTTTGCCTGCGTGCGCAGCTTTTGCTTTACCTATTAAACTGTCTTTATCTCAACCCATGAGTTTTCTCACTTTTACTCTTCTGATTCTCTCCCCCATCCCACCGGTGGGAGTGAGCGAGCGGCTGTGTGGGGCTCAGTTGCTGGCTGGGGTTAAACCATGACAAGCAGGTAAAAGCTGAAGAATGATAAAGGTGGGACTGTTTGGGAAACCTCATGTAGAACGGGTAAGGCTTATGATCAATTCATGCATATTTCTTGCTTTTCATAAACATTGCATTTATCCTCATTTTAAAACCAGATCTGTACCTTTGCAGAGCAGATTTTTTCATCTGATATTAAGGCACAGCAGTAGAACTTGCGTTTTGTAACACTCAGAGCTCACTCCTCTGAGCACCCACACAATGGGGAGCCTGGGACCCAAGCAGTTCAGCAGTACCTCTCAACTCAAGGATCTTGAATCCACTACTAAATATGCCTATTTTAATTTTGGGAGACAAGAGCAAACATGGAACAAGAGCCCCTGTCCCTGGTTGCAGAGAGGAGGTTCAGCAGCATGCCAAGAGTAAAACCTGCAGTCTCCCTTCCAGTCCTGGCTGACCACTGCAATGCTGGATGAGAAGTACTCAAATGTGGGATCTTCACTGTTACGTCTGGCCAAAAAAAAATAGTAAAACATTTTATATCAAAGACATAAATAAGCCGATACCGTAATTTTACATACATAACTTCATTTATAAGAGGTGTGTAAAATGCACATTAAAAGCTGCTATTTAGTGTGATGGTTACATGCCCATCTTCCTGACTGATTTAGGTGCTTACAAGTCTCTCGTTATTAAAGAGATTCATAATCTTTTATGAATGTATCCTCAGAAGACCTCAATAGTAAGGGTGATGTTATTATCTCCATTTCAAAATTTGTGGAAATGAGGTACAGGCAGATTAATGTTAAGGCTAAATGGATAAATTCAGGAGCTTCACATGGGATTATCCCAAGACATCGACAAGAAAAATCAGATGTCCAGATAATGTCAACTTTGTGAGGAAACATCAATAAAATGAAGTTTGCTTAAGTTTAGGAAAAGGCTCCTGATTATATGAGCTCAAACTTTAAGAATTAAGTACTGGAAGAGACTGCCTGAATCCTAAAAGCTTTTAAGGAGATATTAAGGAGGTATTAAGGAGACATTGGCCTAGGAAGGCCAATGAAGTTGAAGACGAAGTTGTTTTTACTTTTGTGGAAGAGGGATGGACTTACTGACCTCGAGAGGTGCTCACTAATGTAAGCTGAAAATCCCTTTGTGCCTTCAGAGTGATTTGAGTCCAGATCTAGGTGACGTAACCCATTAAGGATGATCTCAGTGGGAACTCAACACATCCCAAAGTCATCCTTTTAAACACAGTACAGTCTACTACAGTACTCACTGGGGTACCTAAATCCAAGCTCATCCCATGCAGTCTTTTATAATTCAACAAAGCTCTAAGATGTAGGCCACTGCTGTTGGTAAGTAATATAGATAGACAATGTAATTATGCTATACAGCATATCTTAAAAACAACAGCTGATGCACTGGCTTGTTTTAACATCAGGAAATAATAGTCATTACAGATCTGAGTCTCAAAATGCTGAGCATCTGCAGATACTACTGAATTCTGCTGGAGTTATTATAAGCTCACTGCATCTGTAAATTAGACTTTTACATGTCTGGACACTGTGGTGATTATTATTATTATGAAAAGAGAGTGCAGAAGAGCTAAATAAAACACACAGTGATGCTCTTGATCATTCACTTATTTCTTTCCTGTAGCAGCCTACTGTATTCTAAGAAAAAATAAAATGCAATTATTCATAATAGCATAACACTTAATTAGCTTTACAAGAAGACACTAAGCAACACACCAGATGCTAATGAAATCCTGAAAGTCCATTTTGTAATGAAGCACATATGCAGTAACATATTTTAATTTCAAACTGTTTTAGAGATTACAACCTGGAAGCTACAACCTCGAGATGCAGTCTCAAGACTGCATGCAGACGTGCAAGAAGAAAATTGACATTATTGGGAGTAGGATTTATAGTTTAAATAAAATATCACTATCAACAATAAAAAAACCATGCAGCCAGTGCATTCATCAGATTAAAACAGCTATGACAGCTGGCAACACTATTGGTAAACTCCCTGAAGATAAAAAGCAATACCAAGTCAGAAATCATTGGTAGTCTGAAGGTAGCCTACGAAAGCCTCGAAGAAAAAGATGTGCACCTCATTTGATGAAAAGTGAGTGAAAAGCTGCAAAGAGGGAGACATGATCAAAGGATTAGGCCAGGAAAATTATCTATTTAAAACCCTTTAATGCTACCAGTGTGAAGCTCTAAGTCTATTTCTGCCCAAATGTAAAGTATCTCTCCAAGGGCCCAGTTCAAAGCCAATCAAAGTCACTGAGAACCATAAATTTTGGATAAGGCCTTTACAATCATCCTGAGGATGTCCGTAATTACCATCATTGCATTGCCCTTTTAGAGGGCAGGTGAAAGCAGCACATAGTCTCCGGCTCTCCTGTGCGCCCAGGGCCCAGAGCAGGGATTTGAGCCAGACCATGCCTTGTACCAAGGATCCCCTGACTGCCAAACCTGCCAGCAGTAAATGGAGCCTCTCTTGCTCCCCCTGCCCATGCGTGGAAAGCTCCAAAGTGGTGCTTCTGGTCATATTAAATAGAGAAATCCAAAGAACAAGTTTTCTGATGACCTCGCTTCATGTCAAGTAGGGCTACATTTCTGGAGTAGCATGAGTTTTTGTGTGTCTTTGAGCTGCTGTGGTGCTGGAGAACCAGCTACCTGGTGGAGTCAGATGCCTCTAGTGGTTGGGAGCAGCAGAGTGGCCTTTTCAGGATTGCTGGTGATGGATTTACACAGCTAAAGCGTCTGAGTGTATCAAAAACTGGAGTTCTACCCAAAGTGAATGGAAATGGAGCAATTAAGAATTAGTTAGTTTTTGAAAATCTGATCCTTTAACTGTTGGGACAGCATTTTATAACACAGACATCTTTGTTGCCATATTGTGGCACTGCACAGCTGTGTTAATATTCCTTTACCTTATCACAGTCAGGAAAGTCTCTTTATTCTTAAGAAAAAAACCCATAAAATAAAGATGTCTGACCATATTTTACAGCAATCCTCCAGAACACTCCACCTAATCCCAGTGATATTACAGAGACTAGTGCAGTAAATATTTTTAAGGACTGAAGTAATGCAGCAACTTTAGCAACTGAAGTGATGCTCAGCAGCACAGTTATCGTTTCTCTCTACTATTTGAAAACACTCAGTTTCAAACTCTTTGAAGTAACCAGAAAAAGAAACTRCTACAGGAACTCATTCCGTGACCACTGTCAAAAATATCATTGCTAACAGTAAGATTACTGCAGTGATTGGGACAACTCCCAGTTCTCTACAGAATGCTTAATAGTTGTTACACATATTATCTAATAAAACATGCATTTTTTTCAGGCATAGGTGGAACACAAAAGTCCATCTAAGAGCTTTATGTGAAGCTGAATGAGCGCAAAAATGAGCAAAATGAACGAGATACATTTTTATTCACATAATGAAAATTAAACCCAGCAAATTCTCCCTCATTTTTAAATTAGCAGCTGGATCTATGTTATTATTATGCAGTTCTCCTTCTTCCTTTCCTCTCAATATATTGATTTTTCTTTTCTGCTAATGAACTAGGCACTTTGACAAATGTAAACATGCCAGCGTCCCATAATTTCTATATACAAACCTACTAGGAGGCATTTACAGAGATATTCTGCAGTAGTCACAAAATGCTTATTTTACTAGTCACTTTTTAACACCCATTGCATAAATGTATATAATTGCTCAAGTGCTTCGTAAGCCACCATTACCTGGTTGAAGAACTTGGACAAATTGTTTGACTTACGCTGTACTCACGTTCTCAACACAAGTTGGAAACAAGCCAGAGGAATAAATGACCCAACAGATGTTAATTGTGCACTAGACCGCGCTGCATGACTCCACATTGTACACTATTTTAAATATTGCAATTACTCAAAGATACAAGGGCAGGCTCTCCAGACAGCCTTTTGCACCTTAAAAATTCATTCTGGAAATGTGCAAGAAAACAAGACAAAGTTAAGAGCTTACTGCAAAGCACACAAACAATAGTAATGTTTTCAAAGAGTTATCCCAAATTTTCCATATATTACAGTAAGGGAAAAAGAGGGAGGTTAAGAAAAATGCAAGTGAAGAGGCTTTGGGAGGTAAGATAAATAAGGACTGGCAACAACTGAACAAACCCAGGAAAACCAAAAAGCAGAGAGAGGTTTATGTTCCACAGCAGCACTGTTGTGGCAGGGACCTTCTACGCACCTCTGGCTGCTGAAGAACTAATTCAGGTGCATGGGGGTGGAAATCTCACAGTACAGTTTGTGTATTTGCATTCTAAGTCCCAGYTTGCAAATTTCTCCACATTAGGTCTGAATGAGTACCAAAGAAATATCCCAATCTGTATTTTCTGACTGGAAATCACCTTGTCTCACAGCATTTTTTTGCTTTAGAAACTTTAGATAAAAGCTGTGTGATTTGCATTCTCCCTTCCTTCCACGTACGGCATTCATCCTGAGTTGTCAGTGCTTTGCACATTTTTTGAAGACATCTTTCACTCCATGTTTATACAAAGTATGCATAATAGGACCCTGACCTTAGCGTGGGTACCCTTTTGATTTCTTGCTTCTATGGCCCTTTAAAAAAGCCTCAATAAAAAGATTGAAAAATCTGAAAGAATTAATTTTTTAGGTTCAGATATTTCTCTTCGCAGCCTTGTTCTGGTTGTCAAGTAAACATCAACTTAAAAGAGAAGACATTTTCCAGAGATGTTCATTTGTTGATAAAAGGAATTAATCTTCTTTCAGAGACTGCTATCTAAATATAATTAGATAGGTTTACAAAATAGATTCCTTTTTTTTTTTTTTCCCTCTCCAATGGAAACCATATTTAAAGGAGATTTGAATGTGTGACTTCTAAGGAGAATCAAAGGAGCTCATCAACATACAAGTCTTTTATTGTCTGACAGGCATGGAAATTTTGTCTGAGTAGAGATTGATTTGATGCCAGCTTGCTGCAATTAGAAAGTAATTAGCATTCTTTCAAAGTGAGGACCAGAAGAATGGCCTGAGGTTGACATTTAGTTCAGTGAATAAGCAAGAAAATTTGTGTCTCCTGCTTTTAAGTAAGTGATGATAGAATTTGGAAATAGCTGGCTGTACCATAAACTCTGCTACCTCTAAGGCCAAGCCCAACATGTACAAACAGAGACTTTTTAAATTAGTGAACACAGTATTTTGACTCCTACAAAGAAGTCTGCTAGTAGTTTTTTCTGAATAGCCAACATTTCTTCTTTGGCTTTTAAGATGCTGCCCTGCTGGCTTATTGACTAGGAAAGCTCAGCTCACTTATGCACTGAGGATGGTAACACTATGAAGACGACCAGTCCAAAGCCCTCATATCCTTTAAGTTCTATTTTCTTTGCAGAGAGATTTTTTTGGTCTCTTTTTCAGGTTTTTTTTCATTTTGGCCTCTGTTCAAAGGTATGTAGCAGCCTTGAGCATGTGGTAAAAGACTTATGCACCTTCATAAAATACCATAAATCTTTAAATGCAACTTACTGAATGAGTTCTCCTTGCACAAATACCAACCTTAAATTTCATCATGAACCAGTACTGCAACCAACTGCAGTAAATGCAGATGTAAATAGTCTGATCATATCATCATCCGTTACTTTTATTTCCTTAATTGGCATGCTGTTAGGAAACTTGCTGGGAGGTACAGAAACTGAGAACATAGAAATATTTGAAGTCTTCAAGAAAAGCCGTTCCATATTGGAAACAAAGAAAAATGCAAACCAATTATCTCTCATGTACTTTTTGTTGCAAGTTTTGTATTTTTATGTCTAAACCAGGAGAGAATGGAGAGATTAGAAGACAAAGGGTCTCTGATTCTGCATTAAAAGTAGTAACTACTAGGCCATCCTTTCTCCCAGCATCATCTTTGAACAACCATTTCCTGGAACAAGGGGAAAAAGAGAGTGAATGATAGTATGCAGCGTAGGAGAAAGTGATCTAAAGACAGGTCAGGATACCGGAAAATGATGCACGTTTTTCTCTTTTTCTTTTACTTGCCTGTAAATATCATGTTTCCTAATAATGACAGCAATAAGTAGGATCTTACTGGAAATAGGCATATGAACCAATTGAGGACTTGACTTTTGACACCACCAGCTGGACATGGGGCTAGCCACAATTTCATGCCCATCACTAATGGCTCTGAATTGCTAGTAAAATAGAAACACAAATATTTAACAAAACCTCACAAACAGCAAAAATAAAGACGAAGAAAGAGCCAGCCACAAAGTTGAAGGGAGAAGGAGAGAAGGAATTTTTTTCCTGATTAGAAAAAGTCACTTTACAGAGAGGATTAAATTCTGTTTTCTAATTAGAACCTTGTTAGGTTTGAATTCTATGCAGCAGTGTGGAAAGGAAATCACAGGGGAAATGGTATATAAGCCTATGTAAATGCTCAGCAACAACCACAACAGACAGGCTGTGACCAAAGGTGCAATTGTACAAGTTTCTATTTCTTTACTTTAAGGACTGAAAGCAGAAAAACTTTAAGTATAAAGAAAAAGTAACATCACCAGGAGTTAAAGTTTTAACAAGTCACGTGCCAGGAATACACTTGGTCTTACAGACTTAAACAATAACCGACCTGAATATAAATATAAATTACTTCTAGTGTGGTTTCCCTTTTTGAAATCCCCCTCAAAAAAGCTAAACAGCAAATATGACAGCCTAAAGACCCTTATTTTGTCTGAAGACTGATGTTCTGGCAAGACCCCAAAACATGATAAAATCTCATTCAAGGGAAGAAAAAAAACCAAGAGAACTTAGGAGGGTACTCAGTATAGGAAAAAACTGTATTATTCTCCTGGAAAACATACTTTTAGGAAGACGGTAAAGGCTGCTGTAGCCACTGATGGAAGCCAAAATCAGTAACAGCCTTGCTTGACGTGGCCATTATGCGTGGATGAATGGATGAATCCTTAGAGCGGACACACTTTTGAGAACTGTGCACGGATCCCAAAGGGAAGCAGAAGAGTCAACTAAAGAATGAATGGAAGAAAGAACGAAATGAACCAGCACATAAAAAGGGAAAGTCAGTGTTAAACCTTCATGCTTATCCTGTATAGCTATCCTTGGACAGCTGTGGTAGAGCTCTAGGATTTCACACAGGAGACTCCACCTAGAGAAATTAAGAAAAGCAAATCTCTGGTTGCTGATTTTTTTCACATGGTGCTTCCTTGCTATTTCTATTTCACCTAAGAGCACGGTTTATAATGTCATGTCAAGATGAGCTTTCTGGCTAAAGCTTGGTCAAGATTTGTATCTACGCTAAAGTTAACGACATTGCCCTTCAAGGGTGACAAGCAGCTTGGTAAACAATTACAGGTAACCATAAAACAAATTAATGCTAAACCTTCAGTTATCCCTCACTGTCATGGGGTTGTACTGCAGCCTCAGCAGTCCTCCATGCAAACGCTGTCCCGTAARAGCTCTGGTAGAAAATGGATCTATCAGAAATACGTAGAAGGAGAAGAATGTARAGAGCTCTCTTGTTTAGCAGTGAAATTGGGGACCAAAGTCTGGGGATTAGCATAAATAAGTTTAAGAAATGAGACAGATTTGTATTTATATGGATTATTAATTACTGGAATGTGTTACCATAAAAAGCTATAAGTTTATCATGTCTTGTTGGCTTCAAATCAGGGCTGAAGACCTCTGCAGAATATATACCATGACGGAGCTGAAGTTACCTCRTTCAACATACGATAACATTCCATGACCTCTATTACAAAAGGTCAGAGTAAATGGTCGAGTGTCCCAGTGTGGCCTTAAAAACTATGGTTCCATAATAAGAATAATTTCTGAAGCAATGGAATGAAAGAAATACATAAATTTTCTCCATTGATRAGGGTAAAAGGCTCCTTTTCCACTTCTTATACCCATCAAAGAGATTTATCTTCTAAACTAATCTTTGAATCAACACAAATGGTCCCTTTAATGTCAACCCCTTTCCTGATAAAGTAACAATTAGACAGTTAAGTATAAATGTCCCAGAACTAATGGTTTAAAACAAACAAACAAAATTATTAAATGYGTTGTTACAATAACTGAGTAGTTAATTATTTTCATGTTTCCTACCAAGGAAAATACTTGTTGCAACTTTGAAAAACCCACTTTGTTGACAGAGTTTCATCTCTCTGTGAATGTAGCAAATAGGTTCACTTATAAACTTCATTGCCTATCTTACTTAACGTGCACACAGCTTTAAAAAACAAACAAAACAAACAAACAAACAAAAAAAAAAAAAAGAAAAAGAAACGGAGGTGGCTTTTACTAGAACGAATGATTACAGATGATTTGATCAGTTTAGTAAAATATCACAAAACTTACTTGTTTTAAGAAGTAAGCCTGCAACCCATTCTAGAGTAGATCATTCTATTCTCCTTAATTATCAAAGCAAGTAAAAGGACAGATTTTTTTTTTCACAGTCTCTGTTCTTATCAAAAGGATTATCAACAGCAGAGTCACCCTGTCTCTCATCTTCATTGAGTTTTAATTTCAAACTCACCTGAATTTTCTTCAGTCTCTAATTTGTCCACGTGCGAGGAGTGAGACAGAACCTCCAAGCCATTTGAATCCACACAGATCCTCAAAATAGAACATTAACTGTTCTTTGACCTTAATTAGGCAAATCAGCAATCTAACGACCACGTATTTCTCAAAGCTACCCATGTGGCACCATGTTGGGCCAGAGCGCCTCTACCAGTTTCCAACAGCATTTTTCAGCCTTCATAGGTTCTCTCAGTCGAAAACCAGAGGAGCACCACTGAGAACAAGGTGAGACTGGGGTGCACAGCCAACGATGAAGCTTCATTGCCTTTTCCTGAACAATGACATAGCCAGAAACTAGGTTGAAAGCAGACATTTTTTGGTGCAAGTAAGGGGAACTGCAGGAGCAGGTAGATAGGAAATGAAGAAACCAGGTTGGAAGCTGCTCCCACAGACTTAGAAACACTGCTGATGTGACAGAGAAAGATTTGGGGTTCAATACAGTTTGAAAGCTGAGAGTTGCAAGGGATAAATGCTTCTCCTGTTTGATTGTCCTTGTGTTCAGAAAAACAGGAGGTTTTGCATTTTTTTAATTGAATAAGATTGCAGATAAGAAACAACCAAGTCCCTTACCAACATAACAGAAACAACCTACAAGACCCAGAGATTTTTACTAATTGCCCATGTCAAATGGAGAGAGGGGATAATACAGCTATAAGTTTAAGTTTTAATAATTGGATATAGTAATAAGACCGACATCTCCGAATGTCCTTGGGATCACAATTTCTTTTGGCAGGAAAACATTCAGAATGGTTATGGTGAGCATTATGAATGTTTATTAACATAACAGTACATTCTGGTTCCACAACATGCAGGATGTGTATAATGGTGCTACATGCATTATTCATATTATGCAAGACCAAAATAATTCCTCACTTCAGTCTTATGGATTCATAATTTAAGATGAAGAGACAGTCTCTCTCTTACAACAGAGATGTTTATTCTGCTCTTAGTTAGGTTCATACGAGCCTTGCGCAGACACAAAGCAGAGAATGTGACCTAACAAATCAATCAATATGAAAAATAGTTAACAGCATTTCTGAGCACCCTGATAATCTCAGAATAAAAAGCAACACCACAGCCCCTTTTCTCATGCAAAATATCATGTGTTAAACATAACGGATGGAAAATAGCATTATATAAAATAGCAGGTTGATAAATTCAGAGTAGGAACACAAAGCAGCGTGTGTAGGAGCCAGCAACCTATTACTTCCAATTGTTCTTTTGTCTCTGGCAGCTCTAAATTTGGAAACAAACTAACTTAAACTATTTTTGTGAACTTAGAGAACTTAAACAACAAGCACTGACTGAGGATGAGATTTCAACCTGGTAGCTGTGACTGCCCGAACACCAAGGCTGATAAAGGAAGTGTTGATAGACCCGTACCTACAACATGCTATGATACCAATCAAAATGTCATGTTTGCCCAGCACTGTCTCAACAGCTCCCATTCTCTTGACCAACTGAAGGGATGACAATTCCCTTCTTAGAAGCTTTTCTGGTTTTTTTATACAGGGTACCACAACATAAATTTCAATACAGACTGTACTGAAATACTGTTTATGTACCAGAAATATTTATCAGTTTATATTCTTCTTAAACACTACACAACAGTAAATATTTTTGTTAGATATATATTGATTTATTGCTTATAAATTCAGTTTTGGATCAAGCATACTATTCAGGAATTCATAGAGAAATTGTCCAAAGCATGCAGCTGAAAAAATCTTCAGAAACAAGGTGAGAAATGTTGAAATATTTCATTCTGACATTTTCAGATACGATGTTTGAATTTTTATCTTAAAAAATGCAAAAATTAAAAAAGAAAACAAATCAAATTTATTTCATTTTGGTGGGGGAAAAAAAATATGAAAAAAAAAAAATTTGTATCAGCCCAAAACAACTCATTTGGAAAACCACAGCAATAATAAGAGGATTAGTGGCAGATTGCAGACATTGAAAGAAAAGCATGAGAAACCGAACATGAACATAGTGAACCTGACCATAGCATTCACATGTAGGGCCTGGTGATCCGAGATCAAGGACTTTCCTGAGCCAGATGATATAAAAATCGACCAGGATGTTTCGTAGAAATCCCAAAACTGTGAAATTGTCTAACTCGGTTTTGGCCTAACAATTTCCATTATGAATATCTTATAAAATTTCATTCACAACAATTTTGTAAGAGATTTAATTATCCATTAATTTATCCAGTAATATTAAGTATACATGATGTGGGAATTGACAACTGACATACCCTACAGAGTAACAGTTTCAAGCAATCAAAGCAATTCTTAGTGCAGTTTTGATACCTAAAGCCATACGCGTCTTTCCCTATAGCCGGGCAACCTTAATCGCTGCACTCTGGCATACAGAGGTTGCCCTATGCAATAACCTACACAGTTGTTGCTTCCAGGAGGCGCAAGTCAGAAGCCAGTTTAAAACCACTGTGAACAAACAGTCCTGAAATCACACCGTAATGTGTGCCGTTTATACGTCCCTCTCCAGACTTCTAAACTTTACTTTTTAAGCATTCAGTTTGACAGGTGTTTTGATGTATAAATCATACCCATAAATTATGTCTGAAACCGCTTTGGTGTCTGACAACAAGCAGAGAGTAAGGATGCCACTTACCTAGAAAAGCAATGAAAAATGACACAAAAGATGATCTTGCCTGTCCTTGAATGCAGCACAGGCACACTCAGAGAGATGACTGCCCTGCGTGATGCAAWGGGAGTATATCTGCCCTGGCTTGACCAAGGCAGAAGAGCTCTGTGTCCAGCTGAGTCCATCACCAATTCTTGCTCTGTCATGGGCTCGCTATTGACAAGCCTCTTCATGTCCCATTTCTAAAAGATGCCTTTAAACATTCTATTGTTTTGTTCCCATTAAACAGAGTTCACAGCTTGTATCTATTCGTGCAACATTGCCATTATGCCCATTAAATATCAAGCCTAAGTCAGAGAAGAAATTGTGAATCCTTTGCATTACAATAGCCAGAATACATCTGCCCCATACTTCTATTTTATTTCACAGTTTAGTCGATGTTTCAATTTTTGGAGCACAGCAGTGGCATTTTTCCAAGTCCAAATCCAATTAGTCTTTTCATTATATGACTGCAATGCAGAGTCTAAAAAAATAATTTATTGGTTTTGGTGCCAGTTATTTAATCTGGGTGTAAGTGAAATTGCTTATTTGATCATTTATCTAGGAACAAACGTTGTGTCACAGTTTTACTGATCACACAATTYGATTTTCTTTTCATTTGTTATTAGAGACTCCAAATGGTGGAACAAAAAAGTATATTTACTACTTCCAGTTAAAACTGAAGAACTGAATTTCCCACCTAACCCAACAAACCACCCCCAGCAAGCAGTGAGCTTGTGTATATGTTGGTGTCAAGACTATAGTGGAATATAAGCATGTGCTTAAATAGAAAGATATTAAAACTTTGTCAGCAGGAACACAATCAAGTAAGTACCGTGGTGTTTGAGAGAAAAAAAGCCAAATTCCAGAATTGCAAAGGCAATTTTAGCAGAGAATGACAGCAGAGTTGTTGTCCAAACACTCAACGCAGCACTTCTGATCATCATGCAAAAATAGTCCAGATTCTGCAATTGGGCTTTAATAGATATAACATGACTGACACTGCCTGAGAAAACAATTTATCCGCATGTGTTTATTTTCTTTTGGCTCATAAGCATTTCCAAGAAGTCAAGAAGTTTTATCTTATTCTCTCCTGAAATTCATTTTGTTGTACAGGAGGTCTGCTTTAATTGTTAAGACCAACCATTTCCCCAGCTCTTCAGGACAAGGAAAAAGTGCAATCTGYAGTTTTGAACAAAATTATTGTGCACGGTATAAGTTAATTCAGCTCAGATCTGCRGTGAGCATTATACAGTCTTTGCAGCTTGATGTCTAAGAAGTAACACAGACAAATTGTCCTCGCTCTTAAGAAAGCTGAGTGTCGTGTTTGAGATCTTTTAAATGAGCAGCAAAGCACTGTTAGAGAAAAATGTTACCRCAGTGGTATATATTGTTAGTTTAATAATATTTCACATTTTTAAAAAATGTTCCTTTAAAAGAAAAAACATCTTTCTGAGGGGAGTTGCCTCTCCTGTGAGCTATACTCCATAATGTGCTTGCAAAGAAATCAGGACCCACAATCTGTCCATGCAGCCCCACAAGCAGCAAAATTCTTCTCACTCCAGCATCATCTGTGGTGTTGGAGAAGAGTTTGTTTCTCACATATGCTCTGTAAGTGTGAAGTCATTCAAATGAAATGAAAGACAGTCTGGTGTAGCTCATTCATTAATTTTCACAGCAGTTGGTGCCCTGTTGGCATTTCAAATTAACATAAGGAAAAGTTCAAGAGATTTAGCTTCATTTCAAATCATGTCTACTATGATTTTCAAGAAATGTTACAAATAGATTAAATTGCATTAGTAAAAGCTAATTGCAGAGCAAAAGAGGAGAATATTAAATGCTAAGTACCAAACTAATTTCAAAGTAACATAATTTTACCAGCTGAATCATCCCCTACATGAAAGATTGCACTCAAGTAGCTGCAGTGGTGACTGTGCATCACTGCGCAAGGCTGAAGTCCCTAAAGATACTGTTTGCAAGTGTTAAATGACAAGTTGAAAAGAAAGGATTTCAGTCCTGTTCATTTCACAGCTCCAGGCCCCTCCAACCTTCTCTGCAATTGGATCCAGGGTCTAAATAAACCTCCGCAGGCCTACAGTTCTTATGCATGTAATAAACTCTTCGGGGCTACTGAAAAACTGCAGAGCTTTAAGAACGTGCAGAGCTCTTATGGTGGGGCTGGAGTTTCCTGACAATTGCTTTTGGCCATTCATTTTCAAAACTCCCAGTAACTTTTTTGTATTAAAATATCCTGATCTGACTGTGAAATAGGGAACTCACATTAAAAAACTGCAATCTCAAGTATAATTGCAGCTCCATATTAATTTCTGTAGTAGCTGGTTTCGCTGCCTGTCCTTGTTCTGCTACTTTAAGACCTCAGACACAGAAGACTCAGGAAATACATCAGCTCAAGAAAATTGGCCATTTGCTGATGGAGAGAATTAAAACACACCGGTTCTTTCCGAATAATGGAATATCCAATGCATTTTATGCCTTGCTTCCCTCCCTGGTGCGTGGGGAATTTCTGCACGAAAACAGCACACCTTCCAGTGAAAAACTTGGTAATTCAAAAAAAGAAACAAAAGGTGATAACGCTGGGGAAACTTGAAAATTGTAGCCAGGCATTATCTAATTACAAATCAGGGAGCTATTAATGAAGTTGGATAAGAGCTGACAAAAGGACTGAGGTGCAATCACCTATTTAGATATTAACAGTGCAGATAGCTGCATTTAAGCATTTCTGTTCTATATAATGGAGAGAAACAGGTTCTTCTATGCCATGGTTTATCTTTCCCTGTGAAGGAATCAGAAGTGCTTATTTTTCTCATCACCTATTTATTTTCCCATTGTCCATAGTCCAGATGATATCCAAAGTCAGGTAGGTTGAATCCTACTCCCTGGTATATGGATGCTACTGAGAACCCAAAATGATGCATTGGCACCCTCGAGAGACCGCACCAAAGGGATATTTATGAGGTGGGAGGAAAGGATGAAACTCACGAAGTTTCCAAAAAGTATTTACCTAGGGGCAGGACCTACATTGCAGGGGCACCGCATCAGTCAGGTCTATACGTGTGTTGACAAATAGAAAAATTCTCGCAGGAATAAAGCATTTCATTGAAATTTTTCTGACCTTATTTTTYTCTAAACAAGCATGACTTCATGCTGAAACAGCAGCAAGAGCTGTAGAGTTTCTGTGATCAAGTGAATTCAAAGCTGAGTTAGATGGAGAAACAATAAATATCCAGCGGTACTTCGCAAATACTTCATGCCACAGGAGTGGGAGAAAACATCCGTAAGGAAGCCATTTTACGCTTGTGCATGGGAGGAACACTGTGAGTACATTTCTGAGCTTAGTAGACGCAGAAGGACTGCTCTGGTTTGTTTTCAAAGTAGAAGCTGCATAAACAGTATCATTAGAATAGCTCAGTATTTGCTAAGACTGCAGACCCAAGAAATAAAGCTATAAGTTTAAAAAAAAAAAAAAGAAAGAATAGAGATGTGCATTGTAGAGTATTGAATAAATGAGCTAAGGAGCAAGGCTAGGAAACAGAAGGAAAAATACACAGCTTATGTCTGTCCATAGTAAGAGCTGGCCATGAGTTTGCCTTAAATTAATCTAAACCACATAAGCTGCTCCTCCCTTTCTATAATATAAMAAATAATAATAGTAATAATATAATGTTATGATATAATATAATATAGAGTCTCCACTTCAGCTATCTGCATGTGCTCACTTTCTCAGTGCGACATGGAGACGGCTCCTGTCACAAGGCACACACTTCTTTGTGCCTTTTGACATAAAAGCCTCGAAGAAATCAGGCTGTAGACCGCTCTCTTTTCCTACTCATGGGCTTCAGAGTAACAGAGTAGAGAGCAGAAGGGCCAAAAGTCAGGAAGAAGGGAGTGAGATAGCTGACCATGGGTTCCTGTGTTCAAAGCCAACAGAGCAAGTCTAAGTTCCTGGAATRGCTCAGAAGCAGAAAAGCTTAGAGGTGATCAGTTACGGGGTCAACTTCAGAGGGTATAGTAACTTGGTATGCTGTGTCTACATCAGACCTAAGGTTCAGTCCTAGCATGGTGTATGTTTTAGCTGCTGAAGTTATTTGTTCTTCAGGCCTGGGTGACAAAACTCTTCCCTTCCAGATCAGTGGTATCAGACCGATGGAGCAATCTCTACTTGAAACCTTCTGTACATACACAGGAATAGCATAAAGGCAGTTCCTTTCCCCTGCCTTCCTCTTGGCTCCTTAAAGATGCTTTWAGAAGAATTCCCTCTACTTCCTCACCATGCACATTTATCTAGAGGCACTGTCTCATCCACAGGTTCACYACTGCTCTTCTGATATTCATAAATTATCAAAGCACCAAAAAAGCTCTCTATAGAGACTCTACTCAAAGTTTCTGCAAACTTGTAGCTTGAGTGTTTTACAGGTATTGAAAACATGCAGCAATATGCCCCATTCACTGTGCAAAAGGCAGTAATAATGAACAGTTTATTTAAGGTTCTTTTCCTCTTTTGCCTCCTCCAGATCTTTGAACTTGGTCTGTGGTTTGTTCAGAGGCCAAGGGACTCTGAACAGGAGTTATTGTTTACCAGCAGTTTACTTGTGCATAACTACCCATGTCCATAATGATTTTGCAACGTATCTGTAATTTCTTTGATTGAATGCAAACAGCCATAGCTACAAATTCTACTTGGGACACAGAATCATTGGGATCAGTTGATTTGGGAAGCTATAGCCAGTAAGGCAGTGGAGTCATACCCATACCGCAAATTCAACAGAGCTTCCACAGCTGCCACTGGGGTGAAGCTTGTAGGTTTGCAGTTCTGACAGCAGGTATGGATGAAACTGAGCAATACCTTATGCTTGAACTCAGCTATGCTAGCACAGTCCAAGCCCAAAATCTATAGCACGGTATGCAAAATAATAAAACTATGTAATGGAATGATGGGATGATTTAAATGCCAATCCAAAGAATTAATTTCCGCACATATGATACAACATGCTGTGTGAGGTTTTAACCACCTTTCAAATAAATGGGAGAGACAAAGCAAAACGGGACTGTAACAAAACTCTCATTGTCTCAAGCTGTTATCTCTTCAATCTGAACAAGCCAAGCAAAGTCGTGCTAAATAAAAGGTTGGTACTGAGGATCTCCAACTGCTGTCTGACATTTCAGCATTGCAGTTAAAGGTCTGCTCCTTTGGAATGGCCTCTGTATTTTCCAAATTAAGCATCTGGAATGTTTTTCAGTTACTTTTAAGAAGGTTACAAAGTAATAAATAAAAAAGAATAAGCATAAATATCAGACTAAACATTTGAAAATGTAGTATCTGATTCAATGCATGCATAATGTATTAAATTCATTACATATGTAATGCTAGAGACAAAGCACTGCCAGACTTATTAGAAATGTCGGGATTATCAGGAGAGCAGCTGGTCCAGTTTGGAAGTTTCAGTAAAACAGTTTGACAGTCTGAAAGATCACAGACCCTTAAATTTTAGCAAATTGAAAAGCCAAATGTAGGTTTGTTTGGAAAGAAAAGGATCACCTCATAAATAGACAAAGGAAGAAAGATATAATTTGAAATGCTTTTTCTCAATTACAAATACAACTCTGAACCCTACTAATCAAAATGTAAGCAGAAAACTTATAATGAAAACTTTTCATAGAAGAGGCATAAACCTTATAAAAGAGACTGCTTTACCAACACAGTGCAACATTGGTGGGGTTTTTTTCCACATTCTTACATCTTCTGAGCACAGATAAAAGCAAACTTAAGGACACTTATAGACAACTATCTGTAGATATCCATAGTTATGACGACACAATTATTATGAAATAGAGAAATCATGACAGTAATGGAAAACAAAAAAAGATAAATAGAAGAAACAGATAAGAATAAGCATTAAAGTCTGATTGTAATGCTGTAACATGGTAGCAGACCTTTTATATAAAGAGCGATGAGAAGATTTGTCTCCCAGTCCTAATGATGATAAGCAGAAAGTTGGCACAGAGGATCTATGCAGAAGGAGCAAAGGCCTTCTGCAGCTTTGACAACAATTTACATCCATAATAATGAACAACATTGCATAGAACGTGCATTTAATGTGATAAATAATGCTGCCACCTAACTTCCGTCAGTAGCTTTCAATGCGCTTTTTTTATTATCCTGCCTGTCTTACAGATGGTGAAACAGAAACAGTGCGAAGTGAAATGATTTGCCAAAGAACGTCTAGGAGATGAAAATCTCCTGAAACTCCAGACCATTGCTTTATACTTTCAGAATACTCAGCACAGCGTGTTGCAATGCAGTGTTGCTGTTCTAACCAAGCTAGACTCACCGTTCCTCATTAGTTCTCTGCATTACAGAAATCACTGCACCTGTTTACAAAATTATGGCTCCCTATGACTCACACAATCTCTTTTAAATAACAAAGTGAGATATTTCATGGTTCAGATTACTGGTTTTGTCACTTCCTTTTCTTCCTCTCTTCCCATGGAATACACAGTGGGGATTTGACATTACCCTACTCACGTGATTTTGTCCTTTCTATTTTACCAATTTTCAAGAAACTATAGGCAGAAGGAAAAGCATATATTTACTTCTCTCTTCCTTAGAAAAATATCTGGAAATGTGTTCATTAGACAGTCACAAGATTTACACAGTCAACAGAATTCAATCATATCACATCTTCTCTTCATTGCCGTGACACTGAAGACGTAAGTAGAGGCAGTTTGCCCTCAAAAAATGCCAAAGAACTATGTTCATCTCTAATTTACCAAAGAAGTTTACAGACACACGGCTTGGGGATAATCAGTTTTTCTTTTTTTGTCACATGCCCCAAATACGCTCTTGACCTACAACAATTGTACACTCAAGGCAAGCAATTTTAAAAACGTTGATATAACTAAACTGTGGTGGCAGCAAAAAACCAAAACGAGTCCCTGACTTCAGACAGGACAGCAACACACATACAGGCAACAGCCAAAAAAGAAACAGAGAGGGATGGGAATGGGGACCGAATACCAAGATCACATTTGGCAAACATGAGGATGGATGTGCTAAATTACCAAAACAAGCTGTCACAAGATGATGACCAAACAACTCTCACCACATGGTATGGGCAGGCAGGAGCTGGTTCTCGTACTACTTATACGTATTTTCATCACTCCAGGAGCCTCACCTCCCTAATCCCAGTGTTACCCGTGCCCTGCTCTCCTGTTCCATTCCACCTGCTTCCACCCCTTCAACTCTCTTCCCTGCACAATTCACCCAGGATCTGCACAATACACACAAAATGATGCATGCTCCCCTCACCTTAGCTCCTACCTATAGTATTTTCAGCTCTCTCCCACGTCTCCAGTGGGGTCACAGTCTCAGTGTCTTCCAACGCCTCCCACATCTGCTGGGTCGCACAAAGGAAAGGACACAGCACGCTTGGTTCAAGTGTGCTGTTGACCCCACAAGACTCCTTTTGAAACGAACAGTAATTGGTACCTTCCTGGCTTGCTCTCAAGGCTTTATTTGGCCTCACTCACCTGTACAATCATTAATTTGCTTAAGGTTTGGAAGAATTTAATAAAAAAATTTAAAAAAAAAATTTTTGCAGAAGTTTGGCAAATAGTTTTCATCCTTGTGAGAAGCGGTACTTAAACTCTTTGTCTTTGCTGTTACTCATCACAGAAACATCTTCAAACCAATGTTACACTGACTGGAAAAATGTGCAGCCTACACCAACTCTTAAATAAACTACCCAGCAGTACGACACTGGTTCCACTAAAGTACATGGAAAATCTCAGAACGAGTTCAAGATAAGCAGGCAACATACTGAAAGATTAATTTTATATTTTTCCAGGGGTAGCTGGAATCTTTTTCCACCTACTCTCTCATTCTTTGCAGTATGCAAGAAAGCTTGCCATAATCATACAGATCAGCATAGCTTATATTTATTGCTTAATTATGAAAGAGTAATAATGAAAATGAAAAATGGCAATATAGATTTTCAGTCATATAATTCCAATGTTCCACTTTGCTAAAATGATGTAAAACACCTAGCCTTATTAGCCAGGAATATGCTGAAACAGCATTTAAATAAACCACAAAACCCACAGCCAGGCAGTAAGCAAAAATCCTATGGACGCATTTTACAGTTTCCAATTAGCCGTTTCACTGCAAATAAGACATCAAAAATACACATTCCTATCTCCATAATATTATACAATGCACAAGTATCTCAGATCAGCACTTGCTATATAGCATCAATCTTAGAGTAGTGTTTTGAGATCTCCAAATAAAAGTACAACTTATGACTGGACAAAAAGTATATTTTGTTTGTTCTTAGATTTGCTGTGTATCTTCATTTGTGGTAAAAAGATGCAATTCCCTGCCTTCACAGTTATATGAAATACTGTTTACATGGGTCAAGGACCAAAGCATTTCTTGTCAGTATGTGAAATTGTAACATCTAAGACACTGCAGTCATTTGGTAATCTAAGCATCAGACACTACTGTGTTTAAATTACAGCAAATGTTGGCATTTTGATGGAGACAACTACATACATAAAATTCAAATTAAAACAGCAAATATTAAAGCAGCATTAAGGCTGGGAGTTTAATTAACTTCCCTGAAAGTCAGGATACTCAATACTTTGGAGATCCTAGGGTGGCTGAACATGTAAGGAGCGGAGAAAGCAAGACAGAGATAAGAGAGAGCGCAAAATCATCTAAATCAAGGTCACAGCACTGTATGGACACAGGCTTGGGAGAGCGGCTTGCTCAAAGCAATAAAGAGCTGGAAGTGACAGACACTGGAAACAAGGTTTCCACTGATTTAACACCAAAACAGCAGACGAATTAGGGACTGCCACTGCTGATTTCTGTTATATTGAGGAGAAACAGCAGCTGGTCTGGGCAGGCGCAGGAAGGTCGGGGAACAGCCTCTGGGAACCTGAAAATCACAGCACAAGAAGGCAAGGCAGCTGAAATTCTTAGAAGCAGGGAGTTAAATGGCTTTACAAATCTTTTTATTACTGTGGCTGTGATGGCAGGTGCTCTCCTCAGCAGCCATCTCTCCGACACACCATCTCTTCATTTACTTTGAGTACATCTATGTTCCTTCAGTGCCACTGTCTACACACAAGAAAATAACTGCAGAAAAGTCCTCTCTGTTTCTGACATACCTTATCACAGATCTCATGCACACTAAAAGGCATTTCTGGAGGCTGCAGAATGTGCCGACTGCTGGATTTTAAGAGGAAATTTTCATAAAGGGTTGTGAATTTAGTGAGGAAGGGTAAGGTAGCAAGAATTCCTAAATCATTCTGTTAAGCCAGAGAAGCGTTAAGGAAAGGGATGTTTATTATATTGTAAGTACAGGTTTCTCAAAAAAGATTTGGAGACAGAATCCTCCCCTGCACCTCCCCTTTGAAGACTTTAATGCTCTGGGCCTGTCCAAGCCTTATTTTTCTCACATCTCACTTCCCTTTCTTATATTTTAACACCACAAGATCTTTGTGGTGTCTCAGGCACTATTGAGCTCTCAAGAGAGAGCAACAGACAGCAACAGATTATGGAGTTCAGCAGACAAGGTGATAGCATCCTCCTGACACCCATCAACAGATGTAAGGATTTCACGAGGCACACAGCATCTTTTGGGCAATCTGTTGACACTGGGGTCCTCCCCCCACCCCCAATATGGCAGCAAACAGTCRTTTGAACTGCTTGTGTCTAAAGCCAACCTAGTACATGCACCCAGGGGGACTGCATGTGAAACTTCACCAAATGCTCTTAACTAGCTGGATAAATTGTTCCAGCTCTAGGAACTGCTTCTTTTTCTCTTTCTACCATATGTTTACTTTAAAACAGTGAGATAGATGAGGTTGGAGCTGTTGCCTCTGCATATGTCTACCCTGGAGCCAAAGATAAAACTGCAACACCTCCAAGTAGCTTTAAAACATCCAACTTGGGTACCAATAGCAACATATCCACAGCGACATAGAGCTCCTTCTGGCTAGCTGTTTTGAGTATACACCTTAAACCCTACACAGGTTTCTACAGCTTTTCTTCAGCTCCTCACTGCCGTGCTCAGTGCTTGCCGTAACCAGAACAAGCTGCTTTAAACCCTGCTTTGATGTGTCATGCTTTTGCTCCATTGTGGATGGACCCTCACTGCCCCATGCCTGGCAGACTGGCCCTCGACCAGGGTGAAGGGCTGGATGTGCTTTTCCAGTTTCTGAATATTCAACTGAGTTGTCCCTGACATCAGTTCAGAAACCAATTACCAGGAAAGTACCTCTTCTGTAAGCCACTGCAGTTCACAAAGCTCTACCTTTTTGTTAGATGGACTAGAGAGATGATAATGAAGAGCAGAAAGAAAACAAAGACTTTTTTCTTAACCCTTCTCCATTATTGCCAAAGAGGGGAGCTTCTGAACATTGAAGCATTGGATAGGAGGTATTTAGAAGTGATTCTTTTTTGACTACAAAAATCAGGAAAACAATTTCCGCTTTACCCCTGGAAATATCTTCTGCAACACACTTGGAGGCAACTAACACAATGCAGGATGTTTTATTTACAGGTACACAAGTGACTACAACACATAGAGACTAAGCTGTCTGTGGATATAGGCGAGTTGTTTGCAAGTATCTTTTCGTCATCTCTATGCTAGCCTACCTAAAATTTTTATCCTTCAAATCACTTGAAAACAATGATTACGTGTGTCAGATTTTCAATGTTCCTTATCACTGTGATATTAACAGGAGCACAAGTAGCATGAATGTCTGGGAAATTTATTGCTTACATTCATTCCCCTGTTTACTCTTTTAGTCTTAATTTGGCAGCAGAGATTGTTTATCAATATTTTAGACTCAGATTGGCTACACTGAAAAGGAAAGGGGATTTGAGCAGATGGCTGTTGCAAGCTGCATACCATAAGTGGGTAATGCACAGATATGCCTCTTGATGTACCACTGAACAAACACTTTTGCAAAATTATGTGCTGAAGAAGGCCAAGCTCAGGCTATGTGATGGAAACTGTGACCCAGGTTCTAATTTAATTTTTCATTCTACACTCTCCAGATTATTCTATAAACAAAACAAAGGCACAAGCTACGCTGCATCATGTTATGCAAAGACACTTTTCAATTCAATGCACTAATTTACTGGGAAGTTAGTTTGACCTTATGCCTACATAACTGAAATCAGGAAAGTCCCAATGGCTTAAAAGAAAATAAAAAAATAAAAAAGCCATAGAGAGACACATCAGAAACTCTCTCTCAGAGAAGTAGCACTTCCAGAAATCATTTTACTATACAACATTATAAATTCTCATTAGCAGCTCAAGAGAAAACAATGGCAACAAAGGCAGAACAGAAACATGAGCTCTTCTCTTGCTCTCCTTCAGCGTCAAGGTGGCTGGCTTTGACATAGGCATGGGTCACCTCAGGCCATTTTTTCCTGGCAAGGTGCAGCCACCGYGAGAACCTACTGTGCTTTAATCTGTTCCTTAAAAAAGCTTAACCAGCCAGGAAAAGAATAATTGTGTTAAAAATGCCCCGGCAAAGGTGAAGAGAGAGGTCAGGTGATCTTGGAGCACTCCTTCACCTTGCTGTCAGTGGAGTAAGAAGACTAGTGCAGCCGTGGGAAGGTTGTAGCACATCCAGGATTCCCCGGTGTGTCCAATGTTCAAGCCCCAATTTCAGCTCTCCATAGGCATTTTAGCCCATTTTGAGGTAGAACAGCTCTTGGGCTGCTTTTTTCCAGGCCAAGGACATTATCTCCACGTAGTTACTACTGGCCTCCCACTTYAGCGGTGGCTGCACCACGTGCTCTGCTCGCAGTTTACAGGCTGGTATTTTGTCTTCAATGCATCTTCAAGTCTCTTACTGATTTTTTCATTTATGGACAAGTATGAGGAATCAGGTTGGTTTCCAGTTGCACCATTCAGAGTCAGAAGTCCCACTAACAGAAGTCCTCAAAGTCAAGAGTATGATAATTACAAGATTGATCCGTGCCTATGCTATAACTACCTGCCTCGTGAATAATTTTATTCTCTGGGGCTGTCAATCTAGCCTCCTCTGTGAACATAAAATTTATTACAGTAACTTAAAGAAAAAAATGATGTGGTTTCAAAGTCATCTCTGAGATGAATATTACAAGAAAAGAGAAAGGTGAGCATGAGACACCAAGGACACCCATGCGCCATGCCCATCTGAATTCTAGCTTTTATACCTCTGATGCCCCTAGACTGAGGTCAGGATTCTGCATCAAGGTACTGTGAAAACAAGGGTGGGAGGGCAAGGGCAGACACAGCTGAGAAAACTTTTAGGCCTCCTGGACAGTCCATGACTAAACCAGTACTAGGACCAACCCGTCTCACATGCTATGCCTACCTACCGCAGCTGCGTGGCTCTGATTATTTTTACTAGCCTTACATTTGGTTTGAATTTCCAAAGCAACTTATAGGGACAGACTGTTTAATCCATTCTTATCATAGCCTTCAAAGTATTTTAGTATTATTATGCCAGGATTTGAGTTTTCTTTTGCTGTTTTTTTTTTTTTTTTTTTCTCCTTTTTTTAAATGAGTGCTAGCAAGCTAAAGTCAGACACAAAGAAGAATKTGCTCCTTCCATAACGTTCAAAATATTTCTAAACAGTTGAGAGAAAATTTAGCATATTAAAACATGAGAATATATCATAATAAACTAGCTATTTTTATATGACTTCAGAACTCCTGCAAATGCAAAATGAGTTTCATATTTTCTTAAACCTCCATGTGAAGCATGAATTTACTGAAGATTATCCAACTGGTATGCAACAGCATATTGTTTAAAAAGTAGGCTAAATCTATAGTTCATATGAAACCACTATGAATCCCGTTCATTCATAAAAATACCTCTATCTCCCATCTTCAGCTGGACATGCACTCCCTACATTTCCATCCCAGCTAGAATTTTTTTTTCTTTAAACATTTAACAGACATTGTTAGGTGCTTCAAAGGAATGATATGTATGGTTAATTCTACTTTTTTTTGGAATTAGAGTGGATATTAAATGAAAGTGATACAGTGTATTGATGCAAATATTTAGACATACAATACTTTTTTTTTTTTTTAAATACACATCTACAGATCTCTTAAAAAAAATCTTGTTTAAGAATTCTTTTTACTTAACACAAAAGTAACATGATGCAAGTTGCAATCCGAGGAAAATTTTAGGCTGAAGAAATAAAAAATTAAGGAATTTTTTTTTATTATTTTTATTTGAACATCATTGTTGTACTAATCCCTGAATTGTGGCTGTTACAAAAAATGAATTTGGAAGTGAGGTATAAGGTGATGATTCAAGAGAATAAGGGCTTCTCTCAGCTTTTTCTTCCAATTTCCCTTATATAGTGAGATCTTTAGACACATCTCTGATTTCAGGAAGAACCCGTAGCAGAATTAATTCGGGAGAGGACCTGGATACGAAGATCTGGAAAAGATCTGAAAAGATCTGGAAATTTTGCATCTAAAATCTCAATCCCAACAAAAATACTATTATAGAGATACCCTAACTGACTTCATGTATCAGACTGTTTGCAAATGTAGAATTGTTTGGAAAGTATCTTTTTCTTTCATCACTATTTGGATTTTCAACTTGGCCTTTTTTAGACTTAGATCAAGGAGCGTGATTTGTTCATATTTACAAAAAATTGTAAATAAGAATATAAAAAAACCCAGGAAGATATCTACTTTCATAGTCGCTTTCAGGTACTTGATTACTTCAAGGCAATTCCATAGATCCTAAATGCCATTTAAAAAAACCAACCAAACAAACAAACAAGCCCCACAAAAAACAACAAAAAAACCCCCACAACAGCTTTTACATCTGCCACTCACTATTGCAGAAAAGGGTGTATGTAACTATTAATGATCAGCCATACTCAGCATGGCAGTATTTTACTGCCATGGAGGAAAGAACGGTGATGGATGGAAACCACTGAATTCTACTACTACAGGAAGATAGGGACCCATCCCTTTCTCTGGGAAGAACGACCAAAAGACAAATAAAAAACATTTTCATTGACAGTATCTTTCTGTCAGTGTACCCCTGTGTAATAAATCTCTCTTATTTCATGGCCTTCATTTCTCCCTAGAGAATGGTCTTGTCTGGCAACTGCTTTCAATGTCCTAGAAATGGTCATTACCAAAAGTTACCATCCGGACTAAATTCTCAAGATAACATTCTTTTTCCTTCTCTTGTGGTTCACATTTCTTTTATCTTGTCCATGTTCTCCTTCAGCACACTTTGAAAGTTTTAGTGCCCCACTTTTGCGAGAGAAGTTTTGTCATTATCCAAACCTGTTGCACAACCCTAGATGCTCTCTCTTTTTCTCCACCAGAAATCATAAAGGAGATATGGTCTATCTACACCAGAGAGTCTACATGGATTCAGTTCACTCTCACATCATCAAGGAGAATTTACACCACAGATGCACAAACACCAAGCTGGTACCCTAGCTTCAGGCCATACTGGGCAGCCACTGGTAGAGTGTGTCAGGAGTCGGTGTGCATTTCTCCAAATTGCTGTGGTGTCCTGATAATCCGGGCTTATGACCGCCCTTGAGTAAATTATCTCTGGCCAGACAACCCAACTCATGCTACCAAAGGTCATACAAGATCCTTTATATGTTTACTTTTGAAGGGACACTCACTTTTGGGGTAGAAGACCAAAACAGAAATGTTTAACAATCCTCTCATCCCTTTTTTAATTTATGTGACGATTTCCCAAGAGACCCAATTAAAGCTGAAAGGGCACAAGCAAAAGATATTCTGAAAATACGCAAGGGTGGGAAGGTTTTTTTGCAATAGCAATCAAAGAATCTAGAACTACAATGATTTGTCAGAGTGCTGCAATTAGGAAGGCTGAAAGGTTTGCTTGTCTTACCAGGATTAATTTCTCTAAACTGCTTTCCTATGACTTTTGCTTTCGTGTCACAATGAAAGTGTAAGAGCCATTCAACTATTCAATAGACATATAATCAAAATGAAAGTATCCTAAAGTACACATTTCTATGCAAAAGCAACAAGCAGAAACATCTTCAAAGGAGTGATTCATACCTAAGCTATATTCTTTTCTCACATCTGTCTTTCAGTTTCTGGAACTTACATGACTTGAAGCATCTCTCACTTTTGTGTTCTTTTCACTTTTTAGCAGCTTGAGTAGGATAATATACTACTATTATTCATATTTTGCAGATGGAAAGCTAAAACAAATTTAATCTTTAAGATCTCAGCAAGTTAAACAAAGTCTGCTTTAATGGGAGCAGGGATTCTTAAATATTTTTATGGATCTGGAAAGAAATGAGTCAGGTGATAAAGGGCACTGAAACAGGGAATTAAAGCCAGGGATCTGCAGTCCCACTGGGCCTAACCACTCCATTTCTTGTCACCAAAGACAGCCCATCACTTTCTGGAACAAGGTGTGAAGTTATTTTTTGAGGTACATAAAATAGACACTGTGAGTTATCATCTCTTTCCATCTTCCAGATCTTTTCCTCTGTATCGCCCAAATTCCTGTCTGCTCTGACTGAGGTTCACCTCCCAACTTTCTGCTTCTCTAATGACTTACATTGGTTGTTTCAATTCATGTTTTACTGCCAGATAAACCAACACACCATCTCTCTTGTTACTCATATAGTTATAAACACAATACACTCAGCCTGCAGAAAGTGTTTTTGTAACTAACTCTGCATCTGGCAATATGCCATGTCTCTTCTACCTTTCAACACAGCAAGTTTGCACATCCCTACGTGCATTTGAGTAGGACACTGCATACACAAATATGAAACCACTGACCTTAAACTACAATTAGTACAGAACATAGCAGCCTATCTGTTCAACGAAGCAGGTCACTAAAAGCTCTCGCTGACTTACTATAGGTCAGTAACATTTTTTGTCAAGCTTTCAGCCTTTTATTTTTAAAACCAATGTTGTACCAGTTACCAGAGGGACACATACACATTAGGCTGGTCTGCTGGACTTCATCAGAGTGAACCAAATCACCTCCCCAGAGCTTGCTCCTACAGGAACGGGGCCTTCAAAGCAAAAAGCAAAACCTGGCAACTCTCGGCAAGAACAGTCCAAAACAAAATAAGAATATAAATGGCATATAAATGGAGGGGATGTGTGACGGTGTGCTCCCCCTGAGCCCAACCTGACCTTTTCCCGTAACCCTGCTCAAGTAATAACCACTTGTGCCAATGGATGTGTCTGGTCATGATGGATGCATTCAGCTCAAAGTGCATTCGGGGGAGACAGATAACAACACAATAGGCAGTGCCTCCACCTAACCATGGTGCTGGTCAATGTCCAACTCAAGCCAAATTTGGAAGAAACTAACATTTGCAGTCGGTATGTAAATATGACTATGAGTCAATCATCTTACCCCCATAAATAGTGAGCAGCCCAATAGCCCTTTGAGCTCTCCTGCACGGCAGTGGGCTGCACGCCACGATCTCCCCTTGAGTAGGGACGCCTCTCAGGGTTACCCCTCGAGGTTGAGAGATTCCTTGCCGCAACAGATCCTCGGTAAGTGACTAATAGCATGCTGAACTTTGAAATCTTAGCTAAGTGATATAAAGGATTGATTGCGCATATATAATCCTTTAGACATAAACCGTTGACCAAGTCTGGGACTAAGTTTGGATCCAGCYGCACCTAGACTCCTCTAAGGGAAGGAATTTAGAATGCAGGGGGGTCTTTTCTGAACCTCATGACTCAACGGGAGGCTCTCCCTGACAGTTTTGTCTGACCCTGTCCTCCATGCAGTAGATAATCAAGTGTACCTTGCCCCTGAATCTTGTTAAACCACCGCCACATTTACCATTGAACTTTGTTAACTCACTGTCTCGTATCAATAAACATATTGCTGCTTCTCTCTTACGAGTGAAGTGCGTTTCTCTCTCACTCCATCCGTGACAGGGTCAGGGGGAAGGGATGGGAGTATCCCTATCCACTTAGTAGCTAGTAGAAAATTTTGCAGCCCACCTGTCTTTGATTTGAGGAAACCTCAATTTTTGCATTTTAACAGCCCCAGAATTTTTTATCTGTTCCTTTTGAAACTGAAACAGCTGAGGCTGATCACAAGTCTTCTATTTCAGGTTCCTACTAAAGAATAATTTGGTGTAAGCGTTCAGATAGTAGCTGAGAGCATGCCAGTGAAAAATCACTCCCTGCAGCTTCAGTTATGCCACTTCTTTTCTCCAAAACGGACACTTTTTGGAACATTCAAAGTAATACTTCGACAACTGTTAAGGATTACTAATAACAAATACGACTCATGCTCAATTCTTACAGTGAAGCTGCTGAAAACAAACTTGCGAATACATGAATATAAACATAGAAACAGAAACTGAAATAATTCATCAGATAATACATCCGATCAGAATATGAACTGGTTTAGGGAGAAGAGACCTTCARCTCCTGCTGTATTAGCAGAACCAGATTAACTACACAAGCCCATAGGCCGTAAAGAGCAGAAAGCAGAGCAAAGGATGGTTTATTTGTGTTTATATCTGAGATTGCATCTGAAGTTTCTGTGTAAAGGTGAATGAACTGACAGTATGAAGTTCTGCTAAAGTTAAATACTGCTGCTAGCTCAGGTACCGCCAGCAGTATAATTTTCACCTCTGGACTACCTCAGAATGGACACTTTGACCCATTTTTTCTAATGATCTTGAATCTTTCATGTAGGAGCAAGACAGGTAAATATTGAATAAACATAGCTTTAAAATCAATATGCACTGTGCAAAACAGGAGTGGTACTTTTATCCTAATTGCTTCACAAACACATACCTAAAATAACCTTAAAGGATGACTGGTGCCCTCTACTATAGTATTCATCTTAACAACTGTCTGAAACTCACAAGTCTTGTCTGAAAATCCATTGCCCCTTGGTCCATTGTCCTGGTTTCAGCTGGGATAGAGTTAATTTTCTTCCTAGTAGCTGGTATAGTGCTGTGTTTTGGATTTACTACAAGAATAATGTTGATAACACACTGATGTTTTAGTTGTTGCTAAGTAGTGCTTACACCAGTCAAGGACTTTTCAGCTTCCCATGCTCTGCCAGCTGCACAAGAAGCTGGGAGGGAGCATAGCCAGGACAGCTGACCCAACTGGCCAACGGGGTATTCCATACCATATGACGTCATGCTTATATACTAAGCTGGGGGGTTGGCTGGGGAGGGGCGATCGCTGCTCAGGGACTGGCTGGGCATCGGTTGGCGGGTGGTGAGCAATTGCATTGTGCATCATTTATTTTGTCTATTCTATCATCATTATTATTATTAACATCATTATTTTCCCTTCCTTTTCTGTTCTATTAAACTGTCTTTATCTCAATCCACGAATTTCCCCCCGCCGATTCTCTCCCCCATCCCACTGCGGGGACAGGGAGTGAGCGAGCGACTGTGCGGCGTTTGGCTGCCTGCTGGGTTAAACCACAACATCCATGTAATACAATACCATGTCAACAAAAAATTAACACTATTTACTGTTATGTTTTTACCAAAACAGGCATCTTGCAAAGATTCCCTGCACAAATACACGCAAGGCAGCAGTTGTGACAGTGATCCCGTAAAAAAGGTCTGTGCAACAGAATCTTCGCGTTGCATCACTTCATCTGAGGACTGGGATCTGTGCAAGTTCTGCTTAAGGTTTGAAGCTTGTACGTGAGTGGGAAAGACTGCATAACAACCTGGCTAAGGGGTGAAAAACCGTAATCATCATGTAGCTGCTTATTTTCCTTAGGGATGCACTAGCCGTATAAGGTTAATTATGGTTCAGCTACCCACCGCGTGATGCCCTCATAGCAGCAGGAACATTTAGCTGTGCACCTGGACTGTGCTTTTAACTTACTGAATTAAAATTCTGCAGAAGGTTTTCTGCTATGAAGACCGTTTAGCATTCTTTTGCTTGGTGGCTTTTCATTGACTTCCAAACTCCTGTTTTATATCCACAGTGGGAAATAGATCTGGACTGATGCAACAGTTCTTTTGACTAAGGCCATCTCCAGCCCCGATGCCGTGAGAAGGCATGCCTGCTGACTGCCCATCCCCAGCCCTAGCAGCTGGGAGTCACAGGAATTATTACTCAGTTAATGAATATAATCAAGCACATGATGAACGAGTATAGTCAAACATGATTAGTTGCTATACTAACACCCTAATTCAAGATCATTTCAAATTAATAACGTTGCAATGAACCATTTCCAAAATCAACAAAAATAAGACTCCTGGAAAAGGGAATCCTTCTGAATTGTGCTTATTTCATCATGGTTTACAGTTGCTTGTGCAGAGGAAAAGGAACACATGCCCTGGCTTTGGAGGGTTTTCACCACAGAGGACATCTCACTGAACATCTGGTCCATTATGCTGTGTTTTCTGTTTTCCTGAGCTTTTTCTTATGGAATGCTGTTGGTTGTTAGGTATGTCTAATATTATACTGTTAGAGGTTCTCTCCCAATGACTACTTCACCCCTCTCACGTGCAGAGTTGATTAACTTCTAGGTATGCATTAAACTAAAAGGTATATTAATTATTATTCTAACAATTTATAATTATATTATGCATTAACAATAATATATTTAATTGCAAAAATCATGATGACATTATGTGTGGGTGGCACTACAATTTAATACATCTACATTTTTCAGCCGTGAGACTTACGATCTAAAGTTCAGCAACTCCTCTTCAATAATTGATCTAATTTTTGTGCTTTTCTTTAAAGACAGCCAATAGCTATTCTGCAGAAATTCTTCAATTCACAAATGGAAGCTGCAAGTTTAAACTAAATTTCTTTTTCAGATGAGGTTCCTACCACACACAGAGATGAGATAGAAGGTCACTGAGTATAAACTGTGCAAGCTAAGGGAAAAAACCAAAAACCTAAAAACTTCCTTGCCTTTTATTGTTAGTCTACTGTAATTCTTTGATAGATCTTTCATGCAGTAAATGTTATTGATGTCTAGATGTCTTATCTTGTTTCTGGCTTATTATTACAATCTCTAGTCTTCCTCTGTCTGGCTGCAAAACTACAACATCCTACTAAACGCATGCTTAAATGTTCAGCTGACCTAACATCAATACTTTTTGCTTCTGCTCCTCCTCCCACAAGATCTTCCTCTGATACAATACTATTTAGAGACTCTCTGACTCTGTACCTGATCCTAATCCATCCTGTTCCACCTCTGAATGTAAAATACCACAGGCAGTATCTCAGCAGGCACACGGATATTAAAGTTTGGTTCTCAGAAAAGTGAAGTATGCCAAATGCAACACATACTCTTTTTTACAGTTAATAAAAAGATACTGAAAATGACAGGAGTCGTCTTCTTTCTTTACAATGAACGTGAACTAGTTAAATTTGCATCAAAAGTTATCCTACATGCAACGGACAGATCTTCTAGTTGTGACATCTTCCACCAGTCTGATATGCAGCTGCACACAGGAGGAACTAAAGGGAGATATCCCGAATGCATGACACAAAGTTGAGATTAATTTCATGCACGTGAAGCCAGAAGCCAAATCCTGCCAACATTGTGTCCTTTCTAAGGCCCTTTAGAGACTCCACCTTACCTAACACATTTCCAGCCATATCACTGCTTCATGTTCCTTTTTGCTTTTTTCCTGTGCTTCTCATACAATTTATATGCTTCATCATTTACAGATCACTACTGGAATTCAAACATGAATTATTTCATTTTTTTTGTGACAACATTCAGTCTGAGGGAAGCAGCTGAAGTTACCCAATGTGTCTAAAAGAGTTTTCTAAGAAAGTTCTTGAAAACAACATTAATCCCATTCTTGTTAGAGTAGTCATTTGTGGCTATGTTTGAGTACACACACATTTGGTATCTATTCTACTGTCAGTACTGTTCTTTGCATAACGGTCACACACCAAAAAAMCATAATGGTAATAGTGTGTTATTGTTTCTTTCTGTTTTCACTCCTAAGAAGAGAGAAAGGAATAAGTAACTAAAATTTTTTTCCATGTTTATATAAATCCTGACTGCCTTGAGAAATTCTTGTATTAGGTTTTCTCAGGGAATTCTCTAAACAAGCCCATGCAGTTTAATCGATTTTTTTTTTTTTCATTGCTGCAAAGAACTGCAGAAACCCACGCGCGCTGCCATAGGGAGGATGTAATCCCATAGCGGCTCAAAGCTGGCAGTCCTGTGCGGCGACCACTAGACCCATTGGCAAGGGATGGAGCCAACAGCAGGGGTTGCAGGCAGAACAGACCCTGCTCAGCAATGGGAGAAACCATCACTGGTGATGGTCTACAGGACTGTACACAGCAGGTTTACCGCACTGTTAGTTAGCAGCTAAAAACACTACTGCAGTGCGGACAGTGCGAGAACAGCCAGACAATAAATCAGGAGGTCAGGATATAATCCTTACCTGCGCACTACAACCTCTGGACCAGGGGGAAGACAGCACCTCATCTCCCAGGACCCTGCAGGAGTTGATAATGTTTATGATACCAGGATCTTATTCATATATCTGGCCTTGTCAGATTCATCACATTCTTATCCAAAATTAGCATTTCAATCTGACTCTAGAAAAAAAAGTGAAAGCTATTTTTCATAATGCTTATTCTTTAAAAATATAAATTTTGTGACTAGCAATGAATATAAGATTAGGTTAAATACCTGACAGGAAATTTTTCCTGACGTTTTTCTATTTAATATAAAAATAAATGTGTAGGTGTTTTTTTGAAAAGAAAAATTACTCAGGTGTCTTAGAAGCTTACTTCTTTGGAAACATGTAAAATGCCTATATTAGCTTCAGAAATTCAATTCAATTCTTTAAGTCACTTGGACACATTTGAAAATATTACCCTTGATAGAAAGAGATTGGTGTTTTCATCAAACCACCCTGTTGAAATCAAACTTCTGCCAAGTTCTCCATTTTGATGAAAAAAGCTATTTTTCTCTGAAAAAAATATTTCAAATGACAGTTTTCACTTGCTCAATTAAACACGCGTTATGGGTTAACGCCAAGACAAAGACAGCTTTAGCTAAGCATCACATCTCAAAGTTTTCCACTTTAGAGGGTTGTTATATACAGTCTTTCCCATATATATTACTCTCATTTAGTCATAATAATTCATCCATTTTCTATGTCTAATTTGAAGAAGACTGAGAATTTAGGCAGTTTAAATCTGAGGGTATTAACAGATCCCTAGCAAAAGAGTCCCTCTCCATATGAAGAGGTTATTAAGTAATTGGCCATCTCTGTTCAAGTCATTGAAATGATTGTTCTTTACAGTTATTACCCTGTGCTTTCAGTTTACATAGTTTTTCCATTTAATACAAGTAGAAGGTAATTTACCAAGTTGGCAAACAGTGTTCTGATTAGCAAAAACATTTTGAGCTAAGACAAACTAAACGCAATTATTAGTATAATCTTATTACGATGATAAATCTTTAGACAAAGTTCAGACAGGAGCCAGTAGCTTCTATATACGATACTAAATTTAATTACACCTAGTTAGACCATTAAATGAGAAAGCCTAGGCTAGGCTGGGAGCTTGTGAGTATCTTTAAGCCAGTGCCCAAGAGAGTTGACAGGTATTAATTCTATCCTCCTATTCTTCCTGCATAGGTTTGGTGAATGATGAAAGAGGGCTTTGAAGGGGACAGAAGGATGAAAGGGATCTGTTCCTGCACAGTAATTACAGCTCCCAGGGCATATCATTTAGCGTACATAGTGTGCCCGGGATATGGGACCAAAGCCCCTCCCTAGGAGGGTGTAACTGGCTGTTGTGGGTCACGGTGAGACAGAGATGTTTGCCCACTCCCAGGCAAAACCCCATATACCCAAAGCTGCTCCTGAGCCAGTTCTACACTGTGGCACATGTCACTCAGGACTCTAAGCAGACTCAAATCAGACCTAAGATAACCCAAGACCGATTTTAGAGAGTCCTCTGCTGAGCAGTTAGACTGTTAATACTGCTAGCTTAATGAACATGTATTTTAAAACACTGTATTGCATACCAGTTACCGGTGCTGTTGTAATCCTTGTCAGCCTTTTCTTCTAGCATGTTGGATTTCTGGTAGTGCAAAGCCAGAAAGACACAGGTGATGCAAAGTGATCACCCAGCCCCAGGACTTGGGTTACAGACCTTGACACCCCGATCACCGTCTCAGACCTGTTTCCTCACATATGCTGCTACCTACAATAGCATCCACCTTAAAGTAATAAACTGATTCTCTCAGATGTTCACATGTTTATTTTAAAAGGCCTTGTGGCAATTGGATTCAGTAGTGACCTACTCTTGCTTTGCAATCATCTGGCATAGACAGGGATAGCCCTGGCTGACCACAGTGAAGAACTAGGCAGGATCTCTTTTTCTGCTTATCTGAGTACTGTAGAGGCAAAGTGAACCAAATCCTGTCAGCCAGTAGTGGTGACTGATTTACCACAATCACAAAGTATGAGCAACAGAATTATTTTTTGAAGAAAGAGTATTGCACATGGGACTCAATACACAACCTCAAGTAGTTCTAACGTAAAGGAGATATGGATACCTAGGGCACACACATCCTAAATAGCTGATGGAAGTCAAGGGCAAATATTTGAAAGAGGACACCTAGAGCTTAAAATAAAACAAAAGCAAATCCAACCAACTTTTTGAGTTTGCATCTGCACATACACAGGCTTTATCTAGCTGACGTGTTAACTGTACTGGGAAGCTTAAGAACACATTGTACAGACCAGGAAGTTATTTCTGATTGTCTAATGAAGTCAGTAGTGTTATACCCTTTCATTTCACTGCGTTCTTGGATCTTGGATGCTTTTTTATTTATTAATACACATTGATGGTTTCAATTGGATTAATTTTCAAATGATCCAAAATAATAATTTGGATTTGTACATATCTGTAGTTTTCCATTAGTGAAAGAGTCACTGGATGCAGACAGCATTTGCAAAACTGTTGCCATTCTAACTGCTGCAGAGCATATAAATTATGATATTGTACTTCGTGGGACATCAGTCACTACTGAAATTAACCACCTTCCTTATCACCTTATGCTTTTAGCTTATCACATCATTGACTAACTGCTTATAATGAGTAATACTCAGGGATTATTGTTACATATACAATTTACAGTAATTATTAGGTCACTGACAATGAAATGACTTATTAAAACTAATAGTGCATCTCTGTTTCTCCAGAGGAGATTTAAGGAACTTCAATTTAAGGAACTTTGCCATTCTCACTCCATTTTAAAACATCARTAAAGCTGTTTCCCACTTGAAACATCATTTTCATTTGTACATAGATTATACATTTTAAAGGACAGAAACCCATTTCCATATTAGTCACAGGAACAAAATGATTTCTCATTCACCCTCAAGTTTATTAAAAACAAAGTGCTTTTAATGTTGGATGAATATGGATTAAAAACATACGTTAGCTTCTGAAATTAAAATGGAGTCATTTTATTTCTTTATTCCACAGTCTGAGGCAGCATACCATTAGAAGTGTAGAGTTTTAACAGATATTTTTGAATTGCAATTACTGCATTAAAAGGCAACTCTGGACTCCAAGCAATTAACACATTAAGAGATGGATATAGACTATAAAGGTGGATATGGATAAAGGTTTAATTATAAATTTCTTCTTTTTGAAAAATATTACTGCAAAATACTCACYGAGAAACAATTTCCCAGACATCATTGATGTATTTTCCTGTTTTTCTACCCTGCGCAAGGAGAATGCTAAAATCCCTAAAGTTAATATTTGGCAATAAGAATCAAAGCGTCTCATTCTACAAAACCCCTTAGCAGAGTTGCCCACCAATAAAAGTGCTCCTTCATGCACATAATTCTCAAAACTCTCAGCAGAACAACTAGGTCGACTGCCTTTTGCTGCTGTCACTCGCCTCTCTAAGCATTCCCTCCAGACTTTTGTGACAGCTCCAGGAGAAACCTTGACCACAGTTCCTTCTACAGAGAATCCCCCCCTCCCCCCCTGCTCCCACCTTAGAAAAGTTAATAGATGAGAGGACACTTCAATGCTTCTGTCTCGCCCTGTGTCACCAATCCGCCTCTGGAGAGGTCAGCAAACCAAACCATCCTGCTTTCGCGCTCTCTTCCTCTCAGTTGCCTTTAGCCATAGCTTCTGGAAGCACACAGATGCTTTTCCTTGTCTAGGCTTCAACCAATTTGATAGCCCTCCTGCAACCCAGCAGGTCACCATGGGCTGCCCCAGCAGGGAACCCCTGCCAACTACCAGGACAGTTTATCCCACCACCCATCCTCCCCCCGAGATCTCTCCAGCTCTCAGGAGACAACAGATAACTGCTCCCTGGCAGCAATTCCCACGAGTTCCCAAGAAGTCCAAGCCAGCTGGCTTCCCCTGAGAAACCATTCACGTGAGCTGTGGTTGCCCTTCCTCCTCCTCCTCCTGTCTATTGGCTTCTGGTGCCAGCTTCTTCCAGGATGGGCTGACATGTCCCACAGGAGGTAGAGTTGTTTTATTTTAAAAAACAGTAATTAATCTGACACTAACARACTCAACAGCCACAGGTGATAATTTTCATGCCTATGTTATTCTTATTTTCTTACACAAAGAAGAATATATGGGATTGGGATCATTATTTCTTGGCTATAGATTGATTATATAGATTAAAATGCAAGATAAGTCTTGCTTTCAAAACATATTATTTTTAGCCAATTGTATACACAAATTAAAGCAGAAGGAGCACTGTTTGGTTTTAAACATGCCAAATAGTTTGCATGTTTCAACATTGCATTGGAACAGCCAGGTAATTGTTTTTCTTCTACCACGGCCAAATCGCTTCTTAAGACTCAATAAATCAAGTCTGCTCTTTATCTACAAGATCAGGCTGAGTGACTTTATTTTTGATGCATCAAGGACAACAAAAAATTAGGAATGTAACACCACTATATAAAGTGCAAAGATGAGAACTGGGTCAGAAAGATATGCTGCAATCGGGGAGACTGCAGTTGGAGTGACACGGTGGAGTAGGGGCATACAGAGAAGGTGGTTCAAGTGGGTTAGGCTGCAGATAGCCRTTACCAGACACTGCTAGCCAAAATAGACTAGACCATATTTGCATGGAATAGCACAACGTACATTAGCACACAGGCACACGTTCTGTATGTGCAGAACCTCAAGAAATCTCATATATTAGGTTTTTAAAAAAAAAATTACGTCAGCTGAAGTTTGATGCGAGTTAGGCTCTCTAATAGGCTGGTTAAACCCATGGAGGCTCTGTGCTCTTGCCCTGTAGGACACTAAGAACTGCCATCCTGGCTAAGACCAAAGTGAACATAGAATCATAGAATCATTAAGGTTGGAAAAGACCTTTAAGATCATCGAGTCCAACCATCAACCCAACACCACCATGCCCACTAAACCATGTCCCTAAG
>JAYKAV010000009.1:228008-249273 GCA_035582835.1 Phoebastria nigripes
AATAGAGGATGGAGATTCTCCTTAGCTCTCTTTTTGTCGTTAATGTATTTGTAAAAACATTTTTTGTTGTCTCTAACGACAGCGGCCAGATTGCGTTCTAGCTGAGCTTTTGCCTTTCTGATTTCCTCTCTACATGACCTGACGAGATCCCTGTACTCTTCTTGAGTCGCCTGCCCCTTCTTCCACAAGTGGTAAACGCTCCTTTTTTTCCTGAGTCGCAGGAAGAGCTCCCRGTTCAGCCAGGCCGGTCGTCTTCCCYGCCTGTTCTTCTTACAGCACATGGGGACAGCCTGCTCCTGCGCCTTTAAGACTTCCTTCTTGAAGAACGT
This sequence comes from Phoebastria nigripes, assembly GCA_035582835.1. NCBI lineage: Eukaryota > Metazoa > Chordata > Aves > Procellariiformes > Diomedeidae > Phoebastria > Phoebastria nigripes. Next base: position 228,338 of record JAYKAV010000009.1, read on the forward strand.
CCAGCTTTCCTGGACCCCTTTGCCCTTCAGGACTGTCTCCCAAGGGACTTTCTTGACCAGTGCCCTGAACAGGCCAAAGTCCACCCTCTRGAAGTCCATGGTAGCGGTTTTGCTGGTCCCCCTCCTTACTTCACCAAGAATCGAGAATTCTATCATTTCATGGTCGCTAAGCCCAAGACGGCCTCCGACCACCACATCTCCCACCAGTCCTTCTCTGTTCGTAAACAGCAGGTCGAGTGAGGCACCTCCCCTGGTAGGCTCCCTCACCAGCTGCGTCAGGAAGTTGTCTTCCACACACTCCAGGAACCTCCTAGACTCTTTCCTCTCTGCCGTGTTGTATTTCCAGCAGACATCTGGGAAGTTGAAGTCCCTCATGAGAACAAGGGCTAGCGATTGCGAGACTTCTGCCAGCCGCTTGTAGAATGCTTCATCGGCCTCTTCATCCTGGTTGGGTGGTCTATAACAGACTCCCAGCAAGATATCTGCCTTGTTGGCCTTCCCCCTCATCCTTACCCATAAGCACAATCGTTAAGCTCTAGACAGTCGAAACACTCCCTAACATACAGAGCCATGATCCAGACTTGTGTTTCTGACAAGTAATGAACAGAAACTGCTTAGGGAAAGAGTATAAGCAGGAAAGCATAGATAACATCAGCATCCCCCTCACATCCTCTGCCAAAAACCAGTTAATAGATTTGCTGAATTAGAAATGTAAATAAGACTCATCATTTTAAATAACCATTAATGGACCTATCCCTCATGAATTTATACAGACCTCTTCTTAAATATAACTGTAATTTTGACTTTCAGAACACCTTGTGGTAGTAAGCTTAACAATTTAATTATTAATTTTCTARGGAAAAAAAATTACTTCCTATTTTTGGTTCTGAATCTGTGACTTAATTTCATTTTGTGTCCTTCCAATTACAAATCCATGCCCCAAAAGTGTTTATAGACCTATGTATCTGCCACCTTCAGTTCTTCTGGATCTGTCACCTCATGAGGAATGGGAGCAGATAGCCTGCAGTAACCTGACGGTGCCACACAAATAATCCTCCTCCAGTTCCCCAAGATTACTACAGTTACATTGGTGTAAGAATTTGAATACCCTTTCCTGAGAGGTCAACATGAAAACTACACTTCGGAACGAGTTCTGGAGTCAAGTCCTGAGCGCACAAAAATTAAGACGGGTGCATTGGAGCTGCTAAAGCAGTACTCTTATAAATAGCCAATGGACAATTTAGAATTTTTTTGCCATAAACTGGCTGATGTCAAAAGAAAAGCTTTTCTAAAACTTCAGTCACAAACRTAGAGGAAAAAAAACGGATTGATGAGCCTAATGGCAGTAAAGCGAGCAAGAAGGGTATGAATAGCAGCATAAGGCACAGCTTACACTTATTATAATCCCACAATAACACCAGGATGTTCAAAATGCTGTCTTTCAGTAGAACAAAAGCCAATTCTACTTTTATGAGGGAATATTCATCCTCATCACTATTCATTTTTAAGCACTTAGAATGAAAACAAACAAAATCCAATTATTCTTTCTATGATGGTAGCACATAAGCCCCCCTACCAGGGCTTTAATAGGCAAGGCACTCTTCAAACACAAAGGGAAGAGACCTCTTGCTTGAAGTTCCTACAGAATAAGTTGCTGAGAAAGCTGACAGGAAGGAGAAAAATAGAAAGTGAGACTGCAGTCATCAGTTCTTTAGTTCTTTTCACAGCGTTGGAAGCTGTTTACTAACTCACAACCATTCCTGTATATTCAGAACAGTTGCTTCTGCTGCTACCTATTTCAATAGGCCCCAAATGTTTATTTTTTATATATATATATATGAGTCAGTTCATGCTTTTCCTCCACTCTACAAATAATTTTTTTTGAGTAGTAGTTCTGTGAAAACTTACACTTGCTTTGTTGAGACAAATTATGTGGTATTTCTTAACCAAGTGACCATAAGGACCAAGAGGGACTCTGAATCAGACAAGTGGGACACAACAAGGTCATTCCCAGAGCCTGTCCCTGCCCAGGTAGACCAAATGTGTGGCCACATTCATCCCTAACTTAAGGATACCGTGGGTTTAGAGACAGCATTCCTGACATCGTATGTATTTTTTAAAAAAACTTAAATAAATCTTTTAACCTCTGTTTGTGTCCAGTGTTTAAAAAATAAAATACAAAGCAAACACAAAGCAACGAAAGATGAAGTATAAAACTCAGCCAAAGTACATTGCAGTGAGTGTATTTGGACATTGTAAAGAAGAACAAACTCAGATCCAACAGGGCACTATACAACTTCTAATTAAACTGTCATTTAAGAAAGACAACATTACTAATTTTTCATCTGAGAGAGGACTTGCAAATCTAAGTAAATCCACTCAACTAAACTGCAAAAGTACTTTGAAGAGTCAGACTGACTGATAAAATCAAGTGCTGTCAAGTGACCTGAAAAAAGGTAGACAAAAAATACCATTGTAAGACTTTTATCCTCAATTTGCCCATGAAGGCATGTTCAAGGTGGTGATTCCCCTGTGAATCCACTATGCTATTAACAGTTACAGCAGCATTACTGGCAAAATAGAATAGGAACTACAATTTCAGCAATATGTAAATCAGCGATGTAACATTTGAAGCAAGCAGCTGTCAAAAAGCTCTTTCAGCCTTTCTGTTATTGACTTAGTAAAACAGGTCATGCCATCTAGTAGCCAGAGCACTGTGATGTGCTTGTTTATGATTGCTCCCATTGATTCCACACCATTTAGCACCTCTCTGGACAGAGCATAAACAGAAAAAATATTTATATAAATATAATAATAGGCTGTCTCAGGGACAAATCTGGACAGTGTCTTTTAAGTCATACAAATTCACTGCAGTCAATAGAAGTGAGCCAAACTCATCCTTTGTTTTAGGACTCTTCAATCAATGAACTTGCACCAAGACTGAATTTGGACCAATGCCTTTAGGTATATGAATCAATTCTGTTTGTCAGATGTGATTTGAAAAAAAGTACTGAATCAAAGACCATGGGATCTAACTAACGTCTTGAATTCTAATTGCTGTTATTCAAGAAGCTGAGGGAAATAGAATGTGGTTTGTACAATTGCCATGTGTTGCTTCCAGCAGAAGTGACAGAACTACTTTGTTTCCCATTTGACTACAAAAAAGAATTGCAGAAGCTTTAACACAAAAGACAACTGCAGTGGAGCCACTAATATTTAAGTTTCCTTTCTTGTATTTTCAGTACAGTCAATGGAACGTTGACTGTTTTGTACTGGGGTCAATAATTAAATGTATTGAGAGCTTTATTGATTTTTTTAACTGAATTTGCATTTTRCATCTTCCTAGCTTACCTTAGGAATCATAAAATGGGCAACAATTTTATTCCAAAATGCTTAAGACATACACGCATTATAACGTTAGTTGTTTCCTATGCAATCTATGCTTACACTCAAGATTTGGACAAGTTGAATCACTGTGAGGAAACACATTCAAGCCTTTTATAACCAGACTTACATGTACAACAAGTGTGCTTGGACAAACTCATGGAGTATACAGTGATCTCAGATTCTTGGGTTAATATTAGCATCTTCTTAATGGATTACAGTAGAAAACAAGATTTCRTGGGCATTACCCATGAGACACCTAATCTTTACCTCCATCCTCAAGCAATTACAACATTATAGCAACTCAACCAAGGGTGAGGGAAGGAGACACAGAACAACACAATTTACTGTAATTAATAATATGTTAATAGCATGCATTTCACAAACTCACTGAAGCTGGAACTATTACTTTATTCCTGGAATATAATGCAAACTGGGGCATTATGTATTCAATGCACAATGGTAGGTATTGTTATGCAGTGCTGCAGTGTTTCAGTTGGTAGGCAATGAAGGAATGGATTACTATGGCGAGCAACTTGTTCTTGCTCTTACTATAACCATCACACTACTAAAGTTTCTCCTCCCAAGGCTAAAGCAACAGTTCTGTTCATGTTTGCATGGACAGATATTCCCCTCTGTCCAGCTTCCAGATAGCTGTGTTTTATTTGAAACAAACATGTGAAGGGTTACGCTAACCACTGAAACAGCAAATCTGGTCATCAGTAAAGCATGTTCTTCTATATGATACCCAATTTTTCAGGGGAAAATAAATTAGTTCTCTAAAACAGGAACTTAATTTTCTAATTGGGGCTAAGACACAGATATAAAGATGGTTTCAGTTTGCTTCATTTACATCCATATCATCCTGTAACTCATTAATCAGTATTGGTAAGATAATTAGGGGAAAATCCATCATTTTATATTTAGAACTAATGACTGAAATGAGGGATCCTCCATTTCCCCTTCTCTGCTGTCTTGCTAACATCCTGCCCAGCTCCTTCATTCTTCATGCTTTTCAGCTCTTCTATCCTTCAGCAACACTTTTGAAACATTTCAATCATATGTGTTCTTAGCACATTTCTTCTGGAAACAAATTCTAAATATATTTCTTTCAGCATATTCCAGCTAAGATAATAATCACAGGTAGAATTACAATGCTTTTTTGTGACCCTTATAGCTATGCTGTTAATAGAAAATTACAAACCTAGAGCTGGTAGATAGGAAAGACTACACCAAGGACTTCCATGTGATTCTCTGAAATCCTCTTAAGAGAAGTCAAACGGAGGATACATTCATAAACTAACAAATAAGTTATGGCCACACATTAGATCTAGTGCAGAACAGGCTGTCTCCTGGGACAGCAGACCAACAGCAGCAGCAAAAGAGCCACGGCCTCACATCTGCGATGCTCATGCCCAAGAGCTGTACTCAACTTCATTCTATATAGGAGATATGTATGTACATGCACATAATATAACGTTCTTTATTTTTAAAGTCATATTACAGATCTTCCTCATTACTTTATCAACTGCTTATGAACATGTAACACTTTTTTTCTTTAGATAATTAATAAGGCTCACAGCTATAAATTAACAATGTTCATTTATTAGTCTGATTCGTAGCCAATATTTCTCAGACACTTAAACGTCTAAGGTGAATTGAATCATCTTCTAATCTGTTTGCTGATAAGTGGGAATTAGGCAAGTTTTGATTTAAATGAGGAGCACGCTGATCAGAGGTGAAAATGATATTAAATGTTAGTTACTGTAACAAATTGATGCAACAGTTTTCTAAGTCACGTATAGGACCGAAGATTTGATTCCTTTTGTGCGCAAGGCTTGAAGACATGCATTAGGTAGCTTGAGAGAACACAGAAACACACACTTCGAAATCGTTATTATAACCAGCCAATGTTCTTTCTAATGAAAAAACATTATGCTTGATATAATTCTAATTACAGAACTATTGTATGCTTATATCACTATGCATTTTTACAGTACACTAACAAAATGCAGTGTGCTATAGTCTAGGAGTTTGCCCTGCAAACAATTACACACTTGAGTAACCTTCCTCTTAGAAGTTCCACTTCAATAGCTTTAATGAGACAGGTCTTGTGAGCAAAACTCCTCTTACATATATTAGAAAATTTCTCTCCTTAGTATTTAACCTTTGGGTTTCTTCCCCCACCCCCYTGATTATTAGCTGTTTTAAATTTGTGTTTGGGGGGTTCCCCCAAAAAAWTTTTTTTTCATTTATTTAGCTTTGCCTATTTTCAGTAAATTGGCACTGACAACAGATCTGTTTGAAACAGAATTTCCAAGAGAAAATAATATTTCCTATTTCATAAGAAACCAAAATAAAACAAATATTGCTTTGGGGACAAAAATGAAAGACARAAAGTACTAATCAAAAGATTAGTACTTCATTTTTATAATAATACTATTTCTTTATCTCATTTCTCAATACTAGAAGATTCAATATTAAAATTTCAGTTTCTTAACATCTTTTATTAGATATAGGGTTTCCATAAAGCTGAGCAACCTTGTGTTTTAACTGTTCAGGACAAGCTRATGTCCTGATTTCCCTGTTGGTTTGACATCCAGCAGAGAACCAAGATCTGGAACACAACMGCTACTTTCCCCTCTCCTTCCCCCATTTAGCCTATTTACTTCAGTACAGCAACCATCCAGCAAACGATGAAAAATCCAGCTGCAAACCTCAGCATAGAGCAGAGTAAATCTTGAGGTTGCATTGGAAGTGACTAGACATCATCCTTGTGCGAGTGAAGATTGATCAGGACATGGTGGGTATTTCAGCCCCCCTCTATCCTCCCAACATATGATTAAAGAGATGCGGTACAGTCATGAGAGGTGGTTCAGAGCAGTAGCCACAGAGTTCAGCCAGAGACATGTCAAGTCTGCCCTAGTATTTGAACAAGACTGCTTCTGCACGAGAACAGCCCACTCTCTTAAAAAAAAAAAAAATCTGAGGACGTGGCTCATGAAGTACATTTTCAGTTTGCACTGGAATATACATCATCTCTTTAACCAAGTTGCTCAAAACCTACATGTAGCCACAGCCCATAAATTGTTCACCATAACTTTTCCAAAATCCTTCCAGAAGGTCCAACCCTAGGTCTGAAATATTCCTGTACAACTCCCACTAAATTCAGTAGTATTTGAACGCTTATGTCTGTAGAGCATATGATATTTATATTCTAACTAAATTCAACATTTGTTATGTCAGGCTATTTATTTACTGTTGCCCATAACTTATGCTGCTTTAAAGGTGCTGTTCTTTATCTTGTATTTCTGATTCCTTCTCCATTATTGCTTATTTATAAAAATAACTTGTGCCATCAAGAATTCTGTTCATCTTTAATAAAAGAGGCAGCAACTAAAATTACAACTATAGGCATCAGACTTGCTGACCTGTGACAGAGTGCACTCATAGGGAAAATAAATACTAGTTCTAAATTATCATGTGTATATACAATACAGATTAATATTTTTACACAGCCTTGTATATTTATTTGTCTGAATGAACTTGAGTAGCACTTAGGGGCAGTTTATATTAACCTCTAAGATAAAACACCTGGGTTAGCATTGCTAGAGGACCTGTAATACTATGCAAGGGTTACAACTGGGTCCACAGTGGACAATATGAAAAAAACAGCATTTTCCTTTTTCTCTGTCTACCAAAGAGCAGAATTGATTTAGGGGTTTATGAAGTACCAGCTACTAGATGCACCAACCCATAAGCAGACCTGGAGAGAACAGGAATTGGAAATAGCAAAGGCAAATCATGTATGATTTGGGACTGAAAGGGAAAAGGAATTGCCTGGCATTCAAAGCAGAATTACTGAATCAGGAACCAGCCGCTGCAGCACTTCTCACTGGAAGAACTGAGCACAAAGCTTCTGGGGACAAACTCAACAACATACTCAAGGAAGAGGACAAAACTACCCAGAGACCTCTTACAACCACTGTAACACACAGCCATTAGCAGAGCTGTAAGAACAGGACATACAATCCAACAAAGGACAAAAACCGCTATGTTTCCTCCATACAATGTGTAGATGTAGCATGGGGGTGAATATGTAGTCATTTTTCAAATCTTCACCAGCAGYGGTGCACAGGGAAATGCCTGCAGGGTATCACCCAGGCAGGTCACAGAAGACTTCAGGGGTCTTCAGCTAGCAGAAGAATTACTAGCACAACAAATTTGAAATTATTTTCCTAAAGATCTTTTCTGAGCAAAATGAATACTGGATGATGGTCCGCTATCTTTATATGAAACTTCACAGAATTTCTGAGACTAAAAGCTGGAAGTTTTGGCTATGGAATATCAGTCCATTTTGCAGGTGAAGAAAAGGCCTGAGGGGCCTTTATCAACCAGAGAAGGGGTTAATCTCTGCTGCGGACTAACTGGAACAACAAGGGAGATTTTAAACTAACAGTATAAAGTCAAGCTGATAAAGGAAACAAATGAAGCACAGATAAGTCCAAGATATTGTGAATGAGTTCAGCTGAAGTATGAAGGAAAGACAAGAAACACTTCAGTTATCACTGTATCAATGACAGGATTCTGCAAAACAAAGAAAGAGGAATTGAAAACTCACTGGTGAGAAGAAATTTCATATAATTAGCATTAGTGAAGCCAGATGGGATGGTTCACAGCATCACTGAAATGTTAAAAATCCTTTTTTATAGCCTGCTTAAGGGCAGAATGGGTGATAGAGGAGGAAGTGTATATTAAAGACATCATTACTTGTTTTACGGTTATTGATTACTGTGGAGTAGAGTGTCTGGAATGAATATGTAGCAGCGTTTTCAGCAGCAACCTCCCGAAAGAGACACTGGTGTAGTGTGGTAGCGCATTCCACCCACATCCCCTTCTGGGCCACTCCATGATCTCAGAAACTCCCATTAAACCTTGGCCTTGGYGTAATGAGCCAGGCAGCGAAGCGTCTCTTGACCGTATCAGGAACCCTTGCGTAGCTGAGGTGGGGCAAGGTACCGACTGTACCAGGAACTCCCGCTGCCTGGCCCAAGTGGGGGGACGAGAGCAGGGATAATTCATCATCCCCCGATACCCTTATCTGAGTTGTAGCTCAAGTGGAACAATACCATTGTTACTGAAATCTTGAGAATTTTCACGGATTACTAAAGTCAATCATCTTGCGACCCTATAAGCAGCAGTCCTGAGTGAGGCCCTTTGATCTCTCCTGGACCACAGTGGGCTGCGACCAGCATCTCCCTCTGAGTAGGATGCCTCTCAGAGCTCGCAAACTCGAGAGTTTGCGATATTCAGAGTGCTGTCGCCAACTGGTAATGGGACCTGGGCTGAAACACTCCTTGAGGCTCAACCCCTCACCCGTTGAGAAATGCCAAGACATTTGACATCAATATTTCACTGGACCCGAGGGGAATTTTTAACAGGTATACCTTTGTATATTTATCTTTGTGTCTGTGAACTGATAGCAAGCATAATCTGTAATTAAGTCAGTCGTGATTGTAGTAGACTCTACTMACTTACTTTGTAAATGTTAAATTAGTCAATGATTAATTGCCACTAAAATCTTGTGATCTATCTTAAAACTGTAGATGAACCTTAGACTGCTGCTAAGCACATACAATCCCTTAGACATAAACTGTTGACCAAGTCTGGGACTAGGAGTGGATCCAGCTGCACCTAGACTCCTCTCTGAGAAGGAGTTTAGAAAGCAAGGGAGTCTACTCTGAATCTCGTGACTCAATGGGAGGGTCTCCTTACCCTTTTTGTATTAGGCATAAACCATTGTCCGAGACTAAGAGTGGATCCAGCCACACCTAAGCTCCATCAGGAGTTTAGAAAGCAAGGGGGTCTTCTCTGAACCTCGTGACTCAAGAGGAGGGTCTCCCTTACCCTTTTTCATCCTTGGTCTCTGTATAAGTCATTCCAACTCAATTCTAACTTGATTTTCCTTCGTATGCTTCATCCATGGAGTAAGTGATAGAGTGAACCTTGCCATCAAACTCTGTTAAGTTGCACTTTTATAAATCTCTGTTAAAATCACTTTCTGCTAATACCTTCAACAGTGATTGTTTAAGCAGCCTTTAAACCACTCATTTGCAACATGTAGTAAATAGGGCTAGAGAACAGGATGAGCATCTCCTTTARCATCTACCCACAAGCATCTAATAGGGGGCTTCAGTTTGAAATGCCTGGCAAAAGTTACATGTGCCTTGTATTTTAAAATTTGTGCGAGTTACTRAAAGTTACGCTTGAGGACTGACATTAAAACGAAGAAACCTAGTGTTAGTTAGCTCTATATGCATATAGATATAAAGAAGTATGTTTAATCATGGCACTGAAGTTTCAATTCACCTGGGGACAAGTGATCACAAAATACGATGCTTGATRTGAGCAAAAAGTAGAAAAACATGGCAAAGTGTTAATAATTCAGAGGGGTSTGAAATACAGTTATTCCAAATAAAAGGCATGAAAATTGATGGATTCTTTGTTTCTCCACATTATCCTCTCAAGATGGGAATTGTTTCAGAAAACTAGTGGACTCCTACAAGGCATGCTGTCTCTAAAGTATTGGACTTAGAGCAAGATGGAATGGATGAATCCACCGTTCTTCCTTTCTAACCTCAGCTTACACCTATGGAAAAATGTCAAAGTTCAGAGAGTTGTATAAAACAGCCATCAGATCCAAGACCCACATAGCGGATACAATGGGTCAAGACAGAGGACTTGGTACTTTCCAGGTAGTGCCTACAGAAAGCAAGCACAGTCTTCCTAGCTCATGGTCACTCGCATCACCCAGTTGTGCCCAACACAGCACCTCAGGGACTGGTTTTAAAGGCAGAATCCAGATGTGGGAACACAGTTCAGAAAAATACTATTTATTACCATGACATTGCATAGTCTAGTTTCATATGTTCATACCAGAAAATTTCTGATGTTAACATAAATCAGTTATACAGAATGCATTGACAGACAGCTGCAATGTGTTCAGCCTTTCCAGTGTGTTTAACGAGACATGTATTTGTAATTGTAACTGGAAAAACTTATTTATCTAGTAGCTTGTTTTAATAAAGATATTCTCCTATGGTTATATAGCCTACACAGAATTTATATGCAGAAAGAGTAACAGGTGAAAAAAGTTATAAGCTCTCACATATTGTCCTGAATTGTAACACATCCCAAGGGAACTCACCATGTAAAGATTACTATGCACTATGAATAAGCACCCAACGCAGCACTTACACTTCGCACTTCAGATTTGATAATCATCATCGGAAGTCTTAGCTTCACCAGGAAAATGCATTGAGTTCTACAGTTCATAATTCTATGAAATCTGCTTGCTAAAAGAAATACATTTTCCATTTAGTTTACCAATGTAATCCCCACAGTGAAAACTCAAATATAGCATTGCATAAAAATGTGTTTTGTGCCTATATAGCATAAGTCCTAAAACCTATTATTATTGATTTCTTCTGTTCAATAGAAGGAACTGAATTACAGAATGACTCTTAACTGGAAACCACAATGTTAAGGTCATTACTTTGAAAACATCAGGTTTTGCTAAGCAGATATTACAGCAAAACCCACACAACTCTTGAGCATATACCAGAAAGTTTATCTCCAAGGTTATTTTAAAATTCATTTTAAAGCACCTGAAAACACCCTATTTAAGTGTCATTAACCATGATTGGGTACCTCTGAAGGAGAAGAGAAGAAAAAAAAAAAAAAAGGCAATTTCATTAGAATTTCAGTTGCTCACAAGCACCAAGTTTTAGGTTTTTTGCTCCTTTGTCAGTCCATCTCTGTTTGTTATCCCTGTGGTGATAACAACAGGAATTCTATAAGGTATTTCTGTGGGATGCTGACCGACAAGACACGCACAGACTTTCTCTCTGACCACTAACCCTTCTAGGCAGAACACAAAAGAATTATGGGGTTGATATAGAATAGAATAGTTCAGTTGGAAGAGAACTACGACAATCACCTAGTCCAGTTGCCCTCCTTTTAACTCACCAGCTCGTGTACTGTCAGCAAGTAGCTTAGCCTGAGCTGGAAACTATAATTGAGAATATCGAACCATACTGAAGTAGAGCAGCATAGAGCTAGGTTCAGTCTCTGTCTCTATGTGGCCTTAGAACCACCACTGAGACTGAACCTTGAGGGACACTGGCTGTCCCTTCTACGTTTGTACAGCCCCTGCCGCTACCATCTGCATCCACGTTATTAGGCTCCTCCTAATAATATGACAACAGGTATTTCCATGTCTATCCTGTCCTGGTTCCGGCTGGGACAGAGTTAACTTTCTTCCCAGTAGCTGGGGAGGGTGTGCTGTGTTTTGGGTTTAGTATAATAGGAGCGTTGATGGCCCATTGATGTTTTGTGTGCTGCTGGGTGGTGCTTGCACCGGGCACTTTTCGGCCTCCCATGCCCTGCCAGGTGCTTGGGAAGCTGGCGGGGGGAGCATAGCCGGGGTGGTTGACCCAGCTGGCCAGTGGGGTATTCCATACCATGTAACGTCATGCTCAGTATAAAAACTAAGGGCGTGGGGGGGCTCTGTGTGCTGGGATGGGCTCCCCTATCGGGTGCGTCAGTTCGGCAGGTGGTGAGCAATTGCATTGTGCATCGCCTGCTTTGTATATTATTGTTGTTGTTGCTGTTGTTATCACTGTTATTATTACTGTTCTACTTTGTTTTATTTCAATTATTAAACTGTTTTTATCTAACCCGCAAGTTTTCCTACTCGTGCCCTCCCGATTGTCTCCCCCATCCCACCACAGCCAGGGGTTGAGCAAGCAGCTGCGTGGTGTTTAGGTGCTGCCAGGGTTAAACCATGACATATCCAAAGTAGAATATCAGCCCCTTAGTTTAATTAAAGTCCGAGCACAGGGTTGTAACACAGTATGTAACCCAGTCATCATAAATAGCATTTTCTTGTTCTTATGAAGAATGTGATCCTATCGCTGAAGTCCTTCCATTATTCAATAAAAATACTAATATTCAGGCCAAACATTTAGTAAAGTAGCAGTAGAGGAACATCTATACCACACCTGAGCTGGCCCGAAAAGCTGTCTTCCTAAGACAGTAACCTTTTGCTGGAGAAAGTTCCAATTGTAGGAAGGATTCCTTGAACAGACTATCTATAACTATCTCTTACAAGTGTGACTTTAGGAAGTGAATAAAAAAAATATAATTCAATAAGTTGAAAACATTTAAAATGAGAAAAACACTTGAAATCTGCTTGAGACAGACTTTTTGTTTTACCATATTTTAAAATACTTTAGAAAACAAAAGTCCTTGTCCTCAAAGCTGGAACAAAGAAGAGCAAATAAAGGAAAGAGGAGCAAGTGTTCTTAACTCAAATTACAAAAAGGGAATTTAGGCAATAAAGAGATTAAATAACTTAAGATGAGAGAAAAGTCTGTGGTTTAGTAAGAAACTGTCATTTAAGATTTCCCAGGTCCTAAGCTGATGCTATAACTATATTCAATCTGTTGGAGGTTTTTGATAAATACAGTTTGAGAGTGGCTTAAAGCACTGGAGGTTATACTTAACTAACTAATCTGCCACAGCTTTATGCTACTGCCATTTTAGATAAGGGAAAATTAAGTGGAAATATAAGCATATTGAGATTTCCAAAGGGTACTTTGATGAGATTTCACATTCAAGATTGCTTAGCAAACTGGGAACCACCAGGTTAATTAGGACATTTGGCTCGACAGGCAATGGTTCAAGAGCAGGAAGGAACATCTTAGCAATTCAGAAAACATTGGAAAGTACAGGAATCATTTGAAAAAGTCTAGGAAGTAACAAGAAAAAAGAAAAAACATAACAAGCCACATCAACTTGTCAAGATAAAAGCATCGAAGAAATATTTGTTTAGGTTTTTGTTGGGTGGGTTCCCCCCCCACCCCCATTATAGAGTATAAGGCCACATAGCTAGGGAAGTTGTGTAGGTTCACAGCTAGTGTGGCAGACCTGGTGGTCTCTCCTGTGGCAAAGACGAATGGGTTGCCCCAGCTACCTCCCAAATTGTACAAGTAGGAGTAATGGGGCACATCTTGGGGCTGTCATCACCCACTCTCACCCAGTGCAGTCATCTGAAAGAAATACCCAAGTGGGAGTACTAACAAATCCTTTAAGTGTAGATATCACTGGTTCCGCATCTGTCTGGAAAGAGATATCAAGTGGGGTCCTCTGAGACTGAGGCCTGTCCGCTGCTTTCATTAATGACCTTGATGGCATAGTAGAGAACACAGTTACTAGATTTCCAGATGGCACGAACTCATAAGAGCTGTAAGCATGAAAGGTTGAAGATGAAGACAGAAAATTGACATACTGGGGAGAAGGTCAAAAATAAAGTACACAATTCACCAAAAAAAGGTAAAAAACCAATATATCAGAGAAATATGCATCTGTACGAAGTTGATGGGGAAGAGCTGCTTGATCACAGTGTTTTGGAAAAGGACTAATCATGGATGACAAGCGAGCATGAGTCGCTAATACCATGCCATCATGGGGGGGTGGGGAGGAAGAAAGATGCATCATAGGAGAATGCTCTCCATCTTCACTATGGGTTACATAGAAGCAATAGGCTTGAGCCACAGTAAGGAAGTATTTAGGCTGGCCATCAGGAAAATGGACAGTGTAATTGAGACACACACACACAAAAATTTTCAATATTTTGAGATACAGTCTCGTCATCAGTAGAAACATAAGAGCTAGTTACTCAGCCATTTCTTAGGAATGGCTGATTCTTCATCCAAGATTTAAGAAAATAATTTACAGGAAAGATCCCCTTTCCAACCTCATTTTCTCCGATTCAGTCAGAGTGGCCCACAAAACCTACATGAGAAGGTTTCTCTCCCCATTCCCTACATACGGCCAGCAGAGAAAAACAGGCTTCTACAGGGGAGGGCTTAGAGCCCTTTTAGGCTTTTACTCTGAAGCACTTTCCAAAAAGACTTTGTCTCTCTTTTGACTACAAGAAGCCGGGGGAGACAAATTGTTTAATTTAGGATATTTAAGAAATGCTTGAATTTAAGCAGTGTGAATACTGCACTATGGCTCTACCTGGATCGAAAGGGCTTGTGTTTGTGCACAGTAGTTAGCTAAGACCTCCATGACTCCTTTAATATACTTCWAAACTATAAAATTGACTGAAGTTAACAGAGAAAGATAAAAGTTGTCACAACAAACAAAGGTAAGAAAGCATAAGCTTCACTGCTGGAGAGCTCATCCCAAATCTGCATGAACTACTGAACACCATAGACAAAACACTAAGACCCAAACAGATTATAAGTATGTATCTCAGTAAATGGTTCAACAGAAGAAGAATGCAGTTCAGCGCAAATTAATTTAGAAGCAAACCACGAATCACCCTATACACTAGTCAAAAAGGGTTTGAAAGGTCTTGTGAGAAAATAGTAGCAACTGGCAGTCAAACACCCTATTGCAGTTTTGTTGACATTGCTGTGTTCTTAATAGTAGAAGAGTAGCACAGCTGTCAGATCCATGGCATCCTGGACACACCACTATTACTGGCTTAGCACCATATGACATTAAAACTTTACAGCCTCTGAAGAACCTAAAGTGTGAAAGCGATTTAAAGGAGCTAGACATTTTCTTATGGGGGAGGGGGGGTGCGGAGCAGGGAACCAAACCCTGAAGTGGCCTAACATGAAAGATTTATTTAAACAGTGTAAAAAAAAAAAAAAAATTAAAAAGGTTAAAAGAAACAAAGTCAGATCATCAGATGGTGTCAACTGGCAGAACTCCATTGGCTTTAAAAATAACTGCACTGATATGCTAATTGAGGATTTCTCTGGCCCTTAAAATGCTCCATGATGAAGTGTCAGTTCTTAAAAAGAAAGAAGGGCAACCTGTTAGGACTGGTCACTGTACTGCATACATGGAAAACAAAAATTTGGAATACAACTGAAGCAAGAAAAATTCAAGATGTACCTGTTTGACTGTTGACAAATACTGTTAGTTACACCTTGATAACAAGGCAGACAGAGGGGAGAGAGAAGAGGAAAAAAATACAGCCAAGAATATAAAGAAAATTTACAATAATAATGCAAAAATCCTACGAATGTTTCCAAACCTAATACAAACAAATTATTTGGTATGTTTAGATTTAAGTCAGCATGACTCAAATTTCTCCCTGCCTATTTACTGGTATTTTCAAATATCCACAGCATCAGTTTTATCTTCCTTTTACTGAATTTTACAGTAAAATTTCTGGGCCGTCTAGTAGGAAGAGCTTATGCTGAACACATCTGAAAGGTATTCCCTTGGCAGAAAAAACTCTGTTTCCTGAGGGTATTCCTCATTTAATGTTTGTCATCCTCTTTTTGGAGCTCTATTCTCTTTTCTTCAGGGAAATACTTACTGCAGGCCAAGATCTTTCAGTTCATGTTTATTACAAATACCAATAGACTGTGTTTATTTGCTATCATGGCTCTTCTGAGATAATCCAAAAACAGAGAATAGGTTTTGGAAGAATAAATCTCTTTGGTTGCCAGCCTACCAGAGAGAATGTTTCCTGAATTATGTATAACACTAATACTTACTCTGTGCTTTGGACAGATACCATAAGTAAGGCATATTTGAATCTAGCTTTCTGTGATCATTTTGCTCATACTATATTTCCAGTTGAATACCACTAAATGATCATGTCCTTATAGCCCTTACTTTTTTTTAAGCTATTTTCAACATTGTACAAATATTATAAATAATTTGATTCTAAGAGATCAGATGAGAGAGAGACATTTTCCTTGCTATTATTAGTTAAAGGCCCACCAAAAGTAAAGTACAAAAGCTGTTGAACAGAAATTCAACCTTTTCCTTTTCAAATGAATCAAGTGAATGTGGACTATGATCAGGAAAACCAATATTGTTGAGCTCCTACCTCCTCTACTTACACTGTACCTTTCATCCACCAGTGACAAAAGACAGTAAGGAAGGCAGGTGTTATTAGCACCATTTCACAGATAAAGAAACTAAGCAACAAGAGCACAGAAATTATTTGGACAAGTAAGGCAGAGCCAGACATTGACATTGATTTCTTCACTCCCAGATTCATGCTGCATGATACTTATTCTGCAATTTCCTCTTTAATGTTTATTGCATCCTAAAGCTCCATCACAGCATGCTGGTGAAAATCAGGATATACCACTCCATGATTATTAGGACTCCCAAGGCCATACAAATGGTTAGTAAGTTAGAGAAGACTTTAATCTTTAATTTAGGGACTACTAACCAGAGTAGATGGGTAGCTCTGGGACAGACTGACCTCAATCTTTTAAAGAGTCTCTCATCCTTTTCTTTTTTTCTTTTTTTATCCTTTATTCTATCACCTCAGCCTGCCTTGGTGGATGGGATGACCCACTATGGTAGGCAAAACAACATGATTTTCTTGATCATGCCTTTTAAAGTAGATTAGATATTTAAAAACTTGAAATACCCCAAACCAGCTACATATAAGTCCCTTCCCATTTGTCCCCCCCGATGCCCCCCACCTTTTTAAATGAATCCTGGTAGAAAGCCCTCTCCCCTAGAAAGTCTTTTTGCATAGAGACATGCTCTTTGTCCTGGCCACCCACAGATACATACAACGATATTAGGCTTCAAGCCATAGGACTTTACAAGCTATACAAGACATTTGCTATCCTTGTCATTGAATTTCCATCTAAGCTGAAGATATTATTTGTCTTTCAGAGTAAATTCTATTGAGAAATATCTAGTTCCACCCAAAACAGGACTCCTGAGAGTCCTGTGTATCTGAAAGAAATTAAATAGGGATATTTTTGTGCTTATGCAACCAAAGTGTCAATTCAGCATAAGAAAAGCACCTATCTGTGACACGAAAGATTCCTATATCTGATTTTATTCTCTGTGCTCAGGAATATCCCAAACACTAATCATAACTATCTCTGTATGAGCCAACAGACTGCAACAATATTTGTCTCAGTTGATTACTTATCTTTGCCATGGTTCCTATTACCAGTCTTCCTGGCTCTGTCTGCCTGCCTTTCTTTTGAGAGTTTGAGATTTATTTTTCTTTCCTCCCAGATTTACACTCACCATTGGGGTTTTGGTTTGTTTTTTGTTTGTGGGTTTGGTTTTTGATTTTGTTTTGTTTTTTAAATAAGTCTGTCAGAGCCTGAGAGCAGACATGTCCAAACCAGGCAAAGTGACAATTCAGAGTAACTATGTGGTCCACAGACAGATGAACTAACAAGATGTGGCTTTGATATGTCAGATATAACCAACAGTTTAAGACCGATAGGAGAATCACTCTGACAACAACCAAAACTCACCTGTCCAATTTCAAGATAAACCACAGTTTACACACAAAACAAATTTTCACATAGTTTTTTGCTCTATATTTTTTATTTTCTGCAGAGGAGGAAATATATCCAGAGGTGATGTTTTTGCTAACATTTGTTTTATTTAGTGCATGGCTTGATCTTCAAGAAGAGAGGAAAATGATACTCTGAGTTCAAAAGCCATCCCAAGCATTTTCTGTCTGGTCATGTCAGTGAGGACTTGCCCCAGGTGAGAAACTGATGTTGGCTGAAAGTCAGGTGTGGGCTCTGTGTGACCCCATTTCAGCTACTGTTCACCTTGTTCCAAAACTTGGCACAAGTTTCTCTGCTGAATCTTTGCATTGCTTCTTGCATGTATTTCAAAACATTTTTGTGTATTCTGTATTATTTATTTGGCTACACCAGGACTGAATGAGTCATTTGTAATGAAAATTGCACCAATGGGATTTCAGCTCTTTTTCTGTTTGCAAATTGCCTGTGAACAAATTGCAGAAGCCTCCAACGGATTTATTATTCAAACGTATTGACAATTTTTCATATGAGTAATTAATTGGTTTTGCAAGCTGCTTGCAAATATTTCACTGAAGTTGTTGTACATTCCCTGCTCTGCTGGTTAGCTTTAAAAGTTATATCATACTGCTACTGCTCTTTAATTGGGTCTCTTAAGTATGGTAGACTCAACACCATCTAACTTGAAAACTATGCATCTAGCCATGAAAATAAATTCCAAATTATGTACTTGAACATCAAAATTGAAATCCACAGTTCAGAACTGGAATTCTCTTTCCATTTCAGAGCATATTGCAGTATTTGAGCTTAATACTGTATTTCTGCTAATCTTCATGTTGTAATGTTTCCACAGTCACACAAAGCAGCTCTCAGAATTATGGGACTGTAACCAAGGCAAAGCTATCTTAAAGTTCAAATGCATATTTGCTATTTCTATCCTGTGCTATCTCTCACCTTTGTTTTCAACACCTAACCAAGTATGTGGTAAATATGTAATTCATATCACTGAACTGTTTTTCTTCCTCCTGGATGATTAATGAGTATGTTAAACAGACACTTAATTTCTTTTTCTTAGAATCTTTACAAAGATTTTAATCCATGTTTCTGTTCTCACAGCTAAGTCAATCTGTTTTTTTCTCAACTAACATCTTATCATTGTCAAATGTTTGCTAGAATCAGGGAACTTTATCTGTCACATGCCTTAAAAATTAGTGATTTTCATAATTTAATTGTAGAAATCATCATGTTGTTTTCAGTAATTTGCTCTTCATAAAAACTAAGCTTTTCATAGAATATCTTCACAACACTCAAGTAAAAGTGACAGCTAAAATATTAAGAACCCAAATAGTTATTCTAGCCAAAATGACAGAGAAACCACACATCTGAAAATAAGATATAGCTGCTATATCCTCTGACAAAAAGTGAAGTTCTTTTTCTTTCCCCAATAAAAATCAGCCCACTCCTCACAGTCACAGAGAGGCACAAGCTGCAGTGGCCTCAAGCTGCCTTTGTGCTCTTCCAATCTAATCTTATCTAGGTTTCCTCAAAGACCCAGAGATTCACCATCAAGTCACCACCATCGAGTTTCACGCAAGTGCGGTGTATCCCAGGCAGAAGTAGCCTAGTTATGCTCAAATCTTGATATTTTAGTTTAGGAACTGTCGGTCTAATTCATTCATTTATACATTTCCTAAATATTTTTAATCTCTGTTAAAGTCACACAATCTGCTTTACGAAAGCCTTCTTCATCCGTCCCATGGGGGCAGCTTACACCTCAGCATCTGCAGCATTAAAATACCACTACCAACATCCCTCCAATAGCTTCTCTGAGTTTCAAACATCATTGACAGACCCTGTATTTTGGAAGTAGAAGATGAACCCTCAGAAGACAACTACACAGCTTTCTTCTGCAGCACCTTAGTTGTGGTGGGAGTCTGAACGAGCAGGATCCTGACCTGCTAGAGCAGGTGTGTGCCAGGCTATTTTTTAATTTATCTGAAAGAGCTAGAGCAGGAATGCAAGGGGAAGAAAATTAGGCCTAACTCAGAATTAGTCCCACTGATAATTTTTGCAGTTAGGAGGAGATATAAGAGAGAAGAAAGATCATTTTTCCTTCCACAAATACTTTTAAAGCCACTGATGTCTGGAAGCATTTCTTGCACGTGACTGTAGGCAGTCTGGAGAGCCCATAAAAGTAGAAGCTAGTCATGAATAATTTTCCAAATTGTACAAGGTCAATGAAGATGGAGAATTAGATTTAATAAGCACTACAATGAGGTTCCTTCATAGAACAATACCTCTACATTATGATTGATAACATCTAATACCAGCAGAACTAATGAAATCCAGTTTCCCGTGCATTTGTATTCCTCGTTGCTACACAACCCCACAACATCAGACTCCACACTATCCCCCTGCCACAGCAGTACCCCATTTCCCCCTCCCCAGACCACATGCCCCCTCCGCCACCCTTTCTACCCATGCAGCATCCTCTGATTTCACCAACAGACCCCGTTTGCCAGCAGGGCGAGGACCGTCGCTGCACACAGGCACAACCAGACCCCCGGCCACAGCCTCGCTATGGGGAGCAGTCCTTTCAAACTCTGCCACCAAATTTCCAAAACTTGGGGGAACTTACCTGTCTTTGAGACTCTCTGTGTCAAAAATGGATGAGTGTTCAATGGTTACAGTCAGGAAGGAGGACAGAGTTGGTGATCAAGTAAGCCTTGTTGTCTTAGGAAACTCTATTAAACCAAGAAAAACTAGGTATTAACATAAAAAAATGCCTAGATTTTTGTTGTGGTTTAACCCGGCAGGCAGTCAAACACCACACAGCCGCTCGCTCACTYCCMCCTCCCCTCAGTRGGATGGGGGAGAGAATCGAAAAAAAAAAAGTAAAATTCGTGGATTGAGATAAAGACAGTTTAATAAAACAGAAAAGGAAGGGGAAATAATGATGATAATAATAATAATAATAATAATAATGATAGAATATACAGAATCAGTGATGCACAATGCAATTGCTCACCACCCACTGAGTGATACCCAAGCAGCGATCGCTACTTCCTGGACCACGCCTCCTCTCTATATATTGAGCATGACGTCACATGGTATGGAATACCCTGTTGGCCAGTTGGGCTAGCTGTCCCGGCTATGCTCCCTCCCAGCTTCTTGTGCACCTGGCAGAGCATGGGAAGC
>JAYKAV010000010.1:0-12551 GCA_035582835.1 Phoebastria nigripes
AATTGCTTATTAACCTTAGACAAAACCGAAACAATATTCCCAGGAAATACCAACAGATGTATCTTAACTACCCAGGGATGTTCAAGGTACTGACCAGTTGTTGTAACAAAGGAGAAAACATCATAGAGGAAGGTGCCATTCTGTATTTCCTCCATAAAAAAAAACCTCTCAGAGGAAGAGGTATAATTGCTAACTGTCTCCAAGAGGTGGTACCCAAAGTACAGTAACGGCTTCAGTACAACACCCAGATACCACATAATGCCCAATGCCAGCGTTTTAATAACAAATCTCCCTGGCAAAACATCACCAATCACTGCAGAGCACAGCAGACCGCAGAAACCAGCACCAATATTTAACATGTACAGCAAAAACAACAGCATGATGCAGGTCAGATATAAACTAATATTGTGACCAACAACTGTTAACAGATATAAATTCCTTAATACACTCTCGTTAATCTGTTGTCATCTCAAACCCTTTGTGCCCCACGTTGGGGGCCAAAAAGGACTGTCGTGGTTTAACCCTGGCAGCAACTAAACACCACTCAGCCATTCGCTCACACCCCCCCTGCTCTGGTGGGATGGGGGAGAGAATCGTGAGGGCACGAGTAGGAAAACTCGCGGGTTGAGATAAAAACAGTTTAATAATTGAAATAAAACAAAGCAGAACAGTAATAATAACAGCGGTAACAACAACAACAACAGGATATACTAAACAGGCGATGCACAATGCAACTGTTCACCACCCGCTGAACCAACGCGTTGCCGAGCCAACGCGTTGCCGAACCGACACGTGCCTGAAAAACACACAAGCCCGTCCTGGAACCCAGAGCCCCCCCACACCCTTAGTTTTTATACTGAGCATGACGTTGCATGGTATGGAATACCCCATTGGCCAGCTGGGTCAACCACCCTGGCTATGCTCCCCCTGCCAGCTTCCCATGCACCTGGCAGGGCATGGGAAGCCAAAAAGTCCCCGGAGCAAGCACCACCCAGCAATCACACAAAACATCACTGGGCCATCAACGCTCCTATTATACCAAACCCAAAACACAGCACAGCCCCCCCAGCTACTGGGAAGAAAGTTAACTCTGTCCCAGCCAGAACCAGGACAGTTCTTCACATGCACAAGAGAGTGTACGTTCAAGAGAAGACAAGTACACAGACGTTATACAGTTATATTGTGTAGACTTATATTATACAGTTAAATTATACACTTATAGAGATACATTATTTTACAGAGTTACATTATTATACATTTCTGTTGTACAGTAATATATGTCGTATAGTTATACAGAGACTTTATGCAGTTGTACCCACGAGAATAAGGTGATTGACTTATCACCAACTAGTATTTGGGACCAGGAGTGATATTTCTCTCTTGTTTTTATGTGATAATGCAGCTAAGGGGCCTTGATCCCATCTTGGAGGGATACTGTAGGTGGCTCTGTGGAGTGATGACTTCTTGAGCATCCATTCGGCAGACTGCAATCTGGACAAAGGTATCTGTTGCCCCAGCAGAGGAGCTGTCTTCATGCATCTGCTCTACCTGCCATGCTGTGGGTCAGCCAGAACTTAAATACATTGCGTGCTTCTTTTAAACAATCACTTTTTACCATAGGCAGCACAAGAAGTACTCAGATCTAGGCAAAAATATTCCTCACTTGCACATTAAGCCTTGTTGTGTCCTCTATGGGTACCAGCCTGTTATCCAGCTGCACTGGAAGAGAACATTTGTATCCAGAACCTCCTTCTCTATCTGTTCCTTGCCAAGGCTGCAAACCTACAAATCTGCAGATAGTCTCCCCTGTGGCTATCTATCAACAGCAGATGTTGCTAAGATGACATACCTTCTTTTACACCACCATTGACAGGGAACAAGTGCAATCTACAGAAAAGCTACAGGCTTTTCATTATCAAAAGGTGATATTTTAGTCTTTTTTACCCTTCTAAATTGGGCAGCAAATTCAATATATAGCATTGTTTTGCAGAAGAAAAGTTCCAAAACATCAGAATCACAAATGTCAAAAGAAAAGAAAAATCACCATGTTCTAGTGAAAACCATTTATTTTGGTGCAAAATGTTTGTGTCATAAAATTTGAAAAATACATTCCAGATCAATATTTTTTTCACACCAAAAAGCAAGGTTTTCTCCTAGAAGAAATTTAAATGAAACCGTACTTCCAAAGAGGGGGAAAAGCTATCCATTGGAAAAAACTCCATTGATACTGAATCTACACTTGTTTAGTAATTCTGCCTTTCTATTTTTCACACTGTTTGCACATAAAAAGGTTACGATATTTAGCAGGTACATCTCCACAGAAAATAGTTTACATTACATTACTATATCATTTCACAGGTTTTTGACTGAGACTTCAGAAATATCCCTATACATCAAAGAGATCTGGAAATGTTTTCAGGTTTCTGTACTAAATATCAGTGGAAGTACCAGGTAATCAGTTTGGTTGTTACTCTGATAACTTTGCTGCAGAGTCTTCAGAAATGAAATGGAAAAATGTCAGGAAATCTTTACACATAATGAGTCTCTGGAGAGTGCTTCTTTATTTCCTTCCTTTTCTTTTCTGTTGTGTTCCTTTTCTATTGATTTTTAAAGATATTTTTGGGCTGAACTTTCAGGTCAGACTATCTGTTTGCCCTTCTCTGTCAATCCTGGGGTTTTTTTCATCCTTTCTTCTATTTCTGGCTTAATTTCAACTTTTTTTTTTTGGCTTTTGGGTAGATTTTTGTGGGGTTTGAAGTATATTTTCTCCTAGTTCCTATTGTAAGAATTTCCCTAAATTCTTTAACTGTCACTGAACAGCAGCTGTTCATTTTGCTTCCTTCCCTTTCAAAATTTCTTTTCTGAGGACTCTGATTTTATATTGTCTTCAGGAATGACCACCCAACAGGCTGCTTTCAATTCATATTTAGAACTGGTTGCTCTCTTGAAAAAGCACAGCTGAAAAGTCTTGTGTCGCCTTTGTAGTTAAACTGAATGGATTTATGTTAATTTGGATTGATTCAAAGCTGCTTGTGATACCAACCATGTTTTGACCATAGGCCAGTATTTAGCACCTTTCAGTTTCCACAGTCTGGTGCCAATGCTGTGATTGTTCTCTCTGCCTTGCATGCCATTGGAGGTTTTATACATTGATGCAGCCTGCAGTGTCACTGTGGTGTAGGACTCAGTGCTGGACCCTTCACTTTGCATACTTGCTTTGCTCTGGAGCCAGTACCACCTGCTTGGAGAAGCAGACACATACCTGGTTCATTACAGTAGGTCTGTTTGCTAATCTGACAGGCTCCAAAGTCCACCAAGACAAGTCATTGACCTCCACTAGCCTCAAAATCATAACACACATTCTTTCATCTGCCTCTTCCTTAAACAGACAGTAGCTGCACCTGATAAGCTTCAGGCGCACTTGTCCTGATATGCCTGGGGACATTGGCCTTGCTGGGACCCTACAAGTGCTGTCATGTTCCCTCTGAGACTTGAAGTCAGAGAAATGCAGGGCACGAGTCCTTTCCCAGTCCCTGGCTCAGAACATAGACTCATAAAACTGCTGATGAGAAGGGACTTCTGGATGACTCTAGTTGCTCATCCTGCCCTGAGCAGGACTACAGACAGAGGTAGATCAGTAGATCAGGGTATTCATTGCTTTGTATCACCAATGCTTGAAAACCTCAAAGGGTGGAAGCCATTTCAGATCATCTAAAAGCAGGACTGGTCCTGATGGTTGCTGTACTTTAAGTGTAGGTTTCCAAGTTTGGGAAGGACAAAACAAAGTGTGCCACTGCCTTGGGCCATGGAGAGCAAGTTCTGGGGCACTCTGATCTATTCCTCTTAGCGTGCAACCTAGCACAGCTAGGTGGTCCAGTATTATTTTATGGCTCCTATATATTCCACATGCACACATCTGATATAGCAGCTCTATTMGATTCTGTAACCATCCCTTTGTTGTGAAGGCAGCTTATTTCTGCCTATTGTCCTAAGCCCTAGAAGGAAACAGTGCTCAGCATTTAATTAAGGGAGGCTGTAGTTACGGAGCACTCAGTTTTATGCATGCTTCTATTTTTTTCAGATCTAGCTAGGCATAATATCAAACATTTCTGTCTTGAGGAGGACAGATGCAACAAATTCCGTAGTGTCTGAAATGTATACATATATTCTTGGCTGCCAGGGCACACTTCTGACTCATATTGAGCTTACTGTCAACCAGCACCCCCAGATCCCTTTCTGCAGGGCTGTTCTCCAACCACTCTTCTCCCAATTTATACTTGAGTCCATTGTTACTCCATCCCAGGTGCAGAATCCAGCATTTGTTCTTGTTAAGTTTCGTGCTGGTTGATGATTGCCCAATGCTCTAATCTATCCAGATCCCTCTGCAAGGCCTTTCATCCCTCTAGAGGGTCAACAGCACCTCCCAGTTTGGTATCATCAGCAAACTTGCTAATAGTGCATTCAAGCCCTGTCTCCAGATCATTGATAAATATATTGAACAGAACTGGCCCTAGAATTGACCCCTGAGGAACACCACTAGTGACTGGTCACCAGCCAGATATAGCCCCATTCACTACAATCCTTTGAGCCTTGCCATTCAGACAGCTCTTCACCCAGCGCATCATGTACCTGCTCATCTCACAGCTGGGCAACTTGTCCGGAAGGATACTGTGAGGGACAGTATCAAAAGCCTTACTAAAATCCAAAAATGACATCCATCGCCTTCCTTCATCCACTATGAAGGTGACTTTATCGAAGAAGGATATCAAATTAGTTAGACAAGACTTTCCCTTTGTAAACCCATGTTGACTGTGCCTTAGTTACCTCTCTGTCTTCTAAGAAGATGGAGTTTCCCCCCGGATTTGAAGATGAGGTGTGTGTGGAAGGGGACCATGCCCAGGTAGATTCAGAGGTTCATATGTAAAAAGTCTATGTGCTGATTGGCCATAGCCATGCAAAAATATTCTGCAGTCTGTAAACCCGACAAAAGGTCAACCTGTAAATGTCTGTATGTCTGTAAATCATGACCATCAACTCATGCCACCTTCATGTCATGCAAAGCTGGTCCAGAGGCAGTTTGCACTTGACCAGACTGTGAAAGTGGTGCTTTTAAAAGGCTGATGAACTAGGAGAAGCTGGACACTATTCAGGTTTTGTGTTGTGATGATACTGAAGCCTTTTTTGACTTGGGCTAGAACCTACTAAGCCAACAGTGGGATCATTGTTATCCTAAATAGGATTTGGTGCAACGTACATGGTATAAAATGTGCCCCCAAATTCTGCTGAGCGTAGAGTGCCTCAAGGAGACACTCAGCAGGTTCCTGAGACCACAGTTATCATCTCTCTTTCCTCAGCTGCAACACTTTTCTTGGCATCAACCCCATTTCTTGGCTGCCTTTGCAGATAGTTTTAAGATAAGCGGCTTGCGCTGGAGAGATCAAGAGCACAGACAGATGCTGACCCATCAGTGACTTTGCTACAGCACATGTTCAATGCTTGAACACAGAGTCATGGCAGGATCCTTCCTGGAAAGGTACCTCTGAAGTATCAGCCCACTGTAGTCATGCCTGCCATTATGAAAAAAAAGTGACTCTATTTTACCCACTAATTGTGCCCTAAATCCAGTGGCTGCAACAGAGGTCTTGTTTGTTTTAAGTGGAGCTGTGATGCTATGCTCCTAAATCTTTATAAATGTGTAAGAGTAAGTGGCTAAATTTACAAAAGCACCAACCTCCTGCAGACTTCAATGAGAGCTGTTGTGCTCTCTGTTCTCTTGAAATCAGATCAGCTAATGAGGTACTTACATAAACCAAATCTCCTCAGGCTCCTATTTTTTAAAAAACTTCAGCCTTTAGTTTTCACACACATACACACACACAGAGCTGCTTTCACATTTTCTTCTTTAATTGTTGAACCAAAAATGAAAAACCTGTTTGTCTTGGCTCCACTAGGACAGCCTGGAAGGCAAGAATTTTGATTTCCAAATGTGGAGATTTTGCAATTATTATACATCAGACAGTGGTTGAGAGAGATTCAGGAATGTGTATGTTCTTCCCCTTGAGTAACCAGCAAAGGAAGGACAGATTCCCTGCTGATTTATCCAGAAGGTAAAAGCCCATCCTAGGTAAAAGTCCATAATCCCTTCATTTGGTGCCAGAGTTGATCCTGGGTCTCCACCATGCTGAGTGAACACCTGTGTTCAGAGCATTCAGCATCTACGTCTATAATGGGGCAAAGTCTTTATTCTAAAGGCCTAGACTTCCCAGAGGTTTTTTTGGACAAGCTGCAAAAAGGTTCTGTTGCAATGATTTATCATCTCTGATGAACCAAAAATTATTATCTGGCTCTGATACACTGATTCTTCACTTGTTCTCTGTAATGTAAGCAGAACGGAATATAGGCTAATTCTCATTTTATCTATGCAGAATTTTCTCTCTTGACTTGAATCAAAGAAATGAGGTCTTCTAGAACTTAAGGAAAAGGTTACTTAATACATCTTTGTAACTCTTTGTCATTTCAGTCGCTGAAGATCTGCAACAGGTATTTTGGTCATACTGCCTTTTGGTATTATCACCTAAGATGGATTCTGCCATATGGGTAATGCAAACAAGGGCTGCACCCTTTCTTGCTTTCCATGATAGTGTATTGTTTCATTGCTTAGCCTGAAAAGGAAAGAAAACTGGGATTTTTTTTTTCCTGCCACTTCTTTGGGAATGGAAAGTATTGTGCTTATTAAAGAAAGCAGTGGGGAATCTTCCTAGAGCTTATTTAGGATGGTGACATTAGCCCTTCTCTGCAGAGAAGATCATCAAAGGTGATAGTGAGAGATAACATTCCCTTTTATTAGTCAGCATACAAAATAGATTATGTCAATGATGAACTCTCTAAAGTGTACAATTAAAATGCTTTAGCAGACGGCTCTGTGGTTTACCTAATGCTTCAGCACTTGGAAGGGTTTTCTGTTGGGCAGGGATGCAAGAGACATTGCAATAGCAGTGAGCTTGGCATATGGATAAAAAGGCCATGCTGTCAGCCACTTGGTGTTAAACAGCTTGATATGCTACATGCCACCTGCTCTCCACCGTTGACTGGATTCTTGTATGTTCCTGCAAGCAACAGGCCGAACGTGGGAGTGGATATCTTACCTGGTCGTTTAGGAGTTCAGATCTGAACCTCTCTCCCTCAAAAGGCTCTCTGCCCTGCAATGAGATATACCCCATGTGTGAAGAGCTTAGTTTCCTGCAGAAGGACGTGAAAATAAGCCTTAGTGTACTGCCCGGTAGAGCATCATTGCCAGTGACCTTAGCAGGTGACATACCATCCAGGTCTCTTTATTCAGGACGAATGACTTGACAAGCTCTACAAAGGATCCAAGCGTGAAGTGTGCATACAAAGGCAGCTCCAAACAAAGAACTGTAGAGTGACCCACATTGGAGGGTTTGTCACAATTAAAGAAGAATAGTGAAACAAAGGAAATTTTTTAATTGGCCAGGATAACAAGCAGATCATAAAATCATAGAATCATAGAATCATAGAATATCTCAAGTTGGAAGGGACCCATAAGGATCACCAAGTCCAACTCCCTGCTCTTCGCAAGGCTACCTAAAATTAAACCATATTACTAAGAGCGTCATCCAGATGCTCCTTGAACTCTGACAGGCTTGGTGCTGTGATCAATTCCCTGGGGAGCCTGTTCCAGTGACTGACCATCCTCTCAGTGAAGAACCTTTTCCTAATGTCCAATCTGAACTTCCCCTGATGCAGCTTCATTCCATTTCCTCGTGTCCTATCACTGGTCATCAGAGAGAGGAGATCAGCACCTCCCCTCCACTGCCCCCCTTGAGGAAGTTGTACACTGCAATGGGGTGACCCCTCAGCCTTCTCTTCTCCAAGCTGAACAAACCAAGTGACCTCAGCCACTCCTCCTAAGTCTTGCCCTTGAGGCCTTTCACTATCTTGGTCACCCTCCTATGGACACACTCTAATAGTTTGATGTCCTTCTTAAATTGAGGCACCCAAAACTGCACACAGTATTCGAGGTGGGGCCGCACCAGTGCAGTGTAGAGTGGGACAATCACCTCCCTTAACCGGCTAGCTATGCTGTGCTTGATGCACCCCAGGACACGGTTGGCCCTTTTGGCTGCCAGAGCACACTGTTGACTCATATTCAACTTGCCATCAACCCAAAACCCCAGATCTCTTTCCCCGGGGCTGCTCTCCAGCCTCCTGTCCCCCAATGTGTACGTGTAACCAGGATTACCCTGTCCCAGGTGCAGAATCTGGCACTTGCTCTTGTTAAATTTCATACGGTTGGTGATTGCCCAGCTCTCTAGTCTATCTACATCTCTCTGTAAGGCCTCTCTACCGTCGAGGGAGTCCACAGCTCCTCCTAGTTCAGTATTGTCAGCAAACTTACTTAATGTACATTCGATTCCTGCATCTAGATCATTTATAAAAAAATTAAAGAGCACTGGCCTTAAAATTGAGCCCTGGGGAATCCCACTGGTGACTGGCCGCTAGCCTGATGCAACCCCCATCGGCCAATTGCTCACCCAACGTACTATGGACTTTTCAAGCTGTGTGCTTGTCCTGGTTCCGGCTGGGACAGAGTTAACTTTCTTCCGAGTAGCTGGGGGGGTGTGCTGTGTTTTGGGTTTGGTATGAGAGGAACCTTGATGGCCCATTGATGTTTTGGTTGTTGCCAAGTGGGCTTGCACCGGGGACTTTTTGGCTTCCCATGCTCTGCCAGGTGCATGGGACACTGGTGAGGGAGCGTAGCTGGGGTGGCTGACCCAGCTAGCCAATGGGTTATTCCATACCATGTGACATCACGCCTAGTATATTTTTAGGAGGCGTGGTCCAGGAAGGGGGGGCTCTTGTGTCACGGGACGGCCTGGGCGTTGGTCGGCACATGGTTAGCAGTTGCATTGTGCATCAGCTGCTTTGTATATTCTGTTGTTGTTGTTGTTATCATTGTTATTATTATTGTTTTACTTTGTTTCGTTTCAATCATTAAACTGTTTTTATCTCAACCCGCGAGTTCTCTTACTTTTACTCTCCAGATTCTCTCCCCCATCCTACCGGAAGAGGGGGTGAGCGAGCGGCTGCATGGTGTTTAGTTGCTGGCTAAGGTTAAACCACAACAGTCCTTTTTGGCCCCCAACGGGGGGCACAAAGGGTTGAGATAACAATAGATTAACTAGAGCATATTAAGGAATTTACATCTGTTAACAGTTGCAGGTCACAATATTGCTTCATCTGTTATGAATATTCGTTTATCTGACCTGCATCATGCTCTTGTTTTTGCTGTACATGTTAAGGATTGGTGTTGGTTTCTGCGGTCTGCTGTGCTCTGCAGTGATTGGTGATGTTTTGCCAGGGAGATTTGTTATTAAAATGCTGGCATTGGGTGTTATTTGGTATCTGGGTGTTGTACTGAAGCCAGTACTGTACTTCAGGTACCACCTCTTGGAGAGAATTAGCAATTATACCTCTTCCTCTGAGGAGCTTTTTATGGAGGAAATACAGGATGGCACCTTCGCTACCTTCTTCTATGATGTTTYCTCCTTTSTTACAACAACWTGTCAGTACCTTGAACATCCCTGGGTAGTTAAGATACATCTATTGGTATTTCCTGGGAATATTGTTTCGGTTTTGTCTAAGGTTAAAAATATCACCCAGACATCTGCCCCAAGGCTGGATAGTTATGAGTGGCAGGGTGTGTGGGATAGCCTGGGCAAATGCCTAGGACGGTGGGCACCCCCAGTGTTTTGGAACTTCACCCCCGAACAAGTGCAAAATCCTGAGAAGTTAGTAGAATATTTGGAAAAAGTATGCTGTCACCCTGGCAATTCTAGGGAGACACAAATCACTGCAATGTGCTGGGGCCTGGCCCATGCCTACCGAGCCCTGTTTAACACTATTCAGAACCCTCAAGGGGAACAAAGGGTCTCTGGATCTGAGGACGAAACAACAGGCCCTGCAGCTACCCCACCCCCATGGCAGGCACAGCAGCTACTCCTCCCCCTGCAACAGAGAACCATCCCGTGCCAATATCAGTCGCCCCTATACACAAGAAGAAAGTACACAAGAAAGTCAGCTCGTTTAGTAAGGGATGAAAATGAACCAGGGCCGTCACGAGAACAGGAGGAGGAAGAGGCAGAACCCATAAATGAGTTGGTAACCACCTGATCCCTATCCCTGAGTGAGCTGCGAGAGATGCGAAAAGATTTCAGCTGTCGTCCAGGCGAGCACATTGTCACCTGGCTGCTCCGATGCTGGGATAATGGGGCCAGTGGCCTGGAATTAGACGGTAGGGAAGCCAAGCAGCTGGGATCTCTTTCTAGGGAAGGGGGCATTGACAAAGCAATTGGGCAAGGGGCACGAGTCCTCAGCCTCTGGAGGCGACTCCTGTCAGGTGTGAAGGAAAGGTATCCCTTCAAGGAAGATGTCATATGTCACCCAGGCAAGTGGACCACCATGGAGAGAGGTATCCAGTACCTGAGGGAATTAGGCATGCTGGAGGTGATTTATGATGACCTGAACAAYGAGCAGKTACCCAAAGWTCCAGATGAAGTCAAGTGCACCCAACACATGTGGCGGAATTTTGTACGGAGCGCACCAGTGTCACATGCAAACTCAAGGCAGTAATGGCCTGGAAAGATGGAGAGGAACAAACAGTGGATGAACTGGCTGGCCAACTCTGGCAATACGAAGAAAGTCTCTCCTCCTCCTGTCATGAAGGAGAGGTTTAGAGGCCGCTCAAAGAATCACTGTCGAAGGTATTAGTAGAAAGTGATTTTAACAGGAATTTATGAGAGCGCGACTTAACAGAGTTCGATGGCAAGGTTCACTCTGTCACTTACTACATGAATGAAGCATACAAAGGAAAAGAGCATGGGAAGCTGAAAAGTCCTTGACTAGTGTAAACACTACCTAGCAACAACTAAAACATAAGTGTGTTATCAACCTTATTCTCATACTAAATCCAAAACATAGAACTATACCAGCTACTAGCAAGAAAATTAACTCCATCCCAGCTGAAACCAGGGTATTGTGTTAGAATTGAGTTGGAATGATTTATACAGAAGCCGAGGACGAAAAGGTTAAGGGCGACCCTCCCATTGAGTCATGAGGTTCAGAGAAGACTGGGCTGGATCCAATCTTAGTCTCAGTCTTGGACAACAGTTTATATCTAATACGAAAAGGGTAAGGAGATCCTTCCGTTGAGCCACAGGGTTCAGAGTAGAGCCAGATGGACCTACCCCTAGTCCTAGACTTGGTCAATGATATATGCCTAAGGGATTATATGTGTTTAGCAGTAGTCTAAGGTTCGTTCCTGATTTTAAGATAGATCATAAGATTTAAGCAGACTATACTTGCTAGTAGGTATTTCCATCAATTCACACACACACACGCACACAGATAGAAAGATAGATAAATATACAAAGATATACCTGTTAAAAATCCCCTTTGAGTTCAGTGAAATGCTCAGGTAAAATGTCTTGGCATTTCTCAAAGGGCAAAGGGTTGAGCCTCGAGGAGTATTGCAGCCCACAACCTATGCCAGCCATTGACGGTCCTCCGAATATCGCAGACTCGAGAGTTTGCAAACTCTGAGGAGCGTTCTACTCAGAGGGAGATTCTGGGCGCAGCCTACTGCTGTCCTGGAGAGCTCAAAGGTAAAAATAGTATTGTTCCACTTGAGCTACGACTCACATAAGGGTGTCAGGGGTGACAATTATCCCCACTCTTGTCCTCCACTTGGGCCTGGTATGATCAGTACATTCCCCAGCCTCAGCTACGCAAGAGTTCCTTATGGGAAAGCTGATGGAACAAAATGCCAGTTACCTTGAGCTGATAAACACAGATATAGAGTGAAGGTCAAAGAACAAGGAACAGGATTGCAAAACAGAAAAACAGAAACAAAGGCTTGTGCAAAAAGAAAYAACGGCTTAGGCTGCTGCCAGTGGTAAAGCGCGTGATAAGGGAGATGTGACCAATTAGTAAAGTTTTAGCGGCTCGTGCTTTGTCTATGATCGCGTGAGCAACAATCGGGAAGATATAAATAAGAAGAAATTGTGTAAATAAAGGTCTCCACTCTTCACTATTCCTGGAGTCCGTGATTCATTCCCTTCAGTTCCTGATAAGGTAAAGGGATGCTTCACTGCCTGACTCATTACACCAAGGACAAGGTGGAAACAGGAGTTTCTGAGATCGTGCAGTGGCCCATGGAGGGGGGTGGGGCGGGAAATGCACCAGCACACCTCCCTACGGGCCTCCGTCTCTGCTTGGAGAAACTGTCTCGGGAGGTCCAGCAACTCCAAGAGGATATGTCCTACACCACACCTGCACGGGCCAGTATCTCAGCCATTAGGAGTAAGCGTCCCTCTGCTCAAGAGAGAAGATATCGTGGATACACACCCCAGGGCATGCTGTGGTTTTACCTGCGTGACCACGGAGAAGACATGAGGAAGTGGGATGGGAAACCTACCTCGACCCTAGAGGCACGGGTACATGAATTGCAAGGAAAAACAATCACAAAAGGGGGT
>JAYKAV010000010.1:14926-43421 GCA_035582835.1 Phoebastria nigripes
CAGAAAGAATGGAGTCAGACAATGGGACCCATTTCCGAAACACCCTCATAGACACCTGGGCCAAAGAGCATGGCATTGAGTGGGTATATCACATCCCCTATCATGCACCAGCCTCCAGGGAAATCGAACGATACAATGGATTGCTAAAGACTACACTGAGAGCAATGGGTGGTGGGACATTCAAGCATTGGGATACACATTTAGCAAAAGCCACCTGGTTAGTCAACACCAGGGGATTTGTCACCTGGGCTGGCCCTGCCCAATCAAAACCTTTACGTACTGTAGAGGGTGACAAAGTCCCTGTAGTGCACATAAAGAATATGGGGGGGAGCACAGT
Organism: Phoebastria nigripes; assembly: GCA_035582835.1. Taxonomy (NCBI): domain Eukaryota; kingdom Metazoa; phylum Chordata; class Aves; order Procellariiformes; family Diomedeidae; genus Phoebastria; species Phoebastria nigripes. The sequence goes on from JAYKAV010000010.1 coordinate 15,264, forward strand.
CTGGGTTACTCCTGCCATGGACAAGGGAAAAGCCATTTGTGGGATTGCTTTTGCTCAAGGACCTGGGTACACTTGGTGGGTAATGCGAAAGGATGGGGAAGTCCAATGTGTACCTCAAGGGGATTTGATTTTGGGTGAAAATAGCCAATGAACTGAATTGTATGATGTTAATTGCTATATAATACTGTATGTCATCACTGCTATGGTTACCATATGTCCTATCAACGGCATAGCAGTAAGAATCACCCAGATTAATGAAGAAGGAACTCTCATGAAACCAAGCAAAATGCAACGATGATAAAACCAGACGAGCACAGTGATAATAGAACCAGAGCTGCCTTTAGGATGCAACAATCCAACACCACACACCATCTGTCCTGCCCTGAAAGACTGTTATGACAGATGGAGCCCAAAGTCATGGGCTAAATGAACTCAATGAACATTTTAGAGGGATGGCCCATAGACTAAGGGAATGATATCTGTGTGTATATATTAAAAGACAGGAAAAGTGGTGATGATTAATTGGGATGTATTGGAAAATGTGAGACCTGGGCATGACGTAGATGGTATAGAATAAGGTGTGGATATTGTCCTGGTTCCAGCTGGGACAGAGTTAACTTTCTTCCGAGTAGCTGGGGCTGCAGGGGGTTGCTGTGTTTTGGGTTTGGTATGAGAGGAACCTTGATGGCCCATTGATGTCTTGGTTGTTGCCGAGTGGTGCTTGCACCGGGGACTTTTTGGCTTCCCATGCTCTGCTAGGTGCATGGGAGGCTGGCAGGGGGAGCATAGCCGGGGCGGCTGACCCAGCTAGCCTATGGGGTATTCCATACCATGTGACGTCATGCTCAGTATATTTTTAGGAGGCGTGGTCCGGGACGGGGGGCTCTCACGTCATGGGACGGCCTGGACGTTGGTCAGCGCATCGTGAGCAGTTGCATTGTGCATCGCCTGGTTTGTATATTCTATTATTGTTGTTGTTATCATTGTTATTATTATTGTTCTGCTTTGTTTTGTTTAAATTATTAAACTGTTTTTATCTCAACCTGCGAGTTTTCCTGCTTGTGCCTTCCTGATTCTCTCCCCCATCTTATCGGAGCCAGGGGGTGAGCGAGCAGCTGTGTGGTGTTTAGTTGCTGGCTAGAGTTAAACCCTGAGAGTGCTGGACATTTTATCCAGAAACATACTGTGAGAGACAGTATGAAAAGCTTTGCTAAAATCCAAAAACACCACATCTACTGACTTCCCTTGGTCAACTAGATGGGTGACCTTGTCATAAAAAGAAATTAAGTTGGTTAAGCAAGACTTTCCCCTCATGAACCTGTGCTGGCTATGACCAATGACTGCATTGTCTCTCAAGTGTTTTTCAACAACTCCCAGAATAATCTTCTCCATAATTTTACCAGGCACTGAAGTGAGACTAACAGGCCTGTTACGGTCTCCCTTCTAACCCTTCTTGAAAACTGGGACAACATTTGCCAGCTTCCAGTTGACTGGGACCTCTCCAGACTCCCAAGAGCATTGAAAAATAATGGAGAGCGGTCCCATGATGACATCAGCCAGCTCTTTCAGTACCCTGGGATGAATCCCAGCTGGCCCCATAGATTTATGTGCATTCAACTGGAGCATCTCTGCTTTGTCAATGTCCCTATTTGTGAGTTGACTGACTTTTTCAAGCAACAGACCAATGTTATCTCTGATTCTCCTTTTGCTATTAACATATTTTAAAAAGCCCTTTTTGTTGTCCTTCACAGTGATGGCCAGCTTGATATCAAAAGATATCAAGACTATGCTAGCTACCTCTCACAGAGTTTTGCCTAGAATAGACTGCAGGTTATCTGGGCTGACTTATAGGTTTCATAGTGAGAGGATACATACACACACACACATATATATATGTATTTAAATACACACACACAGAGCTATATAAATATATTTGTAAGATTAATGGATTTCTAATAGTCTTTTATCATCACAAAACCAGTTCATGATTGAAACCTATCACAGCTTGACCTTAGGACAAAAAAGCAGTATTATGGGGTAAATGAAAATTTCATCCAATCCAAATGCAGCTGACAATGAAAAGCTAAAAAGTCATTTGGAAAGAGAAATGCAGATGGTTTTCATCCTTGGTAAAGTTTGTGCCTGAATTTCCTAGGGAGAACAAAGATTGACAGATGAATAGATGAAACTAAAAGAGTTGCAGTTCAGTTTTAAATGCTGGCCTATCACACATGCGATGTCTTAATACATGCCTGGTTGCTTTGGTACAGAGTCAGCCTAGCACTGGATCCCAGGACTGATTTAGATGGAGCAATTCCCTTGGGGGAATCCTTGGGAGAACAGCAATACCTGGCAAGGGTGATGTAATTGGTGTCTCTGTAGAGGACATAAACATAATATCCAGACATTACTCAGAGAGGTCCTCATTTCTTCATGGATGTCAGCCAGTATAGTTGCACGGTTACTGATTAAAGGAAAAGAAGATTGAATGTAGTACAAATCATCACCAAAGGGCTTGTAGCCTACTTGGGCACAAAAGCTTGTGTAGATCCAGAGTTTTGAAAGGCTCTGGGTTTAGCAGATCTTTGCACAGGCAAGTGGCTATCTATGTTCATTTATACTATCTGGCACCTGCTGCAATGAGTGTCCTGTGCAGGAAAGGACACATGCAGCAAGTGGACATGTGCATAGAACGAGAGAAATTCTCTCCAACATTTATGCAGTGTTGGAAGTACCCTTGGGAGCACTCTGAAACTTCCTGGGGAGGAGAACTGCAAGTTAGAAACTCATTGCTCAAGCCTATGAACGCTGCAGTCTCACACTGTAATTGTCAGACCCAGTTACATATATCCAGGAGGACCTCAGCTGCACAGCCTGAGAACTGGGTAACCGTTCTCATCAACAGAAAACAAGGTTGGAAGGGAAAGATATGTGTGCATGTTACTAACATGGCTATGGCATATATTTATGGTGTGTGTCTATATATATGGTGCTGTGTTTCCCACAGCATTCTCCTGGAGAAACTGGCTGTTCATGGCCTGGACAGGCGTACTCTTTGCTGGGTAAAAAACTGGCTGGATGGCCAGGCCCAAAGAGTTGTGGTGAATGGAGTTAAATCCAGTTGGTGGCCGGTCACAAGTGGTGTTCCCCAGGGCTCAGTATTGGGGCCAGTTTTGCTTAATATCTTTATGAATGATCTGGATGAGGGGATCGAGTGCACCCTCAGTAAGTTTGCAGATGACATCAAGCTGGGCAGGAGTGTTGATCTGCTTGAGAGTAAAAAGGCTCTACAGGGGGATCTGAACAGGCTGGATTGATGGGCCAAAGCCAATTGTATGAGATTCAACAAGGCTAAGTGCAGGCTCCTGCACTTGGGTCACAACAACCCCACGCAATGCTATAGGCTTGGGGAAGAATGGCTGGAAAGCTGGCCGGCAGAAAAGGACCTGGGGGTGTCTGTTGACAGCCGGCTGAATATGAGCCAGCAGTGTGCCCAGGTGGCCAAGGCGGCCAACAGCATCCTGGCTTGTATCAGAAATAGTGTGGCCAGCAGGAGTAAGAAAGTGATCATCCCTTTGTACTTGCCACCCGTGAGGCCGCACCTCGAATACTGTGTTCACTTTTGGGCCCCTTACTACAAGAAAGACATTGAGGTGCTGGAGCACATCCAAAGAAGAGCAATGAAGCTGGTGAAGGGTCTAGAGAACAAGTCTTATGAGGAGCAGCTGAGGGAACTGGGGTTGTTTAGTCTGGAGAAAAGGAGGCTCAGGGGAGACCTTATCACTCTCTACAACTACCTGAAAGGAGGTTGTAGCAAGGTGGGTGTTTGTATCTTTTCCCAGGTAACAAATGATAGGACCGGAGGAAATGGCCTCAAGTTGCGCCAGGGTAGGTTTAGATTGGACATTAGGAAACATTTCTTCACCGAAAGGGTTGTCATGCATTGGAACAGGCTGCCAAGGGAAGTGGTTGAGTCACCACCCCTGAAGGTATTTAAAAGATGTGTAGATGTGGCACTTAGGGACATGGTTTAGTGGTAGACTTGGTAGAGTTAGGTTAACAGTTGGACTCGATGATCTTAATGGTCTTTTCCAACCTAAATGATTCTATTATTCTATATGGTATCTATATATATGGTAGCATGGTAGGTTACATATAGTAGTAGTAGTATGGTGTCTTCACACATTTTACATGTAACTTGCCTCTCCCCACTTGCCCCCAAATGAGGGCAATTTTGTAATCCTGATAGCAGGCTATGGCAGAAAGTTTCTTAAGAGGTTAGGCAGGTAAGAGTGTGGCAGGTACTTTACTCATGCAAGGCTCACTAATACTGCACATAGAGCAGTGTGCAGCAAAACAGCTGCAGGATAGGAACTCCCCCATCCTCAGTCACCAAGTCATCCATCTTTTAAAAAACTTCCTAAAGGTATAACACTGCACTTTATCATCAGACAACAAGACCACATATTTGTGCTTTCACCACTTCCAGCCCTATATGTGCAGACCACAGCTCTGCTGAGGAGCAATAAAAAGCTGAGCTCCTTTTAGCAAGAGCAAAAGTTGTCCTGACGTCACCCAAATCTGTCTCTATACATTTGTTAAAATGCATCTTTGTGGATACTTGAGAAGCTGCTCTGTCGGCTATTTTGAATGGCTAATAAATTGTCTTTGTGTCATCCTACTGGAAGGTTTAGTCAGGATACAGCATGCCTTACAGTCCCTCAACTATGGTGGGCAGAATAGGGAAAATAACAGAACGATAGGGGAAGAGGCGCTAAGGGATACTAAAATTTCTTAATAATCATACTTGATTATTCCATGGCACACAGAACTGCAAGGCAAATAACTCATCCTCAGATAAAGGCATGGTGAAAATTGTCTTCCTCCAGCATGTGGCATTTTGAGGATCTTTTTGTTTGTTTGCAGGATGACTTATGTTTCTTGTCCAAGCTGATCCTTATCAGTACATTCCTCCAACATAATTACTCATCTCTGATTCCACTTCAGTTTTCACATTCCGACATTGTCAGAGAAAGCAGAAATTATACCTCGAAAGGACTTTTTTTTTTACTTCTCCCAGGAATTTGCACTTAAAAATACATATTTATTCATTCATAAGAGTCTTTTATCTGAAAAGTTCTTAAAAGCACATTACGAATTATGCATGCTTAACTTTAGAAGCAATTTGAAGTAAGAGGACTATTACCATTCAATTATAACCTGGCCAGGATGCTGGGGTTAACATCTTTGACTTTGGAAAACATGTAACAGGATCATTAGTGAATAAGAGTGGCCAAGATGCCACTTTTACAATTCATCCAGAAGACAGCCACTTTAATTGGACAATGTCCTCTAGCCCTAGTCTACAGCACTGGTTCTTTGCTCGCTGTCACAGTCCATTTGGATCTCTCAAATTTACGGGACAACGTACTCTGTAAATTAAACTTTATTTTATGAGCTCACTAAGAAATGTAACAAACAAACATTACAAACAAGGGCTCAAACCCCTTTGCACAGACTAGTCTATCACGTGAATTCACTAATTCATCACATAAGTCATGAGGTTTCTCACTCACAAGTTCTCTAATTCACAACTCGCAACTCACAACTTACTGCTCCTAACTTTTAACTCTTGCACCTCTGAGTAAAATTACCTAGTCAATGCTGAGAGTGCTCATCCTTCCTCCTCCAGTACAGTGTGGGCGTCCACTAGGAAGCATGAAAGTCTCAGCAGTCCAGCTGCTGTTGAATCTGCTTCAAAATCTTTTTGGGTAAGCTGATACCTTCCAGCTTGGAAGTTTGGTCTATACCGTTTCCATGAGGTAGCAGATTCTGACGAAACTGCCACACAATCAATATGCAAAGATGATGGCTGCAGGAGGCAGCAATCTACAGGTGATAATGGCTGCATAATGGCCTTTTAGCTCTTTCTGGCCACCTGTCCTGCCTACCTGGTGCTCTCACTTTGACCTAATGATGCCTCTCCCAGCACACATCAGGCCTTAACATGATCTGGGTTAGCCAAAAACTGAGCAGGAGTTGAGTAAACAGTCACACTCACTCATAGAAAACTACTGCTAGTGGAGGTTTCTCAGAGGCCCTTATGAATCACTCACTGGCTCTTGAAAAGAAAAGTCACTCCAGTAATAAGGTCTCGAGCAGGTGTTATTCAGAAGTTGTGGCTGTCTGCTCACTGCTGGGCACAAGAAATTACATAATCCCACAAATTGCAGAAAACCTCTGAATTTGCTGGGAGCACAGACCCAACCCTAAGCCAATATACCTTGTTTTGTGGGGACTCTGGAGCTGCTGGGCTGTGCAGGAATGAAATTAGGGGATACACAGATTTTGAGAACCAAAAGGAACCTCCAGCCCATCCTTCTAGGTACACAGGTCTTAGCTTGTGGGTCTGGAATCAAGCTGTTGAGCTCTTATATGTTCATATTGCTTTTAGTACAGTAAAGGTTGGAATCAGGGTTTCACCTGTGGGTCTGCCCCTGCGCCCATCTGGCTGTTTTTGCCTTTGAAAGTTGAAAGGATTAATCTTTTCAAAGCCGATGGGAATTTAACCCCAGCAAAATATTCAGTCTCATACGAAAGAAACATTTAACAAGCATGGTAACCTGCTGTGAACCTTCTTGTAACTACAGAGATGTCTATTTTCAGCTTCAGCTGTGGTCCTGGGGAGTTCTGTGGGATATTTCCTTGTTTCTCCTTTATTCTAAAGCCAATTTGGGTTTTGAAATACGACAATAATTCAAATGAATAATCATGTCAAGAATATTATTCTGTTTCTTTCATTTAGTATTGAGCTATAATCTTTAAAATTAATGAGATTTTGAAATTCAGTGCTGCCCAGCAGTTTGGTTTAAAGAAATGGTTTTTGCAATTTTTTTCCCTTGCCATTATTAGAATTTTTCCTGACAAGAGAATGGGGAATTGTTTAATCATTTTTTGCCTTCTCATGACAGGTAGAGGTCAATTTAGGCCTGTGCCTTAATCAGACTTTAGTACAGCCAATGTCCTTATGTATATAGAGAAGGCTGAGGAGTGACCTCATCGCCGTCTACAACTTCCTCAAGGGGGATGGCAAAGAGGGAGGTCCTGATCTCCTCTTTCTGATGACCAGTGATAGGACATGAGGAAATGGAATGAAGCTGCATCAGGGGAAGATTGGACATTAGGAAAAGGTTCTTCACTGAGAGGGTGGTCAGTCACTGGAATAGGCTCCCCAGGGAATTGATCACAGCACCAAGCCTGTCAGAGTTCAAGGAGCGTCTGGACAACGCTCTTAGTCATATGGTTTAATTTTAGGTAGTCTTGCGAGGAGCAGGGAGATGGACTCGATAATCCTTATGGGTCTCTTCCAACTTGAGATATTCTATGATTCTATGATATAAGACCTGGGTCTTTCTTTCAATCCATTGGAGCCTTCATCTCAATTTGTTCTCTTGTTTTCTCTAATTAACTTTGGGGGGAGGCAGAGGTGCCAGGGATAGGCAGGTACCCAGCTGTCATGGTTTAACCTGAGCAAGCAAGTAAACACCACACAGACACTTGCTCACTCCCCCCACCTCCAGTGGAATGTGGGAGAGAATCGGAAGAGTAAAAGCAAGAGAACTCACGGGTTGAGATAAGAACAGTTTAATAATTGAAATAAAGTGAAAGAGTAGTAGTAATAATAATAATAAAAAAAGAATATACAAAGCAAGTGATGCACAATGCAATTGCTCACCACCCACTGACTGATGCCCAACCCGTCCCCAAGCAGCGATCGCTGCCCCCCAGCCAACTACCCCCAGCTTATATACTGAGCATGACGTCATATGGTATGGAATACCCCGTTGGCCAGTTTGGGTCAGCTGTCCTGGCTATGCTCCCTCCCAGCTCCTTGTACACCTAGTAGAGAATGGGAAGCTGAAAAGTCCTTGACCAGTGCAAACACTACTTAGCAACAACTAAAAAATCCGTGTGTTATCACCATTATTCTCATACTAAATCCAAAACACAGCACTATACCAGCTATGAGGAAGAAAATTAACTATCCCAGCTGAAACCAGGACAGTATCCACCCCTTATTCTATATGATCTACGTCATGCCCAGGTCTCACATTTTCCAATGCATTCCAAATAATCATCACCACTTCTCCTGTCTTTTGATATATACACGCAGATATCATTCTCTTAGGCTATGGGCCATCCCTCTAAAACGTCCACTGACTTCACTTAGTCCATGACTTTGGGGTCCATCTGTCATAGCAGTCTTTCAGGGCTGGAGAGATGGTGTATGGTACAATCAATCTGCCAGGCCTCCCCATATTTATATTTCAACCATCGTCCTYCATACCAAAGAGGBTTTAYTCSYTTGGCTTGYTTGATGGCAGCGCATGTTTCACATTCATGGATAACCTGTGCAATAGCGTCCATGGTCAAGTCCACCCCTCGATCTCGAGCCCATCTATATGATGCATCTCTTCCTTGATGGCCTGAGGTGTTATGGGCCCAAGGAGCTATAAATAATTCACCCTTATGTTGCCAGTCCAGATCCACCTGAGCCACTTCAATCTTAGCAGCCTCATCCACCTGCTGCTTCTTTTGATGTTCTTCAGTGGCCCCACTCTTGGGTACATGGACAGCTATGTGACGTACTTTTACAACCAGGTTCTCTACCCGGGTAGCGATAGCTTGCCACAATGCAGCAGTCCAGATGGGTTTACCTCTGCGCTGCCAGTTGTTCTGCTTCCATTGCTGCAACCACCCCCACAGGGCATTTGCCACCATCCAGGAGTCAGTACAGAGATAAAGTACTGGCCATTTTTCTCATTCGGCAATATCCAAGGCCAGCTGCATGGCTTTCACTTCTGCAAACTGACTTGATTCACCTTCTCCTTCGGCAGTTTCTGTGACTTGTTGCATAGGACTCCGCACAGCAGCCTTCCACCTCCAATGCTTTCCCACAAGAYGACAGGACCCATCAGTGAACAGGGCATATTGCTTCTCATTTTCTGGGAGTTTATGATACAGTGGGGCCACCTCAGCACGCGTCACCTCCTCCTCTGGGGACATTCCAAAATCTTTGCCTTCTGGCCAGTTCGTGATCACTTCCAAGATTCCTGGGCGACTGGGGTTTCCTATTTGGGCCCGTTGTGTGATCAGCGCGACCCACTTACTCCATGTAGCATTGGTTGCATGATGTGTAGAGGGGACCCTCTCTTTGAACATCCAACCCAGCACCGGCAGTCGGGGTGCCAGGAGGAGCTGTGCTTCAGTACCAACTACTTCTGAAGCAGCTCGAACCCCTTCATATGCTGCCAATATCTCTTTCTCAGTTGGAGTATAGCAGGCCTCAGGTCCTCTGTATCCCCGACGCCAAAACCCCAGGGGTCGACCTCGAGTCTCCCCTGGTGCTTTCTGCCCAGAGGCTCCAGGTAGGGCCATTCTCCCCGGCTGCGGTGCAGAGCACATTCTTTACATCTTGTCCGGCCTGGACTGGCCCAAGGGCTACTGCATGAACTATCTCCTGTTTGATTTGTTCAAAGGGTTGTTGTTGCTCAGGGCCCCATTTCAAGTCGTTCTTCTTCCGGGTCACTTGATAGAGAGGCTTACGATCTGACTGTAATCTGGAATATGCATTCCCAAAAAAACCCACAACGCCTAAGAAAGCTTGTGTTTCCTTTTTGCTAGCTGGTGGAGACATGGCTGTTATTTTGTTGATCACATCCATTGGGATCTGACGACGTCCATCTTGCCATTGTATTCCTAAAAACTGGATCTCCTGTGCAGGTCCCTTGTCCTTACTTTATTTTATGGCAAAACCAGCCTTCAGAAGGATTTGGAGTATTCTTTTCCCTTTCTCAAAAATTTCTTCTGCTGTGTTGCCCCATACAATGATGTCATCAATGTATTGCAGGTGTTCCGGAGCCTCACCCTGTTCCAGTGTGGTGTGGATCAGTCCATGGCAAATGGTAGGGCTGTGTTTCCACCCCTGGGGCAGTCGATTCCAGGTGTACTGGACACCCTCCAAGTGAAAGCAAACTGTGGCCTGCACTCTGCCGCCAAAGGGATTGAGAAAAACGCATCAGTGATATCAATGGTGGCATACCACTTGGCTGCCTTTGACTCCAGTTCGTAATGAAGTTCGAGCATGTCTGGCACGGCAGCACTCAATGGCAGAGTGACTTCGTTCAGGTCCACTGTCAGCCTCCACTCTCTGTTAAACTTTCGCACTGGCCATATGGGACTGTTAAAGGGTGAGCGAGTCTTGCTGATCACTCCTTGGCTCTCCAATCGATGAATCAGCTTATGGATGGGAATCAGGGAGTCTCGGTTGGTGCGATATTGCCATTGTGATAGTGATCGGCAACTGTTGTTCTTCGACCCTCAGCAACCCCACAACAGAAGAGTCCTTTGAGAGACCGGGTAAGGTGGACAGCTGTTTAATTTCCTCCATCTCCAAGGCAGCTACACCAAAAGCCCACTGGTACCCTTTTGGGTTCTTGAAATACCCTCTCCTGAGGTAGTCTATGCCAAGGATGCACGGAGCATCTGGGTCAGTCACAATGGGGTGCTTTTGTCACTTGTTCCCAGTTAGGCTCACTTTGGCCTCCAATACAGTCAGCCCTTGGGACCCCCCTGTTACTCCAGAAATACAAATGGGTTCTGCCCCTTTATAGCTTGATGGCATCAGGGTACAGTGTGCACCGGTGTCTACCAGAGCCTTATACTCCTGTGGGTCTGATGTGCCAGGCCATCGAATCCACACAGTCCAGTAAACCCGGCTGTGCCTTTTCTGCACCTGGCTGGAGGCAGGGCCTCTCCTAGTCCTGGTCATCGTATTCGCTACCCACTTCTTGTAAGTACAAATGAGGAGTCCCTTTATTAAGATCAGAAGTGGAATTAGCCCTTGTACTCTGTCTGGGGAACTGCTCACTGGTGACTGGAGCAGCAGTTTTGCTGGAAGAACCCCTTTTGTGATTCTTTTTCCTTGCAATTCACGTACCTGTGCCTCTAGGGTCGAGGTAGTTTTTCCTTCCCACTTCCTCATGTCTTCTCTGTGGTCACGCAGGTAAAACCGCAGGGTGCCCCCGGGTGGATACTGTCCTGGTTCCGGCTGGGACAGAGTTAACCTTCTTCCCAGTAGCTGGGGGGGGGTGCTGTGTTTTGGGTTTGGTATGAGAGGAATCTTGATGGCCCATTGATGTTTTGATTGTTGCTAGGTGGTGCTTGCACCAGGGACTTTTCGGCCTCCCATGCCCTGCCAGGTGCATGGGAAGCTGGCAGGGGGAGCGTAGCCGGGGTGGTTGACTCAGCTGGCCAGTGGGGTATTCCATACCATGTGATCACGCTCAGTATAAAAACTAAGTGTGAGTGGTGGGCTCTGGCGTCACAGGACAGGCTCTCGCGTATCGGGCAACACGTCGGTCAGCGGGTGGTGAGCAGTTGCATTGTGCATCACCTGCTTTGTATTCTATTATTGTTGTTGTTAGCATTGTTATTATTTCTGTTCTACTTTGTTTTATTTCAATTATTAAACAGTTTTTATCTCAACCCACGAGTTTTCCTACTCGTGCCCTCCCGATTCTCTCCCCCATCCTACCGGAGCCAGGGGGTGAGCGAGCGGCTGCATGGTGTTTAGTTGCTGGCTAGGGTTAAACCACGACATGCAGGTAAAACCACAGGGTGCCCTGTTGTGTGTATCCATGATATATTCTCTCTTGAGCGGAGGGACACTTACTCCTAATGGCTGAGATACAGGTCTGTAGAGGTGGGGAGTAGGACATATCTTCTTTGAGTTGCTGGAACTCCCGAGATAGGCTAGCATGTCGAGCAGTTTCTCTACAGCCGAGATGCAGGCCCGTAGGGAGGAGGAGAGACTTTCTTCTTATCGTTGGAGTTGGCCAGCCAATTCATCCACCGTTTGTTCCTCTCCATCTTTCCAGGTCATTACTGCCAATGAGTTGGCATGCGATGCTGGTGTGCTCCATACAAACTTCCACCAGATGGTCAGGTGCACTTGACTTCATCTGGATCTTTGGGTAACTGCTCGTTGTTCAGGTCATCATAAATCACCTCCAGCACGGCTAATTCCCTCAGGTACTGGATACCTCTCTCCATGGTAGTCCACTTGCCTGGGTGATATCTTCCTTGAAGGGATACCTTTCCTTCACGCCAGACAGGAGTCGCCTCTAGAGGCTGAGGACTTGTGCCCCTTGCCCGATCACTTTGTCAATGCCCCCTTCCCTAGAAAGGGATCCCAGCTGCTTGGATTCCCTACCCTTTAGGTCCAGGCTACAGGCCCCGTTATCCCAGCATTGGAGCAGCCAGGTGACAATATGCTCGCCTGGACRGCAGCTGAAATCTTTTCGCATATCTCGCAGCTCACTCAAGGATAGGGATCGGGTGGTTACCAACTCATTTATGGGTTCTGCCTCTTCCTCCTCCTGTTCTCATGATGGCCCTAGTTCATTTTCATCCCTTACTAAATGAGCTGATTTTCTTGTGTATTTCTTCTTGTGTATAGGGGCGACTGATACCCACACAGGTTGGTTCTCTGTTGCTGGGATTGGAGTAGCCACAGTGCCTGTCATTTTGTCATCAGATCCAGAGACCTTTTGTTCCCCTTGAGGGTTCTGAAYAGTGTTGAACAGGGCTCGGTAGGCATCGGCCAGGCCCCAGCACATTGCAGTGATTTGTGTCTCCCTAGAATTGCCAGGGTGACAGCATACTTYTYCCAAATATTCTACTAATTTYTCAGGRTTCTGCACTTGTTCAGGGGTGAAGTTCCAAAACACTGGGGGTGCCCACTGTCCTAGGTACTTGCCCATGCTATCCCACGCACCCTGCCACTGATAATTATGCAGCCTTGTGGCAGATCTCTGCATGATATTCTTAAATTGCTTGTTAAGCTTAGACAAAACTGAAACAATATTCCCGAGAAATACCAATAGGTGTATCTGAGCATGACATCATATGGTATGGAATACCCTGTTGGCCAGTTTGGGTCAGCTATCCTGGCTGTACTCCCTCCCAGCTTCTTGTGCACCTGGCAGAGCACGGGAAGCTGAAAAGTCCTTGACTAGTGTAAGCACTATTTAGCAACAACTAAAACATCTGTGTATTATCACCATTATTTTCATACTAAATCCAAAACACAGCACTATAGCAGCTACTAGGAAGAAAATTAACTCTATCCCAGCTGAAACCAGGACACCAGCGCAAGGTGACTCAACGCGATATCAGAGGTTCAGATATGCTTGTCTAATCCTGCATCTTTGGCATCAAGAAAATCTGATTAATTCTTGCAGAGAATTAGCACATGGAAAGAGCAGCTGGACTAGCTCCTAAGCTATCCTCCACCTAGGAAAAGATCCCATGCTGTATCAGCATATTATCTGGAGCAAAGAGCTTTCTGGATCTTTTGGATAGTGAGTGGATAGACAGTGACAAGGCTAACCAGAGACAGGCAGGAATAAAATGAACTCCACAAGAGAGATTAAGGGGCCTTGGAAAACAGTAACTCAAAGCAGGATTGCAGCACATTTTTCAGCCCTCAATCTTATTGTGTCGAACACTGAAGCAAGATGCCCTGGAGTTGATCCTCTCCTGATAAAACTGGGAAAGGCTCTCTGGGCTTTCATAATGTGAGTATACCTTAAATTAGCCTAAGGTCTGCATTCACGAAACACAGATCATTGGCACCAGCTGTGATGCTTCACAATCTGTCACCCACCCCTTCCTGACTTGACCCAACCCATTCTGCAAGGAGCAATGTTAATGGTGTAACATCTTGCACCTGAGGCAACGTTTCTGTCCATCTCCCATGCTAATGACTACAGCAAAGGATTGACTTCAAAGTTGGGAAAAGCCTCCTTTGAAAGCTTGGAAAGCAAAGCCATGCAGCCCAGCAGGTTTCTGCCTCTTCAAAGTAGTTACTAGAATGTCTAGCAGAGGGCACCAAGGGCACCAATCTACAACTTCAACTGTGAAATCTGGAATTAAAAGGCCGACAGAAACCTTGCAGTCAAAACTCTATTAAGAAGGAAGAAAACTTTCAGTTTAACTTCAAGCTCAGAGCCTGAAATGTAGGTAAAGAAAAAGGCAATGTTTATAGTATTGTTTTTGTACTAACATCTTCTGAGAAAATGTATTTTCTCCCGTTGCAAGAGCAGTACAAACCTAGTCTGGGAATACTGTCTTTGGTTACCAGCCATGGGCATGAATTGAAGGCTGGACTTTTTCTCAGATGGACCTTTTGCTGCTTCAGTGGTGCTATATGACATACCTGAGTCACACTGTCAGTGGATCACGTTCTCAAGTGCTATGTGGCATAGATCTGCAGGCAAACACAGATGTGTTGCAGTGCCTCAGATTTAGGGGACAGGTTGCCTACTGTATTTACTACCTGCTTGAGGTGCCTCGCTTCATTCAACCAGTCATGGGGAGAGCCCCATGGAGGTCACTATAAATAGGCTTACATGAAAGACATGACACAGAATATGGCAGAACCTACAGTAGCTGATTGAAATCGCAAAGACCAAGGACTATATCAAACTTTATTCATCCCCAGATGTGACTTCTTGAAGACTGTTGAGAGACTCCGTCTTTGCACGCAGGATTGGTATCCTGAGTGGAGCTGAGTGCTTGCTCCCTTTCTCATTAAAAATGAAGTCAAATCAACTACTTCATTAAAAAGACTGCAAGAGGATGGGTCTGACAGAACACATACTTTTCTCTAACAAATCAGTGCTGGCAGCATCCCCCAGAAGTGGGATACTACTAGAAGGGCTCTGATGTCTCCCCATCAGAGATGCTGTGGATGCTACAAGTGGAGGCTGAGGGAATGACCATGGTCCATCTGGCTTGATCTGTTTTGCTTTGTGCACAGTATAAACAATAACCAAGAGATTAGAGTTAGAGATGGCCATAAAAACAACAGGACCATACAGGACAGGACAGTGACTGAACAGTGTCTCACCAGTGCTGAAGTTCCTATTCATGGCAGTAGCACAAGGGTATTTGGAAGTGTCTTTCCAGCAAATTAGGGGCAGCAACATACACATGAATATAGGAGAAAGCAGCAAATGTCTTGACTTTGCACAAAGGATGGTGGGAAGACATACACTGTCCCTTGAAGGATCTTGAAAATGAGACCAAGTCTGTTTATTGCTATTCAGGCTGACTGTTTCATCTTCCTCTTTCCCTACAAAAACTCCAGTCTTCTACTGTGCTCTTGAAAGCCTGGTTACCTAGACTATGTCCATTTTCAGGAGCATCTGCCAGCTCTCTCATTCTGTTCTACCACTTAATTTTATAATCTGGCTTCTTCATCTCATGCCGGATTTTAGACCCTTAAAGTGGTGACTAAGCAGTGGGTGGCAATAGTTCATTCTGAATGCTGAAATGACAAAAAAATTGCCACCAGCTTTTTATTCAAGAAAGAAAATGCATTCTTCTGTAGACTGGCTTGGGTAAAAAGAATATTTCAACCTTTGTTCTTTATTCATAATCTACCCATGATTGCAGTGATCTGAATCAGTGATATACATCTCCCTCTCTCTGACACTTTATGGCAGTTATAAATTAAGAAAAACTAGAGGCTTCAGTCTTGGAAGTGCAAACAGGTTTTGAGATTCTAAGTGGGACTATACAATGAGGTTTTCTCTTGAACTCAAGGGAGGAGTGTGGGAAAGAAATTCCAAGCCCCTGTCCTCTTTCTTGTAGCCACAGTCTCCGTCTTGATGGGAAACCACACCCTAAGGACCTACAGAGCTGAACTATCAGGTTAAAGTATCAGACGTAAAGGCAATACCTGCATCATTGGCAGCTCAGCAAATGCCTGGATGAACCCCTAATATTTGTGAAAAGAAAGCTCATGGAGTATGGGAAAGGGAAAGAACATCATATTGGTATTGTTAATAGCTAGCAGATTCTTCTTTCTCAAAGTAAAATTTTTCACGCTCCTCTTGGAGCTAACCTCAAGAGGGATGACTATATCAAGTAAGCATCAGACAGGACAGCCCAGCACATAGTTTTCCTGGTGTAATTTGTTTTCCTTCCTGTAGGAATATTCTGAATGAAAAGGTTGCAAACTACAATGTAATGAGGAACAGGTACAGTCATTTGTGCCTCCTGTTTAGGAGGCAGCTCTTCATGGGCTATTGATTTTAGTTCTAAGAAGAGTTTGACTGGATGCTACGTCCATTTGTTGCCTTTGGCTATTGCTAGGTGTTGAAAAAGTAAATTACTCCAGCCATTAAGATGCATCAGACTATTTAAAGAGCACAGAGGTGGCCTCTACTAAAGAATTCCTAGGCATTGCTAATGCTTTCTGTTCCCACTGTGAAGGACCATCATTTTTTTCTATCTTAGAAGTCAACATCCTTTGTTAATTAAAGCATCATCAATTCTCTGTTTCAAAGACTGCCTGTCTATCTGGTATGAGAACAAAGTGCTTTGTTAAAATTATGAGCAACAGCAAATAAAACTACCACACAGTTACTAATTGACTGAAGGACCATCACCTGTTGTGATAAATAAAGACATGTCCATGACATGCAGCATAAATGCTGGCTGGTACTCTCATTTTCATTTGATTCCTCCCGCTGAAATTATCATTTCACATCAGCTTTCATTTTTTCATTCTCACTGGATACAATAAGAGAGAGTCATGGAAAGAACAGCAACCAACAATCCTTTCTTTCTTGTTAGCACATTTCAAAGATTAAATTAGATGAGCTGTACCTAGTGGGAATATTATAACAAACCACAAGCACAACCATTGCACTTGAGTACCAGGTAAATACTTTCCTGATTTACAATTCTGCTTCCCTTCTTAGTCATGCATTATTAATCATGAAGAAGGTACAACAAAATGGGTTTGATTGTTCTCAGATTAATTAGTGCGCATCCTTCAGTAAATGTTTTGATAATCTGCATGCCAGAGTGAGGGAGAGTATTTTTCTTACGTTTGCTGGACCATCCCTGCTATCCTGCAAAGAACAGTAAGATCTTGAGGTCTTATGAAAATTATGGCTGGCTCTGCTATTGAGCTGGTGGGTTCTTACCTAATGGACAGATTACAACAGCACTGCTCTGTTTGAAAGGACAGCTAGAATACATTTTTTTCTTTTTTTTTTTCTTTTCTTTTTATTTTTATTTTTCCCCCAAGCAGTCCAATTTTCAGCATATCCCATTTCTCTAATCATCTTAATAGAGTAAATCAAAAGACATAACCAGCAGGTCAGAATGTAGCTTGAACCTTTGCTCTCCCATGTTTAACCTACTTCTACCACCACTCCCCTGTTTCAGACCCTACTTTCCTGCAGCTTCCACAAATGCAAAAAAAGCATAAGAAGGAGAGAACACAGGACAAGACTGTTCCTCAGCCCTCATGGGGTTTTCCTCTACTTCTCTTTTCCTCTAGCTCTCAAGTGCTTTGTTCTATTATTTCTGATGTGGGTAACAGAAACTGGAGCCTTAATATGAAAGCAAAAGGTAAGGATGTTTGGGTCAAAGCACAAGCTGCAAAGCAGAGCTATAGGCAAAGCAGAGAAGCAAGTTGACTGCCTGTAAATTACCGGCAGTGTGCTGTGTTTCATTAATTTCTGCTCTTTACATGCTTCTCTTTATGTCTAGCTTTGAAACAGTGGTAGAAAGTCACAGTGTTGTTCAGAATAGGACACCATGTTCCACTTCACATGCATGTGTCTATTTTACAGGAGGAGGAGGAGGTTTGCAGCCCTATCGTTGAAGATACATTACTGTGTTAGGATCCCCTGTGAAATGTGTAATAACATTGTGAAAAGAAAAAAAAAAAGGCAGCTGATCTTTTTTTCAGTGCTTGAACTTTTTGACATGTTCCCTGACTCAGGCTACAATCCCTTGTTTTTTTTCTTTCCAAGCAAAGCTGGTATTTTTCCATCTTTCTTCCATGTTCAGCCAGAGCTGCTTAGCCATTTATGAGTTATAGGTGAGGATATTCGTGCTTAAAAAAAACCAACACACCCCTCCACACACACACATTACAGCTTTCCAAGATAGCTTTGTTGACATTTACCATTTGCTCTGTTCATTGACCTTAACAGCAAGCCAGGGGTTTTTTTAATAAAATGTGCCTGTAAAAGTAGTAGTAGTTTTCATGTTTGAAAATACATCCCAAATTAGATCAACACAAAGTAGAGCTACCCATCCCTCTATATCTTACTTAAAGTGTCCCACCTTAGGTTTGTTTAGTTTTTCAAAAACCTGTCTCTAAGAGGATTTGAAGTGCCTTTAAAACCCTAGAATCTGATGTTAATGGCATAACTGTGTCTGTATCCAGGGGCAAGTCCAAGATGCTGATGCTATCCAAAACAAGCAATCTGTCCCAGAGAACTGGCACAGCACTTCTGAAACAAGGAAGCAAAGCCTAGGAGCATGTAAATAACTGTAAGCACCACTGTGCTGACTTCCATGGACTTCAGCGCTCTCTTTTCGAAGCAGGGCTTCTCACTGAGACTCTACATAGGAATCTGATATCTAAAAACAGCCAGTAAATCATTTAAGGGTTTTAACTGGAAAAGAAAAAAAAACCTGATGGATTATTAGTTTTTCTCATTATTGCCATAAAAAGTCCTCTTCTTCTCAGTGTTTGCATGAGTCAAAGAGGTTTATCTCAGGTGAATGCAGCTCCACCAAGGGACACGATATCCAGGCTGTATTTATTTGTGACACACTCTGTTCCAGTGGGTGCAACTCTGCCAACACTGCAGAAAATTGAGGATGATCTTTTCTGAGGTAGAAGTGTTTAAAGTTTGTGTCCTGTCCATCAGATTGTTCCAGGACTAACTTTGTAAGTGTGCCTGAGTTCTGAGGCATTGTATTGCAGCGAAAGTCAGTCTCTCTGAGCGGCTCTGGCAGTTTATTTGTAGTTCAGAAGGTCAAACTGTTTCACTTAATTGGAAAACACTGCCCACCAGTCTCTCGACATACTGACGTACTGTAGATTTGATGGGATTAGTTACTTGTGCGAGTTTCTAATATGACCTTTGTTAATAAGATACATTCTCCATAATGGGCTGCTTGCAGTTTCCAAGAGTCATTTACATGATAAATTCGATAACAAGTTAGACATTGCTAATCCTATAGTGAAAGGAGCATCCATCTGAATTGTGTCGGAGTGCCAGGTGGAAAGCTGTGGCCTTCCAACTGTTTCGGGATGGGAAGCACTAAATCCCAATTGTGTGATGTGTGATATGTGACCACTCAGCCAAGACTTTTCTTCAAATGCCTCTTGATTTCCTGCCAGAAAAGTTGTGGGGGCACAGGGTAAACATGCAAAACTGTTTCATATCAAGGATTTGATGGGCTTGGCTTTGGTAGTTGAAATAAGGTGTTAAGTCAAGATGCTCCCAGCATGTCTGAATTAAAGCATATAATAGCGAACACAGTTCGCCCAGATGTGGGGCCAAAGATCTCTCATCTGTGCAGTTGCAGCTTTGTTTGCTCATGCTGCTTTGCACTGGGAGAGAGGCTTTGCTTTCCCAACACACACAGGTGGGATTTTGTCAGTGCAATGGAAAGAGGTTGTTCCACTGCATACAGCTGGACTCTCTATACCTGACCTGAGTGCCAGAATATAGAATCACAGAATCATAGAATCGCTTAGGTTGGAAAAGACCTTTAAGATCATCAAGTCTAACCATTAACCTAGCACTGCCAAGTCCACCACTAAACCATGTCCCTAAGCACCACGTCTACACATCTTTTAAATCCATCCAGGAACGGTGAATCAACCACTTCCCTGGGCAGCCTGTTCCAAAGCTTGACAACCCTTCAGTAAATAATTTTTTCCTAATATCCAATCTAAACCTCCCCTGGCACAACTTGAGGCCATTTCCTCTTGTTCTATCACTTGTTACTTGGGAGAAGAGACCGACACCCACCTCGCTACAACCTCCTTTCAGGTAGTTGTAGAGCGYGATAAGGTCTCCCCTGAGGTCTCCCCTGAGCCTCCTTTTCTCCAGAGTAAACAATAATATAGCCTAGCTCTCCACTTCTAAAAGCTGAATTCCACCATTTACCTGCATGTGCTTTTCTGGGGACAGGCAGGCATAATTCTGGGGACACTCCTGGCGTAATACTAAAGAAGACAATACATATCCCTTCCTCTGTGTGATTTCTCTCCTCCCAGCACTGCCCACAGAGATAGCTCAGTGCCAGCTAAGGGCAGACTGGCTTCCACCTGCATGTCTCACACATCTCCTCTTCACAGACAGCTTTCCTTGGTAGCAGGGTCATGGCCTGGCCCTGATGAAGGGTTGCCAGTTTCTGCCCTTGACTCAGGCACAGTACCAAGGTTTGCCATAGGTGCCCTTA
This sequence comes from Phoebastria nigripes, assembly GCA_035582835.1. Classification (NCBI taxonomy): domain Eukaryota; kingdom Metazoa; phylum Chordata; class Aves; order Procellariiformes; family Diomedeidae; genus Phoebastria; species Phoebastria nigripes. Next base: position 35,619 of record JAYKAV010000010.1, read on the forward strand.
ACAATCTGTTGGACAGGGCAGATGGAGAAATGGGCCCACACTTGTGTGGCAGTGGCATAGTGCTGTTGCCACCCCTCCTGCTCATTCAACAGGGAAGGCAGCCAAAACGAAGAGGTTGATGGAGGCATGACAGCTAATGCAAATGCATATATCTTAATGTACATATCCCTCTTTCAAACAGCTAAGAAAAAACAGACCCTTCTCAAAGCAAAGGGAACTATTTTAAAAAGCCTAAAAATCCCTCTTGGTTGTACCTCTCCTGCTCCCACACTCTCCCTTTCCTACTGACGTTGCTGGAAAAGGCCATGTCCAATTTTACATGCCGTGTGGCCCAGTTTAGATACAGACTCCTAACCTCTTTGTTCCCACTTTCCCTGCCTGTAAATGTCTGTAGGTTGTTGTTCACTTCCCAGCAAACTTTCTTACATTCTCACTAAAGCAAAGCTATGTAATTTAGGTAGAGACTGCCTTTGGATTTTTCCTGGAGTTAATCCAAATTATAACAAAAAATATTGACAGACGACAAAAAGCAAATCCTAAATTGCATTTTTATCCTTATTAAATATTTTAAATAAACAGTGTTTTAAACTGAATTACATTCTCAGAAATATGGAAATGTAATTATTATTAACCAAAATATATTGGGAATATGTTTGCAAGCATGTCATGGTAAACAACAGCATACCTTAAAGTACATAGAGCATCTGCAAATTCAGCTTTTAAGATGTTGGTGAGCTTTGCCAGGCTTTTATACAAAGTAAAAGTAGTGAAACTACCTGGCCAATTCTTCTTCTGTAAAACACGTAGAATTGCTGAGAAAATGGTATGTTTGGGGATCTCCTGGGGAAGTTGGCAAGATCTTGATTTTATTAGCATCAAAAGCTAAGCAGTACTCACAGCCCTCTGCACAGATTCATTACCAAGTGTCCTCTGCCACTTAAAAATCATACAAGTTTATCACTGTTCTTATTGACACTTTGTCTGTGCTTAGAATAAATGAACGTCATATGCAAAAAGTATTATATATTCTTTTGGGACTTTTTGTCCCCGAGACCTTTAAAAAAACCTACTTACAAATTACTTTCACATTAATAAAATGGAAGTTCAGGATGTCTAGACAGACAGACAGGAAGGACTGGAGGAAATGTATGTTGATGAGAAGATCCTTCAGTCTCTCAGTCACGTCCAGCTGAAACTGACCCCAGTTCAGTTCCTGAGAAGTTGCACCATTTCGGTCATCCATTCCTGTTGGTGGTTTGCAGGAAAAAACTTGAGGATTATCTTGTAAGATTTTACCTCAGCAAAAGATATCAGCAAAAAAAAAAAGAATTGGAGATCATTTATGACCTGTCCTATTATGGCTAAGAGAGCTAAATTTCTCTTGGACTTGGGAGTATCAGTTATTTTCAGTTCTCTTTGCAGAGTTGAAATTTATGAATTGCTGTTTCTTCTTCGCTTTCCTCAAGAAGCTACTTTAGATCTGTAATGCTAACATTAATTTGTTTCCTAGTCATACCCAAAAAGCTGCTTTTACCTGGCAGGCTTCCAAGGGATATGTTTATCTCATGATCAAAGCTGAAAAGGTAATTCTGAACTGAAAATTACATTGCTTTTCTAGATAAACTGCATTAAATAGGAAACAGGGAGACTCCAAGTATCATTTCATAAATGCATGGAGGCAGTAAGTGAATTCAGCTGAGAAGAATTCTTTTAAGGAGCTTCACTATTGGTGTCTGATCCATTCAAAGTGCCTCTGGCTGCTCCAGGAGTCTCCATACTGCCCAGCCACCACCCCAGTGCATATGAGGCTGTGTTGTATCAGCCAGCCATGTGTGGCAGCTTCAGATTCCTGAGGGCATCTCGAATGACACTAAATGCCTGTGTCTAGGCAGCTGATTTGAGCCCGCTAGGTCCCTTACTGTAAATGTGGCCATACTTGCCAGAAAGAGAAACTGCTGGTAGCTGAGCCGTTTACAACATCTGCCTGTTATTTAGGTTCCTCATTTGCAACTCAGCTGGACTGAGAAGATCTGACTGTGAGAGCTGCTGAGACCAGGAAGATTTGATTTTAATCTAAGTCAAATAGGCTTTTTTTTTTCCTCTGGTGATGTTCCAATACTTTGGCATTCATTTTCTCACCATGAATTGTGTCCAGAATTGCAGGAAACATCATATAGATGGGATTCTTCCCTGTATTTTCTCTTTTAAATATCAAAACATTTCACCTCAGCTCAGTTCTACATCAAGCTTTTTCTTAATTGCTGCTGTGACATCTGTGAGTTGTGGTTTCTTTGCTTTATGCCCCAGTTCTGCACATGCTTTTCTTCCCCTCTTCCCACTGTGACACTGCATATCCCACATGGATGCCACATGGTGACATAACTCCACAACAAACTTGGTGAGACAGCTAAGGGGTGGCAATGGTGCATCACAGGATCTATTTTTCAGCACAAGAGCCCTTCCAGGAGGAATACCAGGATACAAGCCAACTACACTATGACACAAATGAAGCTAGAACTATTAGAGTCGCAAGTTTACAGAAATCATGATTTAACATTCTCCCTTGCTAAAATCCAGGCAGTTTACCCTCTCTCTTAATGCAGCCTGGCAGAATCAAGAAACTTCCCTGTACAAACATGCCTTTTATTTTATCTGCTAATTCTTAACACATCTTTATTGTTTTAGTTAATAAATACATTAAAGGGTGATCCTTAATGGAGCTTAATGAGTCTATGTCAATGTTAATTATCATCTTACATTACTATGATAGCTTAATCCTCCACTCTTTGTCACACCCCCGCAAAAGCAGCAAATAACTACATCAGCATTCTAACAAAGCAAAAAATAAGTATCTTTATTTTCTTTTTTTAACTGTTAAGAAGGACACTAGAATACTAGAGCTTTTCCTGTAATAGGATATCTTCTGCATCAGCCTATGTACAAGGTAATTTACTTATCTCCAGCAAGCCTCTCAGTCCCTTATTGTATTTCTGCAGTGCTAAAACGTTGCTATAGGGTCAACACATGGTAAGAAGTTTAAATGCTAGCAGGGAGTCTGAGAAGAACTTGCATTCATACACATCATCTTAAAATAAAACACATTTCCTAATAAAACCTGTGAAGGCAGATCTCATAGTTATGGAAGATAGATCTCAAAAATAAAACATAATTTGCATTGTTTTAAGGAATCTGTGCAGCACTTTATCAGAGTAAAACTGCTCTTCAAACTGAGATCTCAACACGAAAAAAGTACACTTCTAAAGAAAAAAAATGCTATTTTGCTACCAATGATGTGAAAACACCTTTTTACTGTGTGAGGTTTTTTTTAAACAAAAGTTGGAGCCTATCTAGCAGCTTCAAGCTCAGAGCAAATCCTTCATTTCAGAACACTCTCAGCAAAGAGCCGACTCTTGCCAATTCTGCAAACAGGGAGTTGCTTCCATCTGCTGGAGACCAAAAATACCTCAAGAACAAATGCCAAAGGTCTCAGCTGGGTGCTGGGATCATTTGAGAAGCCTAGGAGTGCTGTCTCCAGAACACTGGAAGGTAGTTTTACAACCTACTCCTGAAGGAGAGGACAGCCGGAATAAGTAATGCCATCCCACCCATTGAATATGTCCTGTCTATGTCCCCTGTATGAAATCCAACAGGAAGGAAGAGGAACTAAAATCCCTCAGGCTGGCATCCTCTTCCAGGGAATAAGCAGTTGTGTCTATTCCAAAGACACAAAGCCTTTCTCTAGTGTACAGAGGAACAGGACTAAACCTTGAGAAGAAGTATCAGGCTCAGCAATCAGATTAGGGACTGGAATGGTTATCTAACAGCCCTCATCTTCACCAATGTGCTCACAGGTGTTATTCTGATGGTACAGATGCTTTGAAGCCGGAGTTATTTGCTTGTAGTAATGACCATTTGAGAAAGCTTCTTGGAGCACTTGGCAAACATTACTGCATTTATTCACTCAGTATCTCCATGTGAGGCATGTGCATTTTATTAGTCTTTTGAGACTGATCATAAACACATCTATGCACACATTCTCTTCACCAAAATCCTGCGCATGAGCAAACATATTTTGAGCCAGAAACCTTGTAGAATGAGCACACCAACTTTGTACTCCTTGTTATCTGCTTCCAACAGATTCAAAACCAGTATAAAAGGAGGTGTGACTGATCTGCCTTGTGTCTGCTCGGACATCATAACTTACAGTTTAGGATCTGATCCACCATGCAGGTTCTGAATTAGATTTCCTTGGGAATTTTCCTTCAAGCCTTGGGGTTTACATATAGGTAGGTGCTAGAGGAAGAGAAGATCTGTTCCAGTCTCATGCCCATGGCTAGTACTGTATCCTCTCCCATGGGAAGGTTTGGCTGGCTACCTCTCTGTGCCCTTAAGTACAATTTAAAAAGCCATGTATTTTTAAAACAAGGAGGAAAAAAATACTATAGAAAGGTACTGTGCCATTTCCAAAAAAAAATCTTTCTGCACATCTAAAAGGATAAAAAAAAAAAAAAAGAAAGAAAACCTAGGCTAGTGAAATTCATCATTTATGTGTGCTAGCCACTTGAAAGAATCCAATAACTATGGAGAAGATCACCATAAAACACATATTTTCCACCTAATAATAAAGCCCATTGTTACCAAGTAGAAAGATATGCATATTTTAAGCATGTAATTAAATATTCATTTCTTTGTATTTAATTAGAACAATGTGCTCATTATTGTAAAAGTCCACAAGAAAGATAATCATGTCCTTACTTTTTGTTATTAGACTCAGATTTTGGTAAGACTGGTTTAAGTTTTTCTGCTTCCTCCTAACCTTCTCTATTTTGATACATTCTGTCCTGGTTCCGGCTGGGACAGAGTTAACTTTCTTCCCAGTAGCTGGGGGAGGGTGCTGTGTTTTGGGTATGGTATAACAGGAGCGTTGATGGAGCATTGATGACCCATTGACGTTTTGGTTGTTGCTGGGTGGTGCTTGCACTGGGGACTTTTGGGCCTCCCATGCTCTGCCAGGTGCATAGGAAGCTGGCGGGGGGGAAAACATAGCGGGGGCGGTTGACTCAGCTGGCCAGTGGGGTATTCCATACCATGTGACGTCATGCTCAGTATAAAAACTAAGTGGGGGGGGCGGGCTCTGGCGTCACAGGACGGGCTCTTGCTTTCAGGCTACATGTCGGTCAGCGGGTGGTGAGCAGTTGCATTGTGCATCACCTGCTTTGTATATTCTATTATTGTTGTAGTTAGCATTGTTATTATTACTGTTCTACTTTGTTTTATTTCAATTACTAAACTGTTTTTATCTCAACCCGTGAGTTTTCCTACTCGTGCCCTCCCGATTCTCTCCCCCATCCCACCGGAGCAGGGGGGGTGAGGAAGCAGCTGCGTGGTGTTTAGTTGCTGGCCAGGGTTAAACCACAACAGTCCTTTTTGGCGCCCAACGTGGGGCACGAAGGATTTGAGATAACAACAGATTGACTAGAGCATATTAAGGAATTTATATTTGTTAACAGTTGTTGGTCACAATATTAGTTTATCTGACCTGCATCATGCTCTTGTTTTTGCTGTACATGTTAAGGACTGGTGTTGGTCTCTGTGGTCTGCTGTGATCTGCAGTGATTGGTGATGTTTTGCCGGGGAGATTTGTTATTAAAACGCTGGCATTGGGCATTATTTTGTATCTGGGTGTTGTACTGAAGCCGTTACTGTAGTTTAGGTACCACCTCTTAGAGACAGTTACCAGTTATACCTCTTCCTCTGAGAGGTTTTTTATGGAGGAAATACAGAATGGCACCTTCCTCTATGATGTTTTCTCCTTTGTTACAACAACTGGTCAGTACCTTGAACATCCCTAGGTAGTTAAGATACATCTATTGGTATTTCCTGGGAATATTGTTTTGGTTTTGTCTAAGGTTAATAAGCAATTTAAGAATATCACCCAGAGATCTGCCCCAAGGGTGGATAGTTATGAGTGGCAGAGTGTGTGGGATAGCATGGGCAAGTACCTAGGACGGTGGGCACCCCCAGTGTTTTGGAACTTCACCCCTGAACATGTGCAGAACCCTGAAAAATTAGTAGAATATTTGGAAAAAGTATGCYGTCACCCTGGCAATTCKAGGGAGACACAGATCACTGCAATGTGCTGGGGCCTGGCCCATGCCTACCGAGCCCTGTTTAACACTAYTCAGAACCCTVAAGGGGAACAAAGGGTCTCTGGATCTGACGACAAAACAACAGACCCTGCAGCGACCCCACCCCCCACGGCAGGCACAGCAGCTACCCCACCCCCCTGCAACAGAGAACCAACCTGTGCCGGTATCAGTTGCCCCTATACAAAAAAGAAAGTACACAAGAAAGTCAGCTCACTTAGTAAGGGATGAAGATGGACCAGGGCCACCACGAGAACAGGAGGAGGAAGAGGCAGAACCCATAAATGAGTTGGTAACCACCCGATCCCTATCCCTGAGTGAGCTGCGAGAGATGCGAAAAGATTTCAGCTGTTGTCCAGGCGAGCACATTGTCACCTGGCTGCTCCGATGCTGGGATAATGGGGCCAGTGGCCTGGAATTCAAGGGTAGGGCAGCCAAGCAGCTGGGATCCCTTTCTAGGGAAGGGGGCATTGACAAAGAGATTGGGCAAGGGGCACGAGTCCTCAGCCTCTGGAGGCGACTCCTGTCAGGTATGAAGGAAAGGTATCCCTTCAAGGAAGATGTTATATGTCACCCAGGCAAGTGSACYAYCAWGGAGAGAGGTATCCRGTACCTGAGGGAATTAGCTGTGCTGGAGGTGATTTATGATGACCTGAACAATGAGCAGGTACCCAAAGATCCAGACGAAGTCAAGTGCACCCGACCCATGTGGGGGAAGTTTGTACGGAGCGCACCAGTGTCACATGCAAACTCAAGGCAGTAATGGCCTGGAAAGATGGAGAGGAACAAACGGTGGATGAATTGGCTGGCCAGCTCTGGCARTATGAAGAAAGTCTCTCTTCCTCCCTAAGGGCCTGCGTCTCTGCTGTGGAGAAACTGTCTTGGGAGGTCCAGCAACTCCAAGAGGATATGTCCTACACCACACCTGCACGGGCCAGTATCTCAGTATCTTTAGGAGTAAGCATCCCTCTGCTCAAGAGAGAAGTTATCATGGATACACACCCCAGGGCACGCTGTGGTTTTACCTGCGTGACCACGGAGGAGACATGAGGAAGTGGGATGGAAAAACTACCTCGACCCTAGAGGCACGGGTACGTGAATTGCAAGGAAAAACAATCACAAAAGGGGGTTCTTCCAGGAAAACTGCTGCTCCAGTTTCCAGTGAGCAGTTCCCCAGACAGAGTAGAAGGGCTGATTCCACTTCTGATCTTAATAAAGGGACTCCTGATTCATACTYASAAGAWGTGGGTAGCGAATAYGATGACCAGGACTAGAGGGGCCCTGCCTCCGACCAGGTGGAGGAAAGGGACAACCGGGTTTACTGGACTGTGTGGATTTGATGGGCTGGCACATCAGACCCACAGGAGTATAAGGCTCTGGTAGACACCAGTGCACACTGTACCCTGATGCCATCAAGCTATAAAGGGGCAGAACCCATTTGTATTTCTGGAGTGACAGGGGGATCCCAAGGGCTGACTGTATTGGAGGCCAAAGTGAGCCTAACCGGGAAGGAGTGGCAAAAGCCCCCCATCGTGACTGGCCCAGAGGCTCCGTGCATCCTTGGCATAGACTACCTCAGGAGAGGGTATTTCAAGGACCCAGAAGGGTACCGGTGGGCTTTTGGTGTAGCTGCCTTGGAGATGGAGGAAATTAAACA
>JAYKAV010000010.1:44391-64633 GCA_035582835.1 Phoebastria nigripes
GGAAGGCTGCTGTGTGGAGTCCTATGCAACAAGTCGCAGAAACTGCCGAAGGAGAAGGTGAATCAAGTCAGTTTGCAGAAGTGAAAGCCATCCAGCTGGCCTTGGATATTGCCAAATGAGAAAAATGGCCAGTACTTTATCTCTACACTGACTCCTGGATGGTGGCAAATGCCCTGTGGGGGTGGTTGCAGCAATGGAAGCAGAACAACTGGCAGCGCAGAGGTAAACCTATCTGGRCTGCCGCATTGTGGCAAGCTATCGCTRCCYRGGTAGAGAACCTGGTTGTAAAAGTRCGTCACGTAGATGCTCAYGTACCCAAGAGTGGGGCCACTGAAGAACATCAAAAGAAGCAGCAGGTGGWTGAGGCTGCTAAGATYGAAGTGGCTCAGGTRGATCTGGACTGGCAACATAAGGGTGAATTATTTATAGCTCCRTSGGCCCATRACACYTCAGGCCATCMAGGAAKAGATGCAWCATATAGATGGGCTCGAGATCGAGGGGTGGACTTGACCATGGAAACTATTGCACAGGTTATCCATGAATGTGAAACATGCGCTGCCATCAAGCAAGCCAAGCGAATAAAGCCTCTTTGGTATGGAGGACAATGGTTGAAATATAAATATGGGGAGGCCTGGCAGATTGATTATATCACACTCCCACAAACCCACCAAGGCAAGCGCTTTGTGCTCACCATGGTGGAAGCAACCACCGGATGGCTAGAAACATATCCCGTGCCCCATGCCACCGCCCGGAACACTATCCTGGGCCTTGAAAAGCAAGTCTTATGGTGACATGGCACCCCAGAAAGAATGGAGTCAGACAACGGGACTCACTTCCGAAACACCCTCATAGGCACCTGGGCCAAAGAGCATGGCATTGAGTGGGTATATCACATCCCCTATCATGCACCAGCCTCCGGAAAAATTGAACAATACAATGGACTACTAAAAACTACGCTGAAAGCAATGGGTGGTGGGACATTCAAGCATTGGGATACACATTTAGCAAAAGCCACCTGGTTAGTCAACACCAGGGGATTTGTCACCTGGGCTGGCCCTGTCCTATCAAAACCCTTACGTACTGTAGATGGGGATAGAGTCCCTGTAGTGCACATTAAAAATATGCTGGGGAAGACAGTCTGGGTTACTCCTGCCTCAAGCAAGGGAAAAGCCATTTGTGGGACTGCTTTTGCTCAAGGACCTGGGTGTACTTGGTGGGTAATGCGAAAGGATGGGGAAGTCCGATGTGTACCTCAAGGGGATTTGATTTTGGGTGAAAATAGCCAATGAACTGAATTGTATGATGTTAATTGCTATATAATACTGTATGTTATCACTGCTATGGTTACCATATGTCCTATCAATGGTATTGCAGTAAGCATCACCCAGATTAATGAAGAAGGAACTCTCATGAAACCAAGCAAAGTGCAATGATGAGAAAACCCGACGAGCACAGTGATAATGGAACCAGAGCTGGCTTTAGGATGCAACAATCCAACACCACACACCATCTCTCCTGCCCTGAAAGACTGCTATGASAGATGGAGCCCAAAAGTCATGGACTAAATGAACTSAATKGACATTTTAGAGGGATGGCCCATAGACTAAGGGAATGATATCTGTGTATATATCGAAGGGCAGGAAAAATGATGATGATTCATTGGAATGTATTGGAAAATGGGAGACCTGGGCATGACRTAGATGGTATAGAATAAGGGGTGGATACTGTCCTGGTTCCAGCTGGGACAGAGTTAACTTTCCTCCCAGTAGCTGGGGGAGCTGTGCTGTGTTTTGGGTTTGGTATGAGAGGAACCTTGATGGCCCATTGATATTTTGGTTGTTGCTGGGTGGTGCTTGCACCGGGGACTTTTCGGCCTCCCATGCCCTGCCAGGTGCATGGGAAGATGGCAGGGGGAGCATAGCCGGGGCAGTTGACTCAGCTGGCCAGTGGGGTATTCCATACCATGTGACATCATGCTCAGTATAAAAACTAAGTTGGGGGGGGCGGGCTCTGGCGTCACAGGATGGGCTCTCACGTATCAGACAACGCATTGGTCGGCGGGTGGTGAGCAGTTGCATTGTGCATCACCTGTTTGTATATTCTATTATTGTTGTTGTTAGCATTGTTATTATTACTGTTCTACTTTGTTTTGTTTCAGTTATTAAACTGTTTTTATCTCAACCCATGAGTTTTCCTACTCGTGCTCTCCCGGTTCCCCCCGCCATCCTACCGGAGGAGGGGGGATGAGCGAGTGGCTGCATGGTGTTTAGTTGCTGGCCAGGGTTAAACCATGACAGTTCTCATTTATTTTTCTCAGGGAAACATTTTTTATTTTTGTTTTTACTTAGCTGGTAATGGATCTGATAACAATTGATCATGTAGTATTCATTCAAATAAATTTATGAGTTATTTTTTTCTCTTCCTATTCCAAACAAGAATAGAAAAGATCATTTGAGGGTTTTATTTTGTGTAAGTGCCCCCCTACTCTCTCGCTTGCTATTTGTAACCTGGCATCCAACATGTGAACTGGACTGCTTCCTATGGCCTGCTCACACGTGAAAGTTTCAGTGTTTCAGCTTCTAGTTCTCCTTCTAATAATGTTTCAAGTATCCATGATTGCGTAACTGAAATTGGCTTTTTTTTTGGTCAAACAGTCAAGCGGGAAGTCCAACCACTGCTTTTTCTGAGTGTTTGTGACTGAAGTTTATGTTAACAGCAGCAAAAAAGCAAGTGCAAAATGTATGAACGCTACGGAAAATCTACTAAATGTTGCTGAAAAATCTTCAGATCTGTCCAACCAGCTTAATAATCACGTACTTCTTAACAGAAGCTTTCATTTGGAAGAGTCTCAAAGACGTCATGTAATTGGACTTTGTCTCTAAGTCAAGAGTCTATCTAAGCTAGTTGCCTGGACTCATTTTGTAGGGAGAAATAGACACTGTCTCCCTCTGCACCTGTGAGATGGCAAACATGGATGTATATTCTTATCTCAGATCCAATGAGACAGGAATCAGCCTTTTACATGAACTCCACCTTATCTACATATATAGCTCTTCCATTCAGAGATGCCTACCTAGACAGGACACATCTACATGACCTCCTGTGTAGAACACACAACTAGATTTTAGCTAGATTTGTTTAATGCTAGATTTTAGCTCTTACCTATGCTAAAATTAAAAGGCTTCTTTTCTTTAATGAATTGTATCAAATAGTGTAAGAAGATCATGGTATGGAATTAATTTCAACCACATCACTTACTTCATGAAGGGCAAAAGGAGCAGTCAAACACTGAAAGTCCTTTGCCTTAAGTAGACATACCTAAGTACCTTGCTGAGTTGGAATAATTAATTCCATATTAAAATTGAAATGACATGGCTTAATTTTTACTTATTTTGATGTGCTTAATTAATATTCTGAGCAAAATACAAGCTTAGATCTGCATTTAAAATACAGACAGGATGCTATGACTCTAGCTGAAGTTTGGAACCCTTTCTTACATAGAAGGCACATATGAAAGCTTTAATCCTCAGTATTCAAGGTACAGGTTCTGTATCTCATGCAAAAGCTACTTTCACTACCAACACAGCAGCATATTGCAGAAAGGAAGCTCCAGTTAAAATAATACAAGGCAAGAAAAGTCCAATCGGATTAACTTTTCACTGCAGCAAGGGAAATTATGCTGATAAACTGTGATGTTAAATAAAAGCTTTAAGAAATCTAGGCTCTCTAATCTTGACACTCTGCAGAATAGCACCTGAACTTTAGCAAGTAAGATGGAGAAAAAGAAGCTCTAGTTGTGAAAAACTATTAAAGTAAGGGTGATGTGAAACAAGCCTGAGACATGCTTCAGCCTGTTCTTCTGGAAACTGGAGGGTGGCATAATTCAGCAAATGCCTTTTAGTGAATATGAACTTGGAAGAAAACCATTATATATGGATTTTGCATATATAGGCAGTGTGAACTACACCAGTGTTAGGTTTAGGGGACAGATGTCTCCACCCCAGCAATTTATTTTTCTTTTGGATCTATTCAGATGCAGCTAGATTGATTGGCATTACCTGGAGGTTATGTACTTAGTTCTGAGGGTCAAAATTGCAAATAGCAAAGGACAATTTATTTTCAGCTTTTGTTGATTCACCTGCATCCTAAGCTTAATTTCTCAACTCCACCGATTACATTTGCTTCTGTCAGGGCCAAAACACAGTAAACCCTCTTCTCACTTTTATGTAGTTCAAGCTTCTCTGCTTATCTTTTTCTTTTCTGCAAGGTCAATAATGATACAAAAAACAACCTACTGATAACTTCAGTGAGTGAAAAAGGAAAGAAAAGGACATCTCAAAGATAATAAAAGCATCAGATAATAGAATAAATATCTTAAATTGTACTGGGGAGATGATAATTTTGTTTACCTGTTTGCTGCTCAGTTATTGTTGTCATCCACTACGTTTGTTCCATCAGGGCTAAGAACCAAGCCTGGGACAGTATTGCACCAGGCATTGTGAAAACATAGACTAAAAGGCAGTTGCTACCCAGAGATTTGTCAGGCTGCAAAATTGGAGCAATCTTTTCCCCCGACGAGCTCCTTTTCCCACAGAGAACTTGCAGAACAAAACCCTCTTCCACAGAGACCTTGGACCAGGCAGTGAGCATGTTTTTTGCCAGAGATGCTTGTGTAGCTGTCACTGGAGATGTCAGAAGGGAAGACATGCTTTCCATAGAACCATATGACCATAGCATCTGGAAGTGAGATACATTTTTTTCTTCCTGGGAATTCTCTAATCCTGCTAGAGAAAAGATGGTTGGATGGACCCTATGGCAAGGCAGCAGCCTCCTCCCACTTGACATTAAGGGATTTTATAAGGTCACCACCTCTGGCAGGCTCTAGGACTTGGGGATTCCTCTTGCCCAGCTGCTGGAGGCCAGCCCAGTGTGCCTGGAGACCCAGGCATCTTTCTATCCCAGGTTGATGGATATGGCTGCTGTTTTCCTGTTTGCAAGTTCAACCAATATCAAGGCTGAGCGTGTATCCCAAAGATTCACACACAGACAGAGAGGGCCCCCCTCAAATATAAAAAATCCTCAAGTTCATCTTGTTTCCCCCTTCTTAGCAGTTACAAAGTCCGTGTAGTTTATTAATGGTCCATCAATTAGTGACCTGAGAGTTTGGGTCTTTGCCATTGTCTCTGTTATCACTTAGCCAACGTGTGTGTGTCTGTGTGTTTTATCACTTTCCCTGTTACTTATGACTCCCTTTGAACTGAAAAGTTTTTTCATGTGATAACCTCAACGAAGCAGAAGCTCTCACATTTCACACACCCTTACACTTATGGTATGAGTGTGGTCCGAATCCAGTGGGAAGATCCAAGACAGGAAAGGCAAGATGCAGACCTGCATCCAGGCACAGGCTGCGTGCAACTCATGGGGTCAAGTATCTCTGGGTTTAGCTGTTGACCAAGCACCGCTCCACACTAATAGCTCATCTCTGCAGCAGGCCAGACTCTGACCAGTTTGATTTTTTTGTCTTTCTTGAATTGGCTTAGGAAGAGGTTCCTGCCAAATTTTCATGTTTGAAGGAACCAGAGGACAAAATGTGCGGTACAAGCAACTGACGCTAAAACTGTTTCACAAGTGATGGCATGAAAATGCCCTCAGTTTGATGCTCAACTTCACCAGTTCTTTGCAGGTGTGTTTTACTGATGCACAGGCTCCTATGTCTAGCTGTTGTTCATTTGCCCACTGCTAGTTAGGTTGAAACACTTCAAATGCTTACTTCTCCAACTGTAGTTTGAGTATGATACCGTTAAACTAAGCAGTTCATACTCTACAAAAGAACAGTGTTTAAGCTGGTTCCTGTCTCTGTCCTAGCTGGGGCCAGACTCTCATCTTACCTTTACACTAAGACAAAAAACACTATCACTGTTGGCTTCCCTACCAATTATTCCAGTTCCCCTGTAGTATAAGCTGAAGGAGATTGCTTTTTGACCAGTCCAGATTTAGGAATGCCAAGTAAATATTTTCCCTGCTTTTATTTATTAATTGCATTTCCTAATAGCAATTCCACACCCTAGACATGTAATACACATCTCTAAGTGCATATTACATTTCCAAGGTTATTAAAATCCCTCAGCTTTGCTTTTTTTTATACCACAACCCAAGGCATGTTATCACAGCAAGCGATGCTTTCCTACCAAACCTCATTGCTGAGACATACACTCCAGTAAAATGCTGAAGTGCCCCTCTTAGACATCTTGCAGAATCTCTAATGTCTGGTTGTTGGAACTTTTCTGTGACTTAAGGACAGATGCAGCCAAAGCACCATTCAGATTGTCAAGTGTGACAGAGAGAAGAGCTTTCATCATTCATTCACAGTTGTTATTAGAGATTTGCAGCTGAATGTGAATGCAGGATGTGGGGGCTACATCCTGATCAATCCTACTAGGCAAGAGCCAAGAGTCCCTCTGGCTCCTAGGGAGGCAGTCTGGATGTACATCAGCATAGCAGAGAAAGGAGGGAATATTTTTTTTCAATAATTCTGCTTACAAATCATTATTCTATGCTACACTTCATCCTCATTCCCTGTTTTCAAGGGCAGAATCATTGTTTCTTAAGGGCTCATCTGCTCCTGCTGCTTATTTCCCTCCTTGAAGTCAATTTGCAAAATTGCAGTTGGTTGCGGTGAAAATAATTATGATGTCAAAAATACAGTATTATGACTTCAGTTATAGGCATAAGTAGCTGAAGCAGACGAACCCTTATGAATTAAAGATAGCCTTTTAGTGCAAGCAGCCTAGAAAATATAAAGCAGGGAAAGAAGGAAGGAACGTAGGGAAGTAGAAGTGTTTCAAAATAAATGGATTTTCAAAGTTCAGCATGCAGCTATCATTTATCCTTTCAAGCCTGACATTTTTGCTTCCAAGGAATAAAAATGCTTTTACGATGCAGACAAGCCTTATACCGTTCATTTCCATCCAATATTAAAACAACAGGGAGGAAATGAAAGATAAACAATAATAATTACCATAGAATTGTTAAGCAATTGTAGCTGTTATGACATCCTCAGGTCTTTATTCTTTCACTCAATTTCCAGAGGAGAATGAATCCAAGGCCGAAATGTCTTACTCTGACCCAAGTGAGTACCATCCCTGTGCTACTCACCTGAGAAAGGTAAACAGGATTAGACTGTTTCTCACTGGTAGCTCCTTGGGACTTGCCACTCTGCTAATACTGTATTCCTGCTGATAACTCATAAAAACAAAATCTCTGAGAATTTCACAGTACATGGGGTGTGTAACTAGCCCTCGCATGTTATTAAGCCTGACTCTAATGCTCTAACAAGCATTAGGGTTGGCATATTTTAGCAATGAACTATTCCATTGTTTACACAAGAAGCTACTGATTCAGTGTACAGCATGGTAATGGCATTGAAATGTAAATCTTTATGCAGTACTGACTATTTAACATTGTATATTGATTATACTCTGAAAGATACATTTCAGTTTCAAATTTTTCTAGAGTGCCTATAATAGGTTGCAACAACTTCACAGCACTTTTTGTTACTTACAACTGACTCTCGCTTCTCTCACTAAACATTAAAACAACAATCAATTTTTCAACTCATAACCCACACTAACCATTTCATTGTTCTCCTGTTTTCAGGTAAGCTGTCAATTTAATGTGACATTGCAATTCATGTGTTGCCTGAAGGATCAGTGGCCTTCCCCAATATGCTTGCTTTCTGCTCGTCTGCTACTTGAAACCCTACCAAGGTGGGAGATGGAGGAGGAGCGAAAGAACCAAGGCTTCTCTCGTAGCCAGCTGCTGTATCACTCAGTGGGATCCACTAGCAGCAGGTGTTAAGAAGTAGCTTTCACGCTGCTGTCCAAGGGAAAGATCCTGCTGACAGCAGTAGTAACTGGTAAACCAAGTGACCCAGAGAAAAACTATATAATTAAAGGAATAAAGGAGATATGGTCTCCTCTGATTTTTGGAATCGCCTTAGATGAGTCATTTAACATTCACAGGTGAAACCTTGGTTCTGTTGAGTTAATATAAGTATCTTTGGCAGCCTGAATAGCTCTTCTCTGCTCTGCAATATAGGGAATAATAACATTTCTCTTCTCTGCCTGAGTTATCTGTTTAGTTCGCAGGGCTTTTCAAAAAGGAATTATCAACCAAAGTACCTCATCACAGCACTCGCCTGGGGCCATCAGTGCTTTCGCAGTACATATAGCAGTAATGGATGCAATAAATAATGAGGTCCTAGAAGAAAATCATAGTCCCACTAAAAGGCCTTAGCACTCAGGGCATCTCCAAGGGCTTCTTGAGGCCATTTGACTGCAGATGCAGGGTTGGTTTCTAATTACAGTGTTTTTCTGTATGCTGCAGAAGGGCACTGGGTGAACTTCGAGTAGCTCCAGCAACACATTCTCTTGTCTTTCCAAAAATCCACTTTTTCAACACTTAGCATGAACCTGCTTTTGTCATCTCTTGTGCTGTCTCTTGTCAGTGTCATCCAAAAAAATTCTGAACATCTCCTCGTGCTCTCCTGACTGACCTACAGTGCTTCCCAATCTAAAGGTAAATGTAGATTAAAGGAACAGCTAGAACTCAATCTTTCCCTTCTTTAATATTTCAGGTAGATTTATTATCTTCCAACCCATTAATTTGTCACTTTAATAAGTACCTGAAAAGTTAATTCATTAATAGGAGCAGCTTCTCATTTATTAGCCAAGCAGCAATTGTAATTCATGTAGCAATAAGGTATTGATGAAGAAAGAGTAAATGCCTGAATGGTACAGTAAATGTTATTGAACTCATTCCATCTATGAGTTTGAAGATAATTAATCTTACATTGTTAATAGCTGGAGATGGACTGATCAAGCCTTGTGTTCTTTGGACATTTCAACATGAGGCTATTTATACCTTGTCAACGCGGAAAGGCAATGCGAAGTTAGAATAAGAAAAGTTTGTGAGGAAAATTAAAATTAATTGAGGATATTCAATCTGTTGAAAAAAAAAATCCTACTTTCCTCCCTTCTGTCTCTTTTCCTTTTTAAGCAAAAAAATGTAGTTTGGGTGGGAGGAAGAATCTCCCTGTGCTCTCTGTTCTTTACTTAGAAAAAGCTCATGGAAGAAGCCAAAATTTGAATTGGGTTTTGAACTTGAAACAAGCTACAAAACTCAAATGCATGAATTGGAGGCAGGGGCAGGAGAGGAGAAAAAAAAAAATTATGTGTTTGGAAAAATGCTATAAGTTCAAAAAGACCCTTGCAGGGACCCAATCTCCTGTCATCCTCCCCTCTCCTCCCCTGAAGTCTTGGACTCAGTGCTACCTTTTCCTAAGTCCTTAGTATCTGCAGTCCAGAGCCGACTTTTCAGAGCGGCTCAGCTCCTAGGCGGTGCTCCTCTGAAGAGCCTTTCTCAGGATACCCTGGCTGCATGGACTCTCCCGGCTCAAGCTGGTGCCCGAAGTAGTCTCTGTTTTCCCACCACTGCTCCCATCCTACCTCCTGCCCACCTGTGCCTTTAGCCCATGAAGCCTACAGCACCTGCTCTCCTCCTCACACAGGCTGAAAAAACTCAAGCCTTCACAGTCCAGGCAAACCTTTGACTTTCAAAAAGGCCTTCTTGGGGTCTGTTTTGATGTATGTTGTTGTGGTTTAACCCAGCAGGCAGCCAAACACCACACAGCCGCTCGCTCACTCCCCCCTCCCCTCAGTGGGATGGGGGAGAGAATCGGAAAAAAAAAAGTAAAATTTGTGTATTAAGATAAAGACAGTTTAATAAAACAGAAAAGGGAGGGAAAATAATTATAATAATAATAATAATGATAGAATATACAAAATGAGTGAAGCACAATGCAATTGCTCACCACCCGCTGAGCGATACCCAAGCAGCGATCGCTACTTCCTGGACCACGCATCCTATTAATATATTAAGCATGACGTCACATGGTATGGAATACCCCGTTGGCCAGTTGGGCTAGCTGTCCTGGCTATGCTCCCTCCCAGCTTCTTGTGCACCTGGCAGAGCATGGGAAGCTGAAAAGTCCTTGACTAGCAGACTACTTAGCAACAACTAAAAACATCAGTGTCTTATCAACATTCTTTTCATACTAAATCCAAAACACAGCACTAGGAAGAAAATTAACTCTATCCCAGCCGAAACCAGGACATATGTCTTTCCTGCTCTTGACAATTTTATGCCTCTATCCTTGCCGCCACTGAAGTGTCAGCACATTCTGTGTCTGGAGGTAATTAACCTCTGTCTTCTTCAGTTTCCTCACCCACAAAATAGGGACAGCGTACCCTTCGAAGAAAGGTTTCAAACTTTGTCCAGGCAGCCATACCACTAATAAAGTGGTCTTTATGTGACACCAAACATACTCTGTGATCGTGTGATTTGATGAAATGACAAATGAAGCTGCTGCTCCAGTCCTCTGCATTTTTTTTACTCCAGTTGGGAACTAAACTTAGCCTTTTGAATGCTTCCTATTTATTTTATTCCAGGAGTATATTATACTGAGCATGTCACTAAAAATCATTCTGAGTCACTTCTAATGTTTGGTAATTGTCAGAAGTGTCATCATAAGATAAAGGCAATGGCAAGAAGAGATTGTGTGTAACAAGAGTTAAACTCCAGCTTGACCAACATGAGTACATTCCTCAGCTTTCAGACTGCAGCCTACATACTTGTAAGACAAATATTGCAGTTGTTCAAGCACCTGAACACATTTCCTGATGCAAATCTGTGTGCATCTGCGCACACACACACATTCACAAACACTGTGCTTCCAAGGAGGGAGTGTATTAAAATGAAGGGAGTTGAATTTTCCTTGTAGTGTTGTCAAGCTTTACAGTACCTAGTATTGTCAGCTTTCACTGTCTTTTTCAGTGTTTTTTTTTCTGCTGAGGTCAGATGCTTGCATGAGAATCTCAGGTTTGATTAAAAAAAAAAAAAAAGAAAAAAAAAGTATGTTGTGTTTCTTTGGGGATATAGAAAAATGCTGAAATTGTGTCTTACAGGTTTAACAAAGAGAAGCCTATCAAAAGAGCTCATATTTATTTGTGTGTGTTTTTTCAACTTGCTTGTTTTTAAGCATACTGCAAGTCTTGGGATTGCAGTGTGTTGTGTTTGGGAAAACAAAGATAAGAAATGCTAATATACTTTCTAATGGCATTTCTCCAGCCTGCCTTGTCATGCTAACATTTGTGCAGAACCCACAAGTCACTCAATGTAGGCCCAGGCAGGTTGTATGACCACTCTGCAGAAATCATTTCTTTTTTGATAACTTTTTCAGCTGAGAAACATTAAAACCTCCCTGTGGCTATAAGTGGATCTTGAACTAACGCTCTCCTATACAGGAAAAGTCATTCTCCTGCCATGCCACACAGAGGAGAGACAGTCCCTTTCATGTCACTAAAAAAACTCTTTTGCATGCACAGTTTCATTACGATCATCAGCAAACACAAACCTGGGGCTTTCCAGATGTTTTTGAAGTTGTCACCAAATACAGGGAGAAATCACAAAAGAAGTAACTTTGCTGGACTGCTGAATTTATGTCACTGCATCCACAAGAAATCCACATGCCTCTTTCTTGCATGAATCCTGTGTTCCCAACTGTTGTTCACCCAGCCTGCCCCTGCTGCTTCAGTGAGTTCACCTGATGGCGAGATGGAGAAAGGGCTTTTACTGTCACCTCATAAAAATGAAAACAATTTCTTATTTTATTCATTCAAACAGAGCCCCACGATTCAGTTACTTCAGGGACGAGTTCATTTCCCTCCTTGAGCTGCCAGTTAAACGAGGTGATGAGGAGAGAAGCCATGTTCTGTGCATGAGCCTCTCTATCCAACCGGGAGACTGTTTTGCAACTTACTGTTTTCCCTGATGCTCTGGGGAGGGTTGTGCTGCAACACAACAAGACTCCATGGCTGTATGCTTGTCTCAGTCCATGGGTTGCTCTACCAAAGCAGGATCCAGAACGAGTTCATGAGTTCCTGGTTTCTACTGTCTTTGTCTCCTTCAGCAACAGCCTTAACATCCATAAGGCTTCTTACATGTCTCTCCTGGTGTCCTCCCTTTTGCTCCTTTGGAACAAAGGAGCATTGCTACGTGGCTGTCCTGTATGTGGCACAGTGGAAGATAAATAACAATTCAGTACACTGTTCATACGTGGCAAGCTCCTTAAAGTTACCTCTGGCTGTGGTGGTAATAATCCTTCACCTGTATAATTATGTTATATTTATATAAAATATTAATATAGAAGTATTATATAAAAGTATATATAAAGTATCTATATATGTATTTTAAATATTTCTATTTACTCAGAGAACTCTGGCAGCTTTCAGGCAAATGATGGTTCAAGTGTTTCCTACCAATAGATTGGCAACTGACACTTCTGGGTGTTCATGGTGCCAAGTTCTCCAGTGGAGATGAGCCTACCCTTGCACTGTGAAGCCTGAGCCACTAAAACAATGCAAGTGGTACACTTCCAGGTCCCCATGTCCACCATATGCCCTGCCACTACCCACAGGTCTAGCCTCATCATCCTCACCAGAACTCATTTAGTTTCTGAGATGTGTCTAGATGATTCTCCTCAATGCATATAATCATCACCTCTGCTTTCCCTATTCTATTACTCAGGTTGCTGAGGAGCATTATTTGTTTGATATGTGTTCAGCAGTCTAATTCAACCTGACCTTTGGCTGATCTCTGCTCTTCCTTATACTTCTTCACCTTTCAGCATTGTTTTCTAATGTGTCCTTTATTCTCTTCCTTTGTAGGCTGCCTACTTATTTCTCATATCCTTTGAGGTTACTCATCAGATGAGGCTGCAGCCCTTTCCTACAAACATATTTTTTCACCTGGGATTTGATTTCCAAATAATCTTTGTACTTTGCCTTAAAGAAATCAGTCCTGTGCTTCCTTCACATTCAGACCCTTGGGCTTCTCAAACTAGTTAACTTCACCTGGCTTCCTTCAACTATTCCATTATACACATTTGAAAGCCAGAACTCTGGCTGCAAATCAACTTTTGCTTATCTTTCCATTAAACTTCAAGTGGATCAATTCTTGGTCATTGATCCTAAGTTCTGAAAGAGCAGAAAGTTGTGTACAGCCTCCTGCAGCAGAATATCCTCTTTCTCCGAGGCCTACCAAATTCATTTAGCTAACCGGTATGTAAAATCAAGCATCGTGCTATCCTTTGGTCATTTCGGTAGGAAAACATGGTCTGAAAAATAATTAAAGCTTATAAAGGTAATATATCTATATTAAATTCCAGTGTTTTGGATAAATTTACAGATTGAATCTTGGTGACTGCTGCATACTAATGTGTTCACAATATTTACTTGTAGTTTATGACCATTTCACAAAAGATGAATCTGCCTGAAACTGTGGGGATGCAGTTTGTCATCCAGAAGGTTGTTTCCTCCTTAGCCCCTTTAAGTCAGCATGGAGTCAGTAACTTTAATCATAATTTACTGGCATTTTCCAAATATTGCTCAACCCCTGAACAATATATATCTGTTTATATACTGACTGGCAATGAGCAAATCCTAGTTTCTGCCATGTTCACTCAAAACACAACTGACCGTATTTTTCAACAGGCCAAGGTATTTAAAAGAATGGGACAGTCATATAAATCCATGTGAACAAAGAGGAGAGATCCAGGCATGCTATTTTTACTGTCTGTTAACCAAATTCCATTCACTATATCTAAGTACATACTATTGTCTTATTTATACATACCACACTGCAAATTATTTGGCTCTTAATGTAATTTTCTCCAAGACAAGTCCAGTTTTTGAGGGCTGCATGAGTCAACGCTGCAAGATCTGGCTCAGTTAGTGGGAAATAACCTCGGTCACTCTATTAATTTGTTTAATTTTGCAATGTGGGAATATTTATCCTTTCCTCAGTTTCCTTTGTTTTCCTTAAATGTTTTTTTCTGTTCTGTAAGGCTGTCTTATGCGCTTGTGTGCTTGTCCATGAGTTAGAAAGAAGGAGATACTGTGCTTTTGCTACACAAGCAAGAGATGTATTGATTAACCCTGACAAGTGTTTTGCAGGGTTTTCTCTAACCCTGTCTTTACAGAGGAATATAGTTGTCTAAAAAGAATTAGTCCAAGAGGAGATTACAGGGAAAAGGTTACAGACTAAAAGAGATGAAAGCATTAATACTTATCTCACTGAACAGATGGGCATGGAGGAGTTAAAACACTTGTCTTTCATTTTTTTCACAGATGCCATAACAAAATGAACTATAAATTAAAGAGAAAAGGGACAAAAGGTAGCTGGAAGATGGTAGTTGTTATTTAATCCATTGTCACCAAATCATCTTTTAAAAGAAAATAAAATATCTTTCCTGGTGGAAATATTCTAAAAAAAGAAAGGACAGCAGGTACATTATCAGCCATTCTGTCCCTGATCATTAGGTATAATTACACGCAAAGGAGGGACATCACATGTAATGAATGACTTTGTGATAAGTAAAGTTTTAGTAGTTACTTCCTCAAATTGAATTTTTATAACTGATTTATCCTATAAGACCAGATCTTGTAAGATCTTTAAAACTGCCAGATTTTAAACAATGCCTATTACATTTTTCTAAACAAGAGCTGATGCATGGGAAGTTAAGTTGTTTTCTCTTCCAGAGTCCTTGGCTTTCTCCTATTTGTATGTTAATGCCCTGGACAGTTGGATCCAGTTGTATTATATCCTGAAAGACCATTTCTGCATACATCTATCGAATTGACAGCAACAATAACTCATTCCCACAGGTTATAGGTTTAACAGGTTATTCATCTTGTGTTAGGTCTGGAAAGGAAGAAGTAAGAAAAAGTTCCCTGACCTTGGGACCTGGATTTTAGAAATGAGATGCCTGTGTTACTTGTCTTATCTGTTGAAAGAGAAAAAGACATTAAAGGTGAATCTGTTTTTCAGATCTGTAATGGTCTCTGCCTGGACCTATATGCTTTCTGCTGTCTTCAAAAGTCTTTTTTTTTTCCATGCAAGAGGATATACACTTTGATATTTAACTTTCTGCTTAGGGCTCCTGCTAGATTAGTGCCTTCATTCAAGGAATAGCCACAAAAGCATCAACCCACAGGCACTTACAATTATTTGAATTTCTTGTTTCATAAGTGTAACAGAGTGAGCTGGCTGGGACCTATTACATGTGTAGACCATGTGCACATGTGTTGGGAAATGCTAGGTTTTTTTCATTCCGTTAACAAGTGTCCAAGAAGGGATGCAGAAGACTGGTTCTGGGCACTTGTCCACATTTAAGCAGAATAGAAAACACCTTGTCACATTTGTCTGAGGTGGATTCTTATAGAACAGATCTTAGGTCTTAGATCTTGTTTATGTATGTTAATTTAGGCTGTAAACATAATTGGACAAAACATAATCAGGTCTCCTTACAAATAGGGACTGTACATCTGTTCCTCACAGTTAAAAGCCCCAAACAACTTTTGTTAGGATCCTCTTTCCTCCCTTGATCAGGAATCTCCAAACCGTGAATCTTTGGCCATTCCTTCCCACAAACCTATTTGCATGCAACAACATTTTCAAACCAAGAAAAAAAAAGGTTGTTTGCAACCAGTTTTAATGGCCAGACTATGGAAAAAGATGCGATAGTTATTTGCTTCTGGCCACTGACCTCATCTTCAGCTTCTGCCTCTGTCCCGGTTTCAGCTGGGATAGACTTAATTTTCTTCCTAGTAGCTGATATAGTACTGTGTTTTGGATTTAGTATGAGAAGAATGTTGATAACACACTGATGTTTTAGTTGTTGCTAAGTAGTGTTTACACTAGTCAAGGACTTTTCAGCTTCCCATGCTCTGCCAGGTGCACAAGAAGCTGGGAGGGAGCACAGCCAGGACAGCTAACCCAGCTGGCCAACGGGGTATTCCATACCATATGACGTCATGCTCAGTACATAAACCAGGGGTTGGTGGGGGAGGGGCAGTTGCTGCTTGGGGACGGGCTAGGCATTGGTTGGCGGGTGGTGAGCAATTGCATTGTACATYAYTCATTTTGTATATTCTACCATTATTATTATTATTATTATTATTATTATTATTATTATTTTCCCTTCCTTTTCTGTTCTGTTAAACTGTCTTTATCTCAATCCATGATTTTTACTTTTTTTTTCTTTTCGATTCTCTCCCCCATCCCACTGTGGTGGGGGAGCGAGCAAGCGGCTGTGTGTTGTTTGGCTGCCTGCCGGGTTAAACTACAACAGTCCTTTTTGGCGCCCAATGTGGGGTTTGAAGGGTTGAGATAACGACAGATCTGCCCAAAGCACGTTAAGACAAATTTGATATAAGCATTCATGATATTTGACATGGTCCGCCACAACATCCTTCTCTCTAAACTGGAGAGGTAAGGATTTGATGGGTGGACTGTCGGGTGGGTGAGGAATTGGTTAGATGGTCACATCCAGAGGGTAGTGGTCAACGGTTCAATGTCCAGATGGAGGTCAGTGACGAGTGGCATCCCGCAGGGGTCCATACTGGGACTGGTACTATTTAATATCTTTATCAATGACATAGACAGTGGGATTGAGTGCACTCTCAGCAAGTTTGCAGATGACACCAAGCTGAGTGGTGCAGTCGACACGCCTGAGGGATGGGATGCCATCCAGAGGGACCTGGACAAGCTGGAGAAGTGGGCCCGTGTGAACATCATGAGGTTCAACAAGACCAAGTGCAAGGTTCTGCACCTGGATTGGGGCAACCCCTCGATATCAATACAGGCTGGGCAATGAAGGGATTGAGAGCAGCCCTGCCAAGAAGGACTTGGGGGTACTGGTGGATGAAAAGCTGGACATGAGCCAGCAATGTGCACTCGCAGCCCAGAAGGCCAACCGTATCCTGGGCTGCATCAAAAGAAGCATGGCCAGCAGGTCAAGGGAGGTGATTCTGCCCCTCTACTCTGCTCTGGTGAGACCCCACCTGGAGTACTGCATCCAGCTCTGGAACCCTCAGCACAAGAAAGACATARACCTGTTGGAGCGGGTCCAGAGGAGGGTCACAAAAATGATCAGGGGTATGGAACGCCTCTCCTGTGAAGAAAGGCTGAGAGAGTTGGGGTTGTTCAGCCTGGAGAAGAGAAGGCTTCAGGGAGACCTTATTGCAGCCTTTCAGTACTTAAAGGGGGCTTATAAGAAAGATGGCGGAAAACATTTTAGCAGGGCCTGTTGTGACAGGACAAGGGGGAATGGCTTTAAACTAAAAGAGGGTAGATTTAGACTAGATATAAGGAAGAAATTTTTTACGCTGAGGGTGGTGAAACACTGGAACAGGTTGCCCAGAGAGGTGGTAGATGCCCCATCCCTGGAAATATTCAAGGTCAGGTTGGATGTGGCTCTGAGCAACCTGATCTAGTTGAAGATGTCCCTGCCCATGGCAGGGAGGGGTGGACTAGATGACCTTTAAAGGTCCCTTCCAACCCAAACTATTCTATGATTCTATATTCATTTAATAATTTCTGGTCACAATGTTGATTTATTGGCTCTCAAAGTTCTTGGGCTGGCTCTGAATGTTTTGTTATGTAATACCTTACTTGCAGTATATATTCCCTGTTGTGCTGTTTCTCACCGCTCGGAACTGGGTCAAGGTTATCATTTTGCTGCACTGTGTAACACTGTTTTATGATATGATAAAACCATTGGTCGTGAGTCTAATGTGGTATTTCTACTCAGCATTGTCATCATCTCTGTACCTTGGGAACCACCTCTTGGAAACTAGTAATTATTACACTATTTACCTTTTTTCCTCGGAGAACCAATGTATGGGGGAGACAGGGAGGGACACTTTCCCCCACTCCTTCACTTTCCCTTTCATATCTCCAGAAACTCCTTCTTCTACTATCCTCTTCCTGAAGCCCTCCACAACAGGTCTTGGGAATGTTGAATATCCTTGGGATGTTCAAACAAGCATGATCATATTGCTATGTCTCCTGAATGTGGTTCAGGTCTTCTTTAGGGTTAAACAACTATTTAGGAATACCGTCTGGAGACCAACCCCAGCAACAGACACTGTGGCTACTCAAAYCCCGGCAACAGGCACTGTAGCTACTCCAACCCCTGCAAAAGGCACTGTGTCTACCCAAACCCTGCAAACAAGCACTGCAGTTACTCCAACCCCCTCGACAGGCACGGCAGCTGTTCCAACCCTGGCGACAGGCACTGCAGCTACTCAAACCCCAGCAACAGTCACTGCAGCTGAACCAGAGAACCAACCTCTGCCCGTATCAGTCGCCCCTATACACAAGAAGAAAGACACAAGAAAATCAGCTCATTTAGTAAGGGATGAAAATGAACCAGGGCCATCACGAGAACAGGAGGAGGAAGAGGCAGAACCCATAAATGAGTTGGTAACCACCCGATCCCTATCCTTGAGTGAGCTGTGAGATATGCAAAAAGATTTCAGCCGTCCTCCAGGCGAGCACATTGTCACCTGGCTGCTCCGATGCTGGGATAATGGGGCCAGTGGCCTGGAACTAGAGGGTAGGGAAGCCAAGCAGCTGGGATCCCTCTCTAGGGAAGGGGGCATTGACAAAGCAATTGGAAAAGGGGCACGAGTCCTCAGCCTCTGGAAGCGACTCCTGTCAGGCRTGAAGGAAAGGTATSCCTTCAAGGAAGATGTTATATGTCACCCAGGCAAGTGGACCACCATGGAGAGAGGTATCCAGTACCTGAGGGAATTAGCCATGCTGGAGGTGATTTATGATGACCTGAACAATGAGCAGTCACCCAAAGATCCAGACAAAGTCAAGTGCACCCGACCCATGTGGGGGAAGTGTGTACAGAGCGCACCAGCGTCGCATGCAAACTCATTGGCAGTAATGGCCTGGAAAGATGGAGAGGAACAAACGGTGGATGAATTGGCTGGCCAACTCCACCAATACGAAGAAAGTCTATCCTCCTCCCTAAGAGCCTGCATCTCTGCTGTGGAGAAATTGTCTCGGGAGGTCCAGCAACTCTAAGAGGATATGTCCTACTCCCCACCTGCATGGGCCAGTATCTCAGCCATTAGGAGTAAGCGTCCCTCTGCTCAAGAGAGAAGATATCGTGGATACACACCCGGGGGCATGCTGTGGTTTTACCTGCGTGACCACAGAGAGGACATGAGGAAGTGGCATGGAAAATCTACCTCGACCCTAGAGGTAAAGGTACGTGAGTTGTAAGGAAAAACAATCACAAAAGGGGGTTCTTCCAGGAAAACTGCTGCTCCAGTCACCAGTGAGCAGTTTCCCAGACAGAGCAGAAGGGCTCGTTCCATTTCTGATCTTAATAAAGGGACTCCTCATTCGTACTTACAAGAAGTGGGTAGCGAATACAATGACCAGGACTAGAGGGACCCTGCCTCCGACCAGGTGGAGGAAAGGGACAACCGGGTTTACTGGACTGTGTGGATTTGATGGCCTGGCACATCAGACCCACAGGAGTATAAGGCTCTRGTAGACACCGGTGCACAGTGTACCCTGATGCCATCAAGCTATAAAGGGGCAGAACCCATTTGTATTTCTGGAGTGACAGGGGGATCCCAAGGGCTGACTGTATTGGAGGCCAAAGTGAGCCTAACTGGGAAGGAGTGGCAAAAGCCCCCCATCGTGACTGGCCCAGAGGCTCCGTGCATCCTTGGCATAGACTACCTCAGGAGAGGGTATTTCAAGGACCCAAAAGGGTACCGCTGGGCTTTTGGTGTAGCTGCCTTGGAGATGGAGGAAATTAAACAACTGTCCACCTTACCCGGTCTCTCAAAGGACTCTTCTGTTGTGGGGTTGCTGAGGGTCGAAGAACAACAGGTGCCGATCGCTACCACAACTGTGCACCACCAGCAATATTGCACCAACCGAGACTCCCTGATGCCCATCCATAAGCTGATTCGTCAACTGGAGAGCCAGGGAGTGATCAGCAAGACTCGCTCACCCTTTAATAGTCCCATATGGCCAGTGCAAAAGTTTAACAGAGAGTGGAGGCTAACAGTGGACTATCGTGGCCTGAACAAAGTCACTCTGCCATTGAGTGCTGCCGTGCCAGACATGCTCGAACTTCAATACGAACTGGAGTCAAAGGCAGCCAAGTGGTATGCCACCATTGATATCRCTRATGCGTTTTTCTCAATCCCTTTGGCGGCAGAGTGCAGGCCACAGTTTGCTTTCACTTGGAGGGTGTCCAGTACACCGGGAATCGACTGCCCCAGGGGTGGAAACACAGCCCTACCATTTG
>JAYKAV010000010.1:66370-187706 GCA_035582835.1 Phoebastria nigripes
GCAACCACCGGATGGCTGGAAACATATCCCGTGCCCCATGCCACCGCCCGGAACACTATCCTGGGCCTTGAAAAGCAAGTGCTATGGCGACATGGCACCCCAGAAATAATTGAGTCAGACAACGGGACCCATTTCTGAAACACCCTCATAGACACCTGGGCCAAAGAGCATGGCATTGAGTGGGTATATCACATCCCCTATCATGCACCATCCTCCGGGAAAATCGAATGATGCAATGGACTGTTGAAGACTACACTGAGAGCAATGGGTGGTGGGACATTCAAGCATTGGGATACACATTTAGCAAAAGCCACCTGGTTAGTCAACACCAGGGGATCTKTCRMYCGAKCTGGCCCTGCCCAATCAAAACCCTTACGTACTGTAGATGGGGATAAAGTCCCTGTAGTGCACATAAAAATATGCTGGGGAAGACAGTCTGGGTTACTCCTGCCACGGGCAAGGGAAAACCCATTTGTGGGATTGCTTTTACTCAAGGACCTGGGTGCACTTGGTCGGTAATGCGAAAGGATGGGGAAGTTCGATGTGTACCTCAAGGGGATTTGATTTTGGGTGAAAATAGCCAATGAACTGAATTGTATGATGTTAATTGCTATRTAATACCTTATGTCATCACTGCTATGATTGCTATAGGCCATATCAACGGTATTGCAGTAAGAATCACCCAGATTAATGAAGAATGAACTTTGATGAAACCAAACAAAATGCAGCAGTGATGGAACCAGAACTGCCTTCAGCATGCAACAATCCAATACCACACACCACCTCTCCTGCCCTGAAAGACTGTTATGACAGATGGAGCCGAAAGTCATGGACTAAATGAACTCAATGAACATTTTAGAGGGATGGCCCATATACTAAGGGAATGATATCTCTCTCTGTGTGTGTGTGTGTGTGTGTGTGTGTATATATATATATCTCTCTCAAAAGATAAGAAAAGTGGTGATGATTAATTAGAATGTATTGGAAAATGTGAGACCTGGGCATGACATAGATGGTATAAAATAAGGGGTGGATACTGTTCTGGCTTCAGCTGGGATAGAGTTAGTTTTCTTCTTAGTGCTGTATTTTGGATTTAGTATGAGAAGAATGTTGATAACACACTGATGTTTTTAGTTGTTGCTAAGTAGTCTGCTAGTCAAGGACTTTTCAGCTTCCCATGCTCTGCCAGGTGCACAAGGAGCTGGGAGGGAGCATAGCCAGGACAGCTAACCCAACTGGACAATGGGGTATTCCATACCATGTGATGTCATGCTCAATATATAAATAGGGGGCATGGTCCAGGAAGTAGTGATCGTTGCTTGGGTATCGCTCAGTGGGTGGTGAGCAATTGCATTGTGCTTCACTCATTTTGTATATTCTATCATTATTATTATTATTATCATCATCATTATTTTCCCTTCCTTTTCTGTTTTATTAAACTGTCTTTATCTCAACCCACGAATTTTACTTTTTTTTCCGATTCTCTCCCCCATCCCACTGAGGGGAGGGGGGAGTGAGCGGGCGGCTGTGTGGTGTTTGGCTGCCTGCCAGGTTAAACCACAACATCAGTACATAAACCAGGGGTTTGTGGGGGAGGGGCAATCACTTCTTGGGGACGGGCTGGGCATCGGTCGGCGGGTGGTGAGCAGTTGCATTTTACGTAATTCATTTTGTATATTGTACCATTATTATCATTATCATTATTATTATTATTATTATTTTCCCTTCCTTTTCTGTTCTGTTAAACTGTCTTTATCTCAATCCATGATTTTTACTTTTTTTTTTTTTCGATTCTCTCCCCCATCCCACTGTGGTGGGGGAGTGAGCAAGCGGCTGTGTGTTGTTTGGCTGCCTGCCGGGTTAAACCACAACAACCTCCCAGAGTGCAAGCCTCTGACAAAGATAACCTGGTCACAGTATCAGTCAATAGAAACGAGAGGGTGTTTTGAAGTTACAAACTTCAGGCAGACCATGACTTCACGCTGTCTAGGGCCTGAACTCATCTGAGCTTTTCCGTTCTCACTGAAGACAGCTGGATTTAAGCAGCAGACAGTGATTGTAGTGTGAAATCAATCCTTCTGGACTAAGCAGCAGTGAGCTTTTGAAAATGGCATTTGGCACAGACAAGGTGGAGAAAAAAACATTTCTGAAATACAGAAGTGAATCCCAAAGTGCGCAGCCAAAAATCAGACCTGCCTCATCCCTGCCCAGACCCACTGAAAGGCAGAGTTTAACTGAGGTGCCATAGTGCACCCATCTAGATGACAGCCATACAGTCTAGAGTGTCTGGCTGAGGGTGTCAGCTGCAACTGGTCACCCTACAAACAGCAGACAAAGGCGTTCCTGAGGCTTTACTTGCATGCTAATTCTATATCAGGGTTTTAAAAGAATTGTGGTGATATAAAGGCATTTCACTTGCTCTCTATAGAAGTTACTACTATGTTTGATATGGTATAATCATTTGAAAGTCCACAGGTTTTCAAAAAGTAAAACTAAACTCCTCTTTGGACTACAGAGAAGCAAAAAACAATACTCCAGGAGTGAAAAAATCTAGTGTGAATTGCCATTGCTTACAACGGACTCTCACTTTTCCATCCCATAATGAAGTTTCATGTGCCTGGACCCATGCAAGGCATACTTGTGGCAAGTTAAAGATTTTGAGTAATTAAGCATTGCATTGTTGCACTGAAATATCCTAAAGTGATAGGGCAAGGGCAGTGGACAGAAGTCAAATAACAGTTCTTGGGACAGGTCCTACTGAGTTTCAATAAGCTAGTTTTGGCCACCATAAAACCTTCCAGTCCATATTGTCTGCTCTCCATAATAAATGGACTTATAAATAAATGACTTCCACATAAATTTCTGCTTACAGGACCAGTACATCACTATGACACTCATAGACTTGACTGCAAGCACAGCAGTTCCCTTCATCCTTGTTATGCACACTAGCCACCATGCATCTGTAATACCCTTCAGCCCCACCTTGGAATTTTCTTAATAATAAAATCTACACATCAACTATTTCAGTGTCCCAGATATTTCTACCATCTTCTTCCTATGATGTTCCATAACAATCTTCTTCCAACTAAATTTATCCTTTTCCAGTGTTTCCACTCATTGCACTGGGCTAAAACAAAGGCCAAACAAGATCTGGTCTTTCTACCCACACCTCTTTCTGTCTGTTAATTGCATAAATATGAAGCCACTGAGCCATTGCTAAGTCTACTCCCTCCAAGAAAATATCCTTGCATTGCATTATAAAATGAGCCCCTGTCATGGTTTAACCCTAGCCAGGACAGCCCCTTAGGTCTAAGCAGTTATTTATGGTTTGCCAACAGTAAGCAACTGCAAGACAGTAGGGTTTGACGGGAGGAGAGTCAGTGCTTAACACGCAATGAAAGAGGTGTTCATTGCAGCCCTTCAGATGCGTATTTTTTTGCATTTTGCCTGCTGGCTATCCCATCACATTTGGTCCTTCGTACCTCTTGAAATTACGTTCTCCACATCCACAGTAGTACTTTTAGATGTATCTCTGTAATAACCCCACCCTGCTCTCTTCATGTGTGTGAACTCCCATGTATATAATGGTTAAAATCTGGTCATCTTCTACTGCGTATATTATTTTGCATCATACACTAGAGAAGAGAGAGCTGCAGATTACAATGCAAAATAAGGATTCTCTTCTTTTCCATGTGAAGAAACTTTCAGTACATTCAGATCAGACAGTCTTAGATGAATGAACGTTAATCACCATCAAAATAGTTTGAATGCAACGTGTCTGCAAAGGCTGACTGCACTGTTCATAAATTCATTTCTTTGGAAGGTTTCTGGTTCTTTGCAGACTGATGCAGCTATTTTGTTTTGACTGGAAATAATTAATTTGGGTATCTGTTTCATAACGGGAATCCTGACTTTTCATAAGAAAACTCTGATGTAAGAGTGGGACATAGATGACCGGAATTCACCTCCACCCTATACACAGAGACAAATATCAGTCCATAGTTCATGTTATTATGTAGCAATATCCACTTCAAAGTACTGACAATGCACCAGGCAAACACCTCAAATATCAAAATTCAGGACACCCACACCAAACACTGCCATCAGATACATGAATTGAAATGACTGATTTGAATTTGGTATAATTTTGAAGGTTTGTCTTAAAAAAAGCACATTTAATACTATCAAAACTTCTTCACGCTAACAAGCTTTTAATACAGAAAAAAATAATGCTAACAAGTTGCCCAAGGTGAACTGTATGATATCTTCAACTGAAGGGAATTCCTAAATTTGCTCACACTGCTAGGAGCTTTAATTCCCTATTGATTTCACCTTTAGTTCTGCAGGGCAGTGCTTGAAGCTGGGTAGTATATTTTACTAAATCTGTCTGTGGACTGAAATAAATGTGTGACAGTTTTCACAGATTTGTAGAAAGCAGGGATGGAAAAGGTTGAAAGATATAATCCAGACAACCTGAAATCAGTATTCAAAACAGGTGCTTGAAAAACAGGGATGGTGTGGGACCCATGGACATGTAGTAAAGTCCTGGCACAGTGAAGCTGGCACTGTGAATGTTGTTCCCTGAAAT
The DNA here is from genome assembly GCA_035582835.1 of Phoebastria nigripes. NCBI lineage: Eukaryota > Metazoa > Chordata > Aves > Procellariiformes > Diomedeidae > Phoebastria > Phoebastria nigripes. The sequence goes on from JAYKAV010000010.1 coordinate 70,959, forward strand.
GAAGAGAAGTTATTGCTGGTGTTCTTTGCTGAGGTTTACTGGAACAAATAGACAGACGGTGAAAATTGCTGTCTTCTTGGATGCAGTACTGGAGCAACTGGATGCAACTTTAGATGTGTGTTATGCACAATTTTGTGGTCCCTTCTGGTGTTCTGAGCTGTGAAGCTTGGCTAATAACCAATAAAGAAACTATCAGACCTTCCAAATGTATTTAAACCAGTGGAAGAAACTTGAGCAGACAAAAAATCAACAGGAATATTAGAGGTTTAAGAGCAAAAATACTTAGAGCCTCCTCTGGACTGGTGTCCCTCAAGACAAACTCAGTCTGGCTTTCAGGAAGGATAAGTTCATCTCTTACATTTTCAAGCATGAGCAATCACTTTTTTAAGCATGCTAAGTGAGGTAATGCAGAAAGAAACCATGAGCATGTGCGCGGGATCTTACCCTATTTATGCTCCTACCCAGTTGGCAAATGCCTTCCTGGAAATTCTGGAGCTGCTGAAAGTGTCCATGTGGAAGCAACCTTCTTGCAGAGTTAGAGCTGGGTTATTATTAATAAACACACATGCTATGGATTATAGAGAGGCAATTATATAGGTCATAAGCATTATGAGTTGTTTCCTATTCTGCTCAGTGTCTCTGATGAATTACTGTAAGAAAGAATACTGCAAAAGACTCCTTTTCATGCCAGTAGAGCTATAATATGACAGTTATTAACATCTGGTTGGGAAGGAAAGAGATCAACTGAAACTTCAGCACCTTGAAATCATATTACTAATGTGTTGTCTTTTCATCTTCAGAATTTCTATTTTCAGACAAAGTTTCCACCTTCAAAACCAGACAGTTTTTTCAACCATTCTGCAGAATGAAAGATAAAGACCTAACTTGGTCTTTAAAATGCTCTTTGCATTTATTCAAAGAGAAATGAAGCCCAAAAATGTCCTGGACAGCTTCAGAAGCTGAATTTTCCACCCATTCTTTGGAAAGGACCAAATTTCTGAAGAGACCTTTCCTATATGAAAACTTTGACCCAGCTCCAGCCCCAAGCCACAGAGTATTTAATTGCTGTCCTGTGACTGAATTGTCATCTGGTGAATGGATCTGACCCTTAACTCCACTAATAGGAACTGAAAGCTTGTTTTGCCCTTACGGATTCCTTCCTGAAGAAAGTTCAAGTCACATTCTCCTAATTCCTCCTAGCCACTCTGAGCCAAGGGAAACACTTGAGGCCTGACTCTGATCTAGTTTACCCTATTTTTACACTGAAATATCTTCCAGGGATTCAGTAAGCTACATGACAGCTGGAACCAATCTTTGATCTTGTAGCTTTCCCCAGGGAGCTGATGTTTCTCTGAAAGCAGTCACAAAATCAAGCTGTCAAATTTACCAGTGATGCCATGAAAGCCAAGGCCGTGCTCCAGATAGTAAGTCAGATCCATTATTTGATTTAAACATTTAATGTTCTCTTAGCAGAGATCAACTCATTCTCAAACCTTGAGACAGACCCCAAGGTGGGAAGTGAGCCAGAAAAAATTAAATTACTTTGACAATAGTTTGCTTACTAACTACAGAGGAACATTGTCTAGCACTGTGTCATCAAACACCTATATGTGTGTGTACATACATAAGTACTTACCTAGTCATAAATATCCATTCCTGCAAGTGGTTTGCTGTAAGTAAGATTGAGTTTACAGCTTCCCAGAAAGCTGAAGTTGAGGGTCTTTTTTAAAATAAAGGCATTCATATGCCTCCATTGTGTCAAACTCTACTCGCAATCTACTTTCAGCAAATCCAGTGTGTTGCTCACGGGTGCCACAATTAGAATTTTACTCCGCTTTATCAACAGTAGCCAACCCAAACTAGAGTTGCACTCTTATATTTAAATCTCCTCCCTTCTTGACTATCTGCTGACCTTCACACCGTGGAAACATATCCTTTGGATTGCTGAAGAATGAGCAATTCATAAGATAGAGGATCAGTGTACTTATCTCAGTAAAAAATAACAGTTGTGGATACAGGAACAGGGCTTATTTCTAACTCTTCATTATGCTTGAAGTCCCGTGGTTTCCAACTGCACCTTAGTAAACTAACCTCAACAAGCTCATTGGCTGAAGCCAACTTGTGTATCATGTCACAGCAGACATACTTCAAAGACATTTCCCTTTGAAGGCCATGATAAAAGAAGAGTCAAAGAAAACTGAATCCATCATCAAATAACTTTAGAGTTCCTTTTCTTAAAAAAATCCTCTCTTACTTGCTATAAATCATTTAAGAGAAATACTGCTGATTTTGTTCTCTCTCCATTTCTTTTTCTCTACTTTGAGAGTATTTAATTCAGCTCCCCATCTGTTTGACAAAGACACTGCAAATGCAACTTGTCTTCCTTAAAATGTGGGAGAAGAGCCCTTGCTGCATTGCTCCATAGCAGACCCCCATTCTCAGAAGTTGTGTTACAGCCCAAACAGAAACCTACTGCTGAATTTACATAATTTCATCACACTGAGGAACAACAATGAAGAATAAGAACAACTTCTTTGCCCTCCAGAAAAGAGCTGTGGTCGAAACAAAGCAATTTTAGTAGGGGGTGGAAAGGAGACCAAACCAAATTCCCCATGAAGAAAATAGCTTTGTGCTATTTGTACTTAAGCTCATTCTTCAAATGTGTTGAGTAAAACTTCTAGAGGCAACTTCATATTCAGAAGCAGAATTCATGTTAGATGATACTGGATGTTTTTGAAACAAGAATGTTCTCACTAATTCCAAAACCTTATTCTCACTAGGGCTGATTGAAAAAAGGGGTATTTCTGATGGAACTATTTTCATTAAAATGAAGTTTTGCTGAAATAAAAATGTTTATTAGGAATGTGGCTAGGAATGTTAAAATTATAGTTTGATTTCATTCTGACTCAGTTCTCATATGATCTTGTAACATTATTTTTGCATGTGTTATTTTTCTGATAGTAATAGATTGAGAATCCAGGACTGGAGTCTATCTGAACCAAACCTTCTTACTATTTAAAACTTAAAGATGTTTACATTAGTTATTTCAAGCTCTACAAATTGTCATGTTTTTACATCCTGATTTTGCCATAAAACTTCTGAGCAACTTTTGAAAGATCAGTGCTTGTACTGAGATCTTTGAAGAGATTACCAAATGTGTTCCCCTGTGTGAGGAAAGACCACAGGGTTTAACTATAGTGCTACTAACTGAAGAGTACTTATTGCTACTGAACTTCACTCCACCAAAGTAATGATAGTGTCAAGCTTGCATTTTGTTTCCTCTGTGTTTAAGTATTGAAAGTATTTGAGCTGCTGTGTAATTCAGTGCTGTCACCACAGATAAATTCAGAAATCTAGTTTCAAAGTTACAATTGCTCTGTGTGAAGCAAACATGCATAGCATGAATGATGTCCTTCTAGCAAGGGAAAGTGCTCTGCTTTCAAGTCCAGTTGAAATTGCAAATCTAACACTGATGCAGAGGAGATAAAGATTTTCATGTCCAAAAATTAGTGTTGTATATTATCACACATTACAATACGTTGCAATTCTTGCACATTGATTTTGGTTATGAAGACTGTGTTCCGCTCCTGATAGCTTAGGTAGTTTCCATCCTGTTTCACATTTCTGACTTGTTCATGTCAAGAATAGTTAACTACCAAAATGTGGTCATTTTTCTGATAAAATAAAAAATATATTTGTTCCTATCAAGGCTATTCGATGCAAGTCAGGCACTTAGATACCTGAATGGGAACTTTGTGTGATCTAATTAGGTTCCTTGACTATGTTACTGGTAATGCAGAATGATTCCAAGTGTCAGTAGTGTTTACATCAAGATATGATCTGGAGCAAAATTTCAAAAAAAGGACATTGAATATACTGTGCTTGCAAATCCGCTGTGTTTGGGGAAGCTCTTCAGCTGCGGTTTCAGAGTGGCAGAGAGTGATCTTGATGCTCGATTTCCATGGAAAATGCAATGCGTATTCCTGCTCCTTGAGGAATAATCAAAAACATGTTAATCCAGGCATGTTAATACTTAACCTTGATCAACTTTTGCCTCTTTATTTCAGCCCTTACCAGACCTCTTTCTTTATTAGAAGGCTGCTTTCATTGGGTAGTGGGCCCAGCGATCATTTGATTTTGTATAACATTGTGCAGCATATCTGAAGATAGGTAGTTTTACAAATTAATGGATACTATAAAAAAACCCCAATGGATTTTCAAAAAAATCCAATAGATTTTGAACATTCTGTACTATTCTTCTGCAGGGATGTCCCTTCAGTACCATACGTACAATACACTCAGTTAAAGTTGTATGCACTTTGTCCCTTTTTCTCCCTCAGGAAAAAAAAAAAAAAAACCAAACATCTGCAAAATCCTGTACTCTAATCCATAAAACACATCAGTGTCTACACAGTCTACTTTGGAGGTAGCATTCATGTATAATTTCCATGCTACCTTCTGCTTTCTTTGTACAATTCTAGCCCAGAAGCAGATCTCTTTGGCTTCTTCGCTGGTGCAGAACTCCAGAAAGGGAAGTTAAAGGTAATACTGTAACTTCTAAAATCACTTCTGCCTGCGAAATGCCTGTGCTTCCTAGAAGCCACACTTTAAGACACTGTACCAGAAGGTGAAGGTCCTTTGCAGAGACCTCCACAGCCACTAAAGTCTGTGCAACTGGAACTCACAGATGACTCCGTGGGACAGAAAAGTGTTTGAGTTTCCATTGTTGCTCCTGGTCTGGCATGGCACATGTCCATCAGGAGAAATGGATTTCATGTCAGGTTGGGATGGAAATTCTTCCAATGCTTTTGGCTCTTGGCTATCAGTCAGATGTGTAATCAGCTGTGAATAATTGCAGATCTCTCCAGCAAAGGCCTGAGGGGACTAGTGAGAAAAAACAGCCGCTTGCTGAAAAGCACAATGAAATGAGAATCTAACAGCTCTCTGCTCTGTCATCCCCTGGCCTTAATTCATACACTAGTCCTTGCCTTATGACAAGAGGTAAACTCTTCACCTCAGTAAGTGAAGGAGAGGTGCTTTCACACAAAAGGAGTGTGTGTGTATGGGAGGTGGGGAATAATTTCCCCAAGGAATGTTATCAAGGCCTGAGCAATGAATAAAAACACGGCAGCTGTTGCTGACAACTCTGTCTAAGTGTCTGTCAGGGCAGTAAACAAGGAAAATGTTAGCATTTTTTTTTCAGCTCTTTGTACATCAGCAGAGGGGCTTTAGTAACACTGAGTTTGGTAGTGGATAACAATGCTTGCTTCTGATTTAGGGGCTGTCTAAGCTGGGCTGAGACATAGACACCCCAACACACATGTGCACTCTTAGACCCCCACCCTGCTGCATCCTGCTTGTTATTGTTCTGTAATTATAAACACAGAATAAAAGCAGCAGCTGCTCTTCAGCGGTCCCTTATGAAAATCCTGCTCTCAATGACCTTGAGTGGGTTGATGTTTTCCCTGTAGTTCATGTGTGTCAGAATGAATTGTTGCTTTAAACCTCAGCTTCAGAGGCTGGGCGAGTCATAGAGGGGTGGAATTTAGAGATTCTGCTTGCACTTTTCTCAGAGGAGCTGTAACATCTGTGTGCTTTCAAGTAGGTACCTGTAATTAGGCAGGGGCAGAGGGGAAGACTGTGGTGGACTCTGTGTACAGGTCCTCTTTCCCCACCAGACTGGTATTCTACCTGGATTAATCGTTTGTTCATTTAAAAATTAGAATATCCTTCCATTCCACAGGGCAACCCACAGGGCTCTTAGAAGCCTACTGGGTACTAAGACATGCTGTGCCGCCAAGCCTATTGTACTGCAACATGCCTATGTCCTACGTGCACACATCTTTTAAAAAAAAAATTTCTTTATCTTGGAGCCCAGAATTCACAATCAGTTATCTTATTTCCAAGACATCTGAGCACATGGCAGTTGCTCTTATGTTTGTGATGGAAGTGCCATACAATCTTCCTTACTTTTTTCACAGGTATTCAAACTCTATGCTTCCTGCCTTCACTGAATTTGTGTCTTCTGTGACAAGAAGATGGGTGTGTCTCAGTTAAATGGCACTTGACCTTCTAAGATTGGGCTTATGCCTTACGGTATGCCAATTAGAAAGGGTTAATGAGTGATTAACAGATCTTTTAATAGAAGACTAATCAATTATTAAAAATCAACAGCTCGATCAGCTATGTATGATTATGGCCATTCCTAACACCATCTGCCGCTGTGCTAAAACCCAGGGCTCATACCCGTCCACACACTTAAAACAACCATTAATAATTTATTGATCCTTCATAAACTAGTGACAAACAGAAGGTTACATGTTACCCATTTTTGGTTTTGTTTCTTCAAAAACTGTATTTCACTTTGCAGACAAAACACATTCCAGGGTTTTGTCCAACAGGGGGACAAAGGCCTTTTCGTTATTGCTAGGTTCACAGTCAATCTCACCAAGTAGTTTAACATGTAACTATCTGAGAACCTGTTCTGGTGCCATATGACTCCAAGCCTTTGACTCTTGCTTTCATGGGAGTATCTCTTACCTTTATAATAAGCCTCCAAGAGCACAACCTAGAAGGAAAGAGCTTTTTCTTGCTCAGAGGCAGATTCTTCAGCAGCAGTTTCAGAAGCTGCTTTTCTCCTATGTGTGTAATCAGTATCTTCGCAGGTGCTGCTGTGACTGTGCTGCAAAGTCAAGCTGTGCCCAGGAATGCTCCCAGTTGTTCCTGTTGTTCAGTCATTAGCTTGGCAGTCTTTTGACATGTCAGTGAGCATTCTTCTAGACACTTCCTGAACATGGTCTGCGAGCTACCATGGACCACGGAGTGAAGTCAGCCTGCAGCCACTCTGTTTGCAGGAGATGAGACTTTGCTAGCACAGACTGGCCATTCTGCGCAAGTTATCCTTAAGGCCCATGCACTTCCTTAGCACATGGAATTTAGCGGTGTAGTCATCATCTAAATCCCTAAATTACTTCTGCATGTATTCCAGGCCACATAGACCCACAGTTTTTACTGTGGTAAAAACTGCCTGGACACATCCATGCACATGGTTTTTATTGCAGGTCAGCGTGGTTCTGAGCCTGTGTGATTCCAAGTCTTGGTTTGAATCACAACTGTGTCCCTTGGCCAACACTGTGGTCTGTAGGGGGGTGATAAGGTGAGGATAGAATTCATGTTTCACAAGGTAAGGGTTTCCATTTGAGCCTAGGCTCCATGTCCCTTCTTAAACAATGGAGAGAAATTGTCGCCTCCGTGCTCTAACTGCAGACATTCCATCACAATTAGGTGATTCTCATCCTAGAAGTGTTCCAATCTATGCACAAGCTTGGAAGGGAGCCCAGGGAGACACTTCTACACTGCAGGTGCCTAAGATGAGATGAGAGGAATCCACCATGTATCTGTCCCTGAGAAGGCTCTTCTGTATTGACATGGGTTGGTTTTAATTAGTCAGTTCAAGCACCAGGACCAGCATAATTGAAAGGGAAAAGGTGGAAAGACTCATCCAGGGAAAGCCGTATGGTTTCTGAGGGAGAACAAATGAAAAATGGTCAAAAAAGTGAAAGTAGGGAAGCACAGGAGGACTCTGAGCACTCCTGGCAGCACCCAAAGGAATGGAAAGAAGCCCCACAGTTGCCAGGATCCCTAACACAGAATCACAGAATGATTGAGGTTGCAAGGGACTTCTGGAGGTCATCTGGTCCAACCCCGCTGCTCAAGCCACCTAAAGTCAGTTGCCTGTGACCATGTCCAGACAGCTATTGAATATCTCCAAGAAGGAAGACTCCACAACCTTTCTGGGAAACCTGTGCCAGTGCTCAGTCACCCTCACAGTGAAAAAGTGTTTCCTGATGTTCAGGAGGAACCTCCTGTGTTTCAGTTTGTGCCCATTGCCTCTGGTCCTGTCACTGGTCACCGCTGAAAAGAGCCTGGATCCTTCCTCCTTGCATCTTCCCTTCAGGTATTTATGTACATTAATAACATCCTTCTGATCCTTCTCTTCTCTAGGCTGAACAGTCCCAGCTCTCTTAGCTTTTCCTCATTGGAGAGATGCTCCAGTCCTTTAATCATCTTCGTGGCCCTTCACTGGACACTCTCCAGTATGGAACCCAGGATACCATTAGCTGTCTTGGCTGTAAGGGCACATTACTGTCTCACGTTCAACTTGGTGTGCACCAGGACCCATCAGGTCCTTTTCTGACAGCTAGGTGGCCCCCAACATATATTGGTGGATGGGATTGTTCCTCACCAGGTGCAGGACTTTGCACTTCCCCTTGCTGAACTTCATGAGGCTCCTGTCAACCCATTTCTCCAACCTGTTGAGGTGTCTCTGGATGGCAGCACGACTCTACCACTCCTCCCAGTTTTGCATCATCAGCAAACTTCTCAAGGATACACTCTGCCCCACCATTAATGAAGGTGTTAGAGGCCTGCACCCAGTACACCACTAGTTAATGGCCTCCAACCAGACTTTGTGCCACTGACTGGCATTGTCTGGGCCCAGCCATTTGGCCAGTTTTCAACCCACCTCACTCTCTGCTCATCCAGCCCATACATCAACAGCTTGTCTATGAGGTCCTAATGGCAGACAGTGTCGAAAGACTTACTGAAGTCCAGGTAGACAATATCCACTGCTCTCCCCTCATCTACCAGGCCAGTCATTTAATTGTAGAAGTTTATCAAATTGGTCAAGCATGACTTCCCCTTGGTGAAGCCATATTGACTACTCCTGATGATTTTCTTGTCCTTTATGGACCTGGAAGTGATTCCCAGGATTAGCTGCTCCATCGCCTTTCCAGGGATTGAGGTGAGGCTGACTGGCTTGTAATTCCCTGGGTCCTTCTTGCCCTTCTTGAAGATAGGAGTGCCATTTGCTTTCCTCCATTCTTAGGGCACTTCTCCCAGTCGCCATGATCCATCAGAGATTATCGATAGTTGCCTTACAATGACACCTACCAGCTCCCTCAGCACTCATGGGTATATGCCATATAGGGCCCATGGACTGATGTATCTCCAGTTCACTTAAGTATTCCCTGACCTGATCCTTTTCCACCAAGGGTACATCTTCCTTGCTTCAGTTTTTCCCCCTGGTCTGTGGGACCTGGGATTCCTGAAGGCCAGTCTTGCTAGTAAAGACTAAGGCAAAGGCAGCTTTCAGTACCTCAGATTTTTCCATGCCCTGTGTAACCAGGTCCCCCGTCTCATTCAGTAATGGGCCCGCATTTTCCCTAGTCTTCCTTTTGTCGCCTATGTACTCCAAGAAGCCCTTCTGGAACCTCCTGAATTGCTTCTATCCTGCTGTGTTGTCCCTCCAGCAGATATTGGTGTGGTTGAAATCCCCCATGAGAGGACATCAGAGCCTGTGAACGTGAGGGGGCTCTTATCTCTCTGTAGAGAGCCTCATCCACTTGTTCTTCCTGGTCAGGTGGCCTATAGTGGACAGCCACTATAATGTCACCTTTATCTGTCTGCTCTTTAATCCTAGCCCATAAGCTCTCAGATGGCTCCTCATCCATCCCCAGGCAGAGCTCCATGCTCTCCAACTGCTTTCTCACATCTCCCATCCAGCTCACATCTCACATATCATGTCTCACATCTCACAACTCATACCCAGCTGTTCCTTCACTATCTATCTCCCCCATCAAACTCCCTCCCTGTGGGGCAGTGGGTGGCCAGGTTCTTCTACATGACAGCACGGTCACCAGCATACCTACAGTGCTGAGCAGCCTTAAGGTGAATGAGGTTGTACCTCACTGGCTTACGTGCCAGTGGTATATGGTGGCATGGACCCACTCATGATCAGGATAAATTTAACACTGCCTAAAGCAGGATTATTTCATTGACTCTCATGTGATCAAAGCTTGGAGGAACTTTGCATTACACCACCAAGAATGTAATCTTCCAGGTAGATTTAAAAAAAACCCTGTGAGCAGAAGCAGACAGATACTGGTCGTGCTAAGCACTGTGTAATAACCCACTAGAAATCTGTTCATTAGTGTAACACTCCCAGCTGGAAAGGGGTTTTGTTCTGGCCAATAGATGGCCCTCCCTGAGGATCAAGATTGGGTACTGCTTTCTGCATCTCACAAAACATGTCAGGATTTGAACTAAGAGCAATTATTTGGGGCTTTTGTTTTGGGCTCTGTTTGCGATCCTTACCCTTTTCTGGGAGTGATGCTAGTCCATGGCTGTTACTTACCTTCCATTGCTAGCTTACATGGGCAGTTAGGAGATGTTAATCAATGGGTTTAGTGACTTTGGTTATCTGAAGAGAAAACATAATATTGGCATAATTTCACCATCTGTTAGACCAAATTAGCCAGAACATAAAGAATCTTACTTAATTTCCTGAGAGCATGGAAACAGCCTTCAAACCCTGCAAGCTGTTGTCCCACCAGGGAATGCTAAACTTCTCCATGAAATACTGCTGCAGGAGTTGTCTCCACTCACTGTTCTGCATCAACAAAATAAACCCCAAACCCCTACCTTCACTGAAACACAAGTAGCACAAAGAAAGCTTAATGCAAACTGAAAATCCACTACAAATTAAACAACATTAATTGCCATTAGTTGCTTCACCCAAAGCAACTATTGATATAATGGCATGTTTATTTTAGGAAGGATCATTAACAGGGCTGGTGGAGGTAGAGTGCAGAAAGGATTGTCTTGTATAGCATTTGAGAATTTACCTTGCCTCTTTGTAAATACAGATTTGATAGAAGTACTTATAGAAAATAGAACTAATATATAGCAACACTTACATCCTGACATACTCTATTAGAATAGCATGCATTGATTATGTGCTAGCTGCTGTTTACAGCTGACTCTGTAGTACTAATGGGTATTGCTTATGTGTCTGAGTTTCATTAAAATATATTCCTGCCCTTGAATATAAATTAATTCTTTTCTTGAGTGCTCTTTGGAGAGTGCAGTCACAAGTGTCTGGGCCCTGACTGCGCTGATGGCCCTTAAAGTCCATGAGCAGTCTCACCTAGGGCCTCCATCCACTCCCTGCCTGTGAGCACAGGGGCTCCATTAAGCTCAGACCTGGGCCCTCCCTCATGCCCTGAACTGTGTGTTAGCGGGGTGGGTCTCCAGGTCAGCCACAGCCATGCCTGTGCGAGGCCATGGACCCTGTTGATCTGGACCCTGAGTTGTGGACTGACGTGCTGGCTTGATGTTGGACCTGCCTCATCACCACAAACTTGTCTCACAACCTGGATTCTGCTTCCTTTCCATAGGCTTAAAAAATAAAATAATAAATAAATAAAAAACCACAGCAGGCTTTGGTTTCAACACCATGATTAAAACCTGCTATGCAAAATTCAGACAACAGTTATAACCCATATGTTCCCCCACGTATTTTTACAGAGAAGGGAGTGCCATGTGTATTTTTAAGGTAGGTTGTATCTAAATCATCACTTTAGGGCAGTTTCCCTTTAGTAAACTGACTGTAATATGAAGTATCCATTTAGTGGTTTTTAGAACATATATAAATCGCTGTCAGATTGAAGATAGTGAAGCTTAAACATTTCATATAAAGTCTAAACCACATTGAGAGAGCAGAATCTGAAAACTATCTCCAATGTTTCCTCATCATTCTTGTGATGAACACAACTGATGTAATAACATGACAAAGCAATCCTTCTAAGTAGCTTAAAAAATGTAAACCCCTGTTAATAAAGTTGGTTTGTTGTTCAGCACATCACAATGCAGACCACTGTCATCATGTTGCAGGCAGACAGGATGCTGCTGTGTGCTGGGAGAGTTGTCTCGGGCTGCTTGTTGTTTTGATTCTCTCCAATGACAATGTAGCCTGCTGTGTGAAGAACAGAGCTAAAAGCACTTACTGGCAGCTGTTCCCACATATATCTGATTTGCCACTGAGGATGTGCTGTGAGTTAGTGGCTTGGACATTGAACTAGGCAATTTGCATCCTCTTTTGCCAAGTCTGCTACTGCCTCCTTCTCTGTTGGCCCATTTAACTTTTAACCTTTTCTTAGGGATAGCATCTTACTTTACACAGCATCTCACCCAAGATGGCAGCTTGAGCATATTTTCATATGGGTAAACGTGGGAGCTATCATTGAGCTCTCCAGCAATCTTGGCAAGCAGAGAGAAGCAGGCTATGAAGTTTGAGACAAAATTGCAAGTGGAAATCTAGCAAATGTCCTAACTTGTGCCTACCCAACCTCTCTCTGGCTCTAACAGACTAAGTCATGTGCATGAGGTCTTGATGGCAATTGCACTGAGACATCTGAGTGAACGCCTGGCTTGGGAAGTTCTTAAGAGCCTGACTGCTAGCTGTGGAAAGGATCCACCTGTATGATCTAATCTTCAGCAGTCTCTGCTGGGCACTGGGCTGGACAGACCTTTAGTCTGCGCCAGTATAGCTGGTTTAGCCTTTATCTTCAGCTGGTGGCTGTGGGTGCTCAGCTGTGCATCAGAACAGGGCCCTCCTGCTTGGTTTGATCCCTGAAACCATAATTAAAATACATGTAATTCTACTCTCCCTACATAGTGACTAGGGCACCTGTATAAATGGCAGATAAAGATTCCCATTTAATGTTTTCTTGCTTAAATACCTTGCAGTGATTAAAGTGGAAAGAGCTCCTGATAGGCTCCCTAGCATTTCATATAAATTTAAGAGTATTAATATACCCCATAAAGACAGATTAAATGAATTCCACAACTCAGACTGCAATTCCATTTTGAGCAGCTTGCACTTGAAATTTATCCCCCTATATACCAGAGAACATTGTTTTAATTAGGCAGTAGGTACTGACAGGTAATACAGAAGGAGTATTGCTATGAATTCTTCGTAATCTTCAGGCCCTCCACCTCCTTGCATGTGACCAGATCTCTTTGTTGCATTAAGAGATACTCTTTCTCTGTATCTGTTATATGCATTAGTGTGGGGTAACCTGATATATGTGTCTCCACCTCTTTTGAAGCCCAGATCTGGGTAGTGTTAGGCTGAGCAAATTGTGACCTAACATAGTCTCTAGTGCTGGTAATGATATTTACTGGCCATTCATAATTCATTGCCAGTCCCTACCAAATTTCCTTCTGTCATTAGTTAAGTCTTTTTGGCTTTTGATTATCAGAACATTGATGTTGGGTTGTTTCCAGTAAGCAAAATTTTCACTAGGGATGTCTGCATTGTGGAGTAACAGGAAGATTTTCTTCTCTGAGGGATCACTAAATTCAGATCTGGGTGTGCTTGGATCTGAGTAGCATTCATTGGGTGAGCCCCAATACAAGTCTGAAAGCTCTTCCTGTCTAACTGATTTCTTCTCACCCCACCCCACAATTTGCACTGTAACAGCAGAGTGAGGGGTTGGTCACTAATACACTGTCCGAGGGAAAGGAACAGCACATGCCTTTTTCTGTGTGCCTCTCTGCTAACCTGGGAGGGTTTAATCCCCTGAAACAATCCCCCCAGGCTCACTCTAGCTATTGCATGGCCAGCCACTTCCATCAGGTCACACAGAGGGCTGAAATGTGAGATCCCCATGCTTTCACCTCCTCCCTCTTCCCTGGCTCCATGCAGGTTTTCTGCTTCTGTGCAGGAGAAAAGATCTGGTAAATGGTGAGTTAAAAAAGCAGGGAGAGGAACAGAAAAGATTCCAGGTGAGATGTAAGCAGAAGCTTTGTTCTCTCTTTTGCCATTACATAGTGCACCGTGAACCAGGGTGTTATGTCAAGGTATTGCTAGCAAATTCCATGGAAACAGCCTCTCAAGAAATCTTTTTAGCTCTTAATTACAGTAGCATAAAAGAAGATTTTTTTTTAAAAAGGGGACGAAAAGATCCACAATGTAAAAAGTAGTCAGAAGGGTTTCCACTCTTGCTAATAGTTCTTTTTCCTTATTCTTTAGCTGTAGAGAAATTTCATATGGTTCACTCCCATTTCACTCTCATCCATTCTATTCCACTGGCATCCTCTTAGATAGTATCAAGGATGGCTCCAGCTCTTGTTTTAAAGGGGAAAGCAAACAAACAAGAGATGGGCTGGAACATTTTTTATTTCTTCACATTAAGTCAAATTTTATGTCTCTGAAGGCGAAATTGGACAAACTGACACAGGAAGATAACAAGTGGAAAAGCAGTGGCACAAAACGTATCTTGTGTGCCTTGCTGACTGTTACTTGGAACCTTACTGCTGCAGGAAGACAAAGCAGGGGGAGATCCCACTGACCTGTAGAATCACTGGCGTCATTCAAGTTGCCTTACTGGTCATGAGCTCATTATCGCATTGCAGAATAAGGATCTGGGAAATAAGGAAAAGGACACCCATAAGAGAATGAAAGTAGGAATAGAGTCTGACAATCACCGCAGAGATGGCTGGAAGGAGTCTCCAGAGGCCTCTGGAGACTGGTCCCATCTCCCAGTTTTGCCACCACCAGATCAGGGCAGCTGTGGCTTTGCCTAAATGAAGTCTGAAAACCACACCAATCGAGATAGTCTCCATCTCTCTGGTAACCTGCTCCACCACCCTCCTGGGAAAGAAGATTTCCTAATGTCTAACCTGAACGATGCCCCAGGCTGCACTTTGTGGCTATTGTCCTATGGTTCCTGCAGTGCAGAGGGCATTAGAAGCAGGGGTGTTCCAGGACTCAGCAGTCTATAAATGGGGCAGAAACACAGCAGGTTTGAGTGCACCAGGCTGCAGGTGTCTTCTGACACATGGAGAGGACTTCAGAAAGAGGGTGTCTTTCTGTGTAAAGAGCTGTGCAATGCAACTAGCAAGGGAAACAAGCTTCCTTTGAGAGTGAGACAAAGGCTGAATGAGAGTTTGAGTTGCCTTGAGTCTCATAAAAATCATGAAGTGGAGATCCCCTCAGACCAAGCTGTGTCTGAAGTTTGAAGACAGAAGAATCTAGCTGTGGAGATGAAAAAAGAACAGGAAATTACAAGAAAAACTGATAAGTACAATTTTATCTCAATTTTTTACGACAGAATAAATATCTCAGGCACACCGCCAAGAGCCTGGTGATCCAGTGGACATGACAGACAGAGCAGACAGAGTAAGTGTGACCTCATACTGACGTCTCCATTATATGTATTTAGTTGATTGAGTTACATCTTTCAAAAATTAAATTAAATTACTGCCACAATTAAAGCAGTTAGTGTTGTGGAAACAATCCCTCAGTGAGCCCAGGTACATATCCTAAAAAGTTCTTTACACTTTCCAGAATGAGTGAAGGAATTTATTTACATAAATGAATAAAAATAGCAGGAATTCCTGTAGGGCTTACTGCAGCTTATACCTACTTAAGGAGGGGAAAAAACCAAAACCCTCAAGCTTTGGCTCTTTTTTTGCTGTATGGAAATAGTAAAGTGGCTGCCACAGAATTGGCATTGTAGTATTATTCACAGTAGTATTTATAAGTCATCTTATTGTAACACTGAGTTAAACAACACAATTATTCAAGATTCACTGATGGCTAAAATGATACAGCTTGGCAGGACTGCAAGCATGTGCACTGCCCACATCAGAAGGGAAGTAAGAAGACGGATGAAAGTGGCAGTTGTCTACAGCTAGTGGCACCACAAATTTTGGAAATATCAGAATGTTTCTGGGAGTTGGATGATAATACAACTAAAAGGGGAAGCAGCTATTATCTGCTTCATTATTTTCAAGATTGTAATGAAACTGCTTTGGGGAATATTCACATAATTTAAAAGTATGCAGCGATCTAAATGGTTTGGACTCCAATAGCATATCATTTGCACTAGAAATTATAACATTAGCATTGCTTTGTGATAATCTGCAAATTAATAGAAAATGAACAAGAATATTTGTCTCTAGTTTAATTCCTGGTCCACATTTTTCATTCTGCAGCTTTGTGGACCAATTACTAGAGACAAACCAACAGTTAATCCTGAAGATTGTGTATATATTAAAAAAATATTGTCTCCACTCTCAGAAGTGGTTCAGAATTAAAGGAGATATTTTATTTTGTCAATCTTGGATACCTGGAAATGTTCAGATCCTTTACCACATGATGATTCTCTCTTAAAATATCTTCCAGATATTAGAAATTATTTTAAGATCTTAGCAAAGGAATGCCCAAGTTCAACTTTAAATTTAATTAGATATGGGTAAAAATGGGAAGAAAAAGAAGAGGAAAGAAGAGAAAAAGCACGCCATGGCAAAAAGGAAAAAATAAAAATGGGGTTCATTTCATGGCATATACTAGGGTCAAACACCTGGTTTCGTATTTTGATTTCAGCAAACACTTTAATCTGACTCAACCACTTCTCCTAAACAAAATGTTTACTTTTTAGGAAATCGGGAGCTTAATTGAGAAGCTGAAAGGTGACAAAAGGTAGCATATGGGTTATTTGTTTGTTTACTGACAAATTTGGTGGAATGTGTAGACATACCAAAGTATTTTATATCAGAAAATGCTCTAATATTCTAACTTCAACTAGTTATGTTTTTTAATTTCCTGAAGCTTATGGGACTTATGCCAATTTCCATTTCAGCTATTGTAAAGGAAGAAGACTTTTTTCTTGTGTAAATAGACTTGGACAGACTGAGGAAACATGCTAACTAATGATCATGTTAAGGCAATGCTTCCAAATTAAATTTGGTTTCAGTTGTACAGGAAAAGAGTTTTTGAACTGATTTCTAAAACCAGGGTGTGATGAAATGCATCAAAATTGTTATTAAGTGCCCTTATGAACAATTCCCTGAAACATGATCACTGAATGGCATGGTTGAAACGTACCTTTGGGAGAAAAGGATGTGATTTTCTATAGGAATTCCCTGAAACAGCCTTTAAAGTAAAGCAGCCTATTTTTCAAGTGGTTGTGTCTTATTTCTACATCAGAAAGTTGTGGGAGCTCTTAACTCATCTCAATAACACAGCTGTGTCAGCTTTGCCACCATTTTAACGAGAAGGTCAGTTATTAGTGGCATGAAATACTCACAGCCATTTCAGCCATGGATGCCATCTAGTTATATGTTTGTTCCCAGTAATTTAACAGAGGCTTAGGTTGAACAGGACAAGAGGTCTGCACAGAGGGACAGTCTTGGCTGAGACATCACTCCCTGACTCCCTGCCCCCATGAATTTCCCAACATTGGGAAAGAAAAGCTACACCAAGATGTTGTTTCTTCAAGGTGCAATGCTGTGAAATGACAGGAAAATAAAATTAATAATATGGAGAAAACTCACATTAGCTCTCTCATCCCAGAAGTAAAGGTACTGAAGACAATTTGCCCAGACTTCTGCATGAGATGGTGTTACTTGAACAAGTGGGAGGAGAGACTGACAGATAATTCCATCTTCCATCCAATGGGTTTCTTGGGAACAGCGCAAAAAAAGCAGGCTCGTTTTTCAAGCCATTAGCAAAAACAACTGTGATTTGAAACTCAACGCAGCTGCATAACATAGCATCTCTTTATGCAACTGCTCTGATGTTGGTACTTGTGCATCTTAATAGCCAAATCCATTCTGCTTAGGAATGAAAAAACAATGGATCTCGTGATCCATCAAGCACATGTCTACATAGTCACTCATATGCAAACCTATGGAAAGATAAGACGCTACTTCAGTGTTACTGCAGAACATCTGCTGCTGAACGCAATGCCTAAGCGAGCCTAAGGAAGCAAGCCTGGCCTTTCAGACCTCAAACTGTGCTTGTAGATGTCCCAGTTCAGAAAAAAGGTATCTGAGAAGTTACTGCATTTATTCAGAAAGTCAAAGACACAAACAAGAAATCACACCATCCTGCTTTTAACATTTGTTCTTCTGAGACCTACATGTTCATTCCTTTTAATTACTTTTAAAATCTTTCTTTTCCTGTTCTGCTCTTTCAAATGTTCCTTTCCATCACACTGGAGCAAGAACCATGTAACACTGAATATAACCAGCTGCCATCCAACCTGACACTCTGCCTCTGACACTATTCTTCAGAGGAAGATATACATCGCTCCTAGCAGAGATTTATTCAGGCTTTGGACTATAAACTCGTATTGCCCAACCTCAAGCTCTTTTCAGAACCTCTTACAGCTCCAGCTCTTCCTGATACCCATACACACTACACAAACTGTGCAGCCTTGCTAAATTCTTGGCTTTTGTTTCCACCACAGACACTGCCCGCTGCTTTAGTTCTATCACAGACATTTGACTACCTCAGTTGACTCCCTACAGGCATAGTTTGTGAAAGCAAGCTAAATATAAGCAACCCGTAGAGCTTGAAGGTAGTGAGTATTCAGCAGAAGGAATTTGGGATCGCATCACAAAGTATATCATGGGCCAAACAGTCTTCTGGGATTGAGTTAGGGAAAAAAGGCACATTTGTATAGAAAAATGTGGAACAAAACCAACTTTCAGAGAAAACAACATCAGCTCTTTGCCCTCTGGAGTGCCCCATCCATTTGATGTGTCCAACTGATGTTTATGACTTTGGGCTGAAGAGCAGTTAAGTGCAATTTATTTGCTGCTCCAAGGATATTTGGAGCATGATGAGGTTCAATTTATCTGGTCTCTGACTGGCTAAAATTCTTCACTCATACTGACACCATTAACTTATTACAGCCTAAGAAGATATTTACTGCTTGTTCCATATTTCCAGTTAAGATTCATTTATGCCCATTGTATCACAGTTTTGTGGGACTGATATTCATAACTCGGATCATTTCCAGAATATGCTCTGAACAAGTTACAATATTGACTTGAAGAGCTTACATGGTGCATATACTGTGCATAATGTTTTCTGTCACGTGTAAATAACAGGTACATTCCTGAAATCAATTTGAATCCAAACATACACAGTGCATTTTACATTTTGTCCAATTTCTCACTCATCTTCTGATTATATCCTCCATCACAGCCCCTGTGCAGGAAAGTATGAATAACACTTTTGTTTATTGACTGATACAGAATGGAGACATATTTCCCTGTAGAAGATTTATGATCCATGAGACAATTACATTTGGATTGCAGATAGCAGATTAGTTTGGGATTTGTCTCATTCAGAAAGCATAGACAATGGTGATTCATCACAATAATTTCACTAAAGTATCTTAGCAATGTTTCATACCACAAGCAGGTGCTCAATTTCCATCCATTAAGAGAGTCATATGAATGGAGACACCACAATAAAAATGTAAGCATTCTTATTTATTTAGGATGAAAGAAAAATGTACATGTCAGAGACATTTATTGCTTTGTTTACTTGTGGAGTTGGAACTTTGCTGGGAAAAAGCCTTTCAAGCTGTTAAAAATCATGAATTGGGCAGATATCAGAACTTCAAGTTTCTGTGTTGCTCCTTATAATGGAAAGATGAATTCATCTTCCATGTTCTGACTCATCATAATCCCTAAGAGGACTTGAGTATGACCTTTAATGGAAAGGAATGTGGAAATTCAGTAGACATTGGCCCAAACTGTCAAAAGGGGAGCTTAGACTTGGAGTTAGTAACTATATTTAGCTCCTAAATATGTGACCTGAGATGCAGAACTGGAAGAACACCAGCACAAAACATGGAGACCGACCAGGCCAATAAGCACCTCCAAAATTCAAACCCCTTGTCCAAGTGCCTGTTTAGGAAGGTGGCAAAAAGCTCACCTTTGATCTTCAGAATTGAACACCTCCCAGTTCCGAATGCATGTCCTGTCTTACCAGCAAGGAAGAGCAGGCATGGAATGGAGGTAAATGTCTTAAAATGAATGCCTAAGAAAGGTCAGATGACATCTCAAGAGGCCCATAGAAGACATCAATAGTGATTCTGCAAAGGCAGTGTTAGATGTGCATCCCTAACAGTCATCATATTGCACTTTATGCTGGCAGTCAATGCAGTGAGAATGTCTCCATGCTGTGTCATTTTGTTCATTATCTTTAAGCATTCGTTACTTCATACCCTGAATTCATAATCTTGATCACAGAAAACAAATCCTTAATCATGTAGGCATTCTGTGAAAGGCAACTAGGAATATAAGTGGCAGAACAGAATGATCATATAATCAGAATGGTCCCTAGTAGATAAAAAGGAGCTCATAATATGAAGACTGTAGCATCCAGCAGAATTTGTGAGTGCCTCATCTTTCCAGCTAGTGTCTGAAACAGCTATAATCACAGTGGGAGGCAAAGCAGGCAGAGAAGTGTTTGGTCCATCCATTCAGCTATATGTGCATAATGTGACCCACAACATGCACGCTGTCACACTGTCCTGCAAGGAGACCTGCAGCTGCTTAACACTGCTGTATGCCCATCTTAAATGCTCACATCACTTCCAAAGTAGGCACCAGGAAACATGGCAAGCAGCACCATTCCTACTGGAGCAGCACCCATTTCTCAGCACCTGTTTCTCCACACTGAGAGATGGTATGGGCTTTATTTCCACTCCTAGTTTTGCATGTTACTTGGTTTCTTCATGCCAGACAAGGCTTCACTTCTCAATCTGTGTGGTGCATTAGCAAAGATTGTTTGAGTGTCTAAATACTTATTTTTCCCCTATATTGTTCTTTCCTTTTCAGAAAACTAATGAGAGAGAAAGAACTGTGCTGTTGTCCAAATCTATGCCCTCATGTCCCTCTTGCTTGTATAAGCCTACCGATAACGATTTCTGCAGCAAGCACTTCATTTCCTACCAGTGGTACAGGCCTAGTTTTTTTTAAATTAAAACACATTTTTCTACAGATTGTCTTCTTTCTGGAGAGAGTTTCATTATTCTCTGAATAATGGCAAATGCGGCTCCTCCTCAGAACTGTTGTTTGTCCACATTATCCATTAAGGGGAGGTCTGCACTGTTTTAACAGACCACAGTTCAAGACACTAGAGGAGAGGCCATGAGGCACTGTGGCAGATGCAGTCCAGCTGAAAAACCCAGACCACCAGTGAAAGAGGTGACACAAGTGACAAACTTAGAGTCCCGGAAGCATCTTCACTTCTCCTTTTTTGTTTTTGGGCAGAAATCCTTTGGCTTTTTACTTAAGGTACAAAAAAAAAGTTATTTTGAAAATTCATTTATTTCCCTTGGCATTCTAGTGAAAAAAACCCAACACTTCATTTGTGTTCCATACATTGACAGACATTATGTGTCAAAACCATCTGTAGTAACTTTTTAATAAGGAGCTAATTATATTATTAAAATGGCTGTCAACAGCCCATCTAATGACAGCAGATACTAGATATCATGGATTATTTTGATTTTAGATTTCAAAAGCTGTAGGAAAAGAGCACTGCCTCCTTTCTTTCCATCTTTTACTTCTTAGTATTGGTCAAACATGCTCCAGAAGGACCCTCCGAGGCTCAAGCTGCTCAAATGTCCTGGAAAATTCAGCCGTACCCCTGCTGCGTACCCCTGCTGCGGTCCTGCCATTACAGAACAGCAAACATCAGAGTAATGTTACTGGATCTGCTCATATGCTTGGACATAGAGTTGGGTACCATGTTGGTTCAGGGCCATAATATATCAGTGCCCATTAACTGTGCATTCTGATGAAAGGATTATTCAACTAATTTAGCTGTATGGGCCTTCATACCTACCTGCCTTTTAACTTGTCATGCATCATCTTCATAAGAGAGCTTTAGTGAGTTTAGGTATGCCCTGCTAAAGGGGAGCAGTGGGTATTTCACAGAAGGCTTCTTCCCTGGAAATTAAGGCAACAGTATCTGACAATTGCATCACTAATTTCCCAGCATAATGCTTGCTTTTAAAGCAACTTTATGCAGTTTACTCCCAAACTCTGTTCTGCAGACTTGCTGCCTCACTGTTGTTTTACATTGTTTATCTATGCAGTTAATTATCCTCTCCTGAGAATAGACTTTGCATTTCTTTAAGGACTAGCATTTTATTTTCTGTCCTCTGAAAAGCTCAGTACTGTCTGTAGACGCAGCCTTCCTGAGGATCCTCAGGACTCAGTATTGTGTCCCTACTGCTTGTAACCAAACTGATCCTCCACAGATCCTTTCACAGCGGACAGGTCTGCAGAGGTGTATGAATAAGCAGGCTGTGCTGCTTTGGATTCCCTTCACAAGCGTACTGGGATGTAGGATGCTTTTGTAGCTGAGTTTTAAGGGTTTTGCACATGGAAGGAATAGATTTGCCTTCATGTAAGTGAGTCACCTTAAATTAGTTTTTACCCATAACAGGTTATGATTAAAACAAATGCAAACTGCTCAAGGCCAAACTCAGCAGAGTTATAAAGCTTTAGAAGGTGCCAGAAAGGAAAAGAAAGCATGCAGCTATTTATTTGTTCTTCCTATTACACTCAAGGCTTCATGTCTTACAGCCTGGCCCGGTGGACAGACCATTCAATATTTACGGACTTTGGACTAACAAGAAGTTTCTTAAACATCTCAAGTCATAGGATGAGCAGAACCATCTGAGGAATTACCAGCATGACCTCTCAATGTCATGAGATCCAAATGCAAGATGAAATTATTAAAGGGGCCTGAGAGAGATCCCAGAGGTATCACATTTGTTGTAGGGATCCAAATATAATGTACCGTTCCTTCTCTGGCTTAAGCAGTGGAACAGATGGTTTGTTGGCTTAGTGATAACTCTCCATACCTCCAGCAGCTCTGCCCAGAAATAACTGAATAATATCCTATCACACCCTGAAGTGGGCATTTGAAAGTATGTGCATGTTCATAAGTGCAGCTCATATTCCTGTGATTGTCTGTTGTCCTGCTTGTTTGCCATGCATTTTGTTGTCATTTGTATCACTGAAGAACACAGCTCTGAAGAGCTTTATAAATCTTGCTGAAGTGAATAATTTCCC
The DNA here is from genome assembly GCA_035582835.1 of Phoebastria nigripes. Classification (NCBI taxonomy): domain Eukaryota; kingdom Metazoa; phylum Chordata; class Aves; order Procellariiformes; family Diomedeidae; genus Phoebastria; species Phoebastria nigripes. The sequence goes on from JAYKAV010000010.1 coordinate 93,699, forward strand.
TTGTATAAATGTCACCTTTGGAAAGAAATCTGCAAAGTTTTCTGGCAGTACATCTTTTGCAGTATTAAGACAAGACACTAATTGTCATAAAACAAGCACTTTTCCACATAATGAAAGTCAATAGCGATATTGCCCACCACAGGGAATAACAAAGTCAACTACAACAGAGAACCTTTCGAAAGCCAGGGTTGGTTGTTTATCTTCAGGCAGAAAAAGATTATGTTAATCTTCATGAGAACTAAAGGCAGGATATATAACTTCATATTAGCAGCACAGCACACAGAGAGTTCATCATACTCTGGATTCGTTGCTTTTGAAGGAACAAACAAGATGAGTGGATCTCCAAAGGCTGAGAGCTCAAGTTTGCTTCCAATAACAACTCAGAAGCTTTGAGGTTTTACATGAAACATGTATTTTGGCATTCATTTCTCTTGGCTATATTTAACAACACAGTTTTGGGTGCAGAGACCAAGGATAGTGTCTTTAGGTATTAATAGCCCCTGTGGCTGAGTAGAGAAATCTCTAGAGCCTGTTGTGGTTTAACCCGGCAGGCAGTCAAACACCACACAGCCGCTCGCTCACTCCCCCCTCCCCTCAGTGGGATGAGGGAGAGAATCGGGAAAAAAAAAGTAAAATTCATGGATTGAGATAAAGACAGTTTAATAAAACAGAAAAGGGAGGGAAAATAATTATAATAATAATAATAATGATAGAATATACAAAATGAGTGAAGCACAATGCAATTGCTCACCACCCGCTGAGCGATACCCAAACAGCGATCGCTACTTCCTGGACCACGCCTCCTATTTATATATTGAGCATGACGTCACATGGTATGGAATACCCCGTTGGCCAGTTGGGCTAGCTGTCCCGGGTATGCTCCCTCCCAGCTTCTTGTGCACCTGGCAGAGCATGGGAAACTGAAAAGTCCTTGACTAGCAGACTACTTAGCAACAACTAAAAACATCAGTGTCTTATCAACATTCTTGTCATACTAAATCCAAAACACAGCACTAGGAAGAAAATTAACTCTATCCCAGCCGAAACCAGGACAAGCCATAGAAGGAAGGTTTTGCTGCGCAACCATTTCTTACAGCACAGTGTCAAAGTTTCATGGGCACATACTCCTATGGGCAGGAAAAGATACATTTCACAAATGTGCAGCTACCAATCCAATTTTTTTTTTCTCAAAGGTCTGTTCTTTACCATAAATGCCTGTACCCACTGGAACTAAGCCAGAAATCCCACAGCAAGGCTATACCCTGACACTGGGAGCACAAACAGTCTCATCTGTTTTGATGAGCCATGTGTAACAGTACACTGGAGCCAGTGACCTCTCAGAGGCCTCTGCCTTCAACCAGGTTAGGGATGCTTAACTACTGGCAGGACAGGTCCCTTCTCATTAGACTGTCAAGCTTACTATTGCCAAGGCCAGCAAAATTAACAACTCATGGGCAGTCTCCAGTGCAATTTTTAGGACCTCACAGTTCATGGCACAATACAGCTTTTTGCACAGAGACCTCTCCCTGCCCGGAGCCAAAAGATGTGTCTATATGGAAGCCAGAAATATGACAGAGGGAAATGCAGATTTATCTCAAGTAAGGGAGAAATTTAGATGTGACAAACAAAGCTGTGATGGCTAGTTTGTCTTGGCCAGCTTGGTCCCTCCAAGCTGTTCACTACAGAGCACGTATGGGACCAGCAAGACAGTAAAAAGGGGATACAAGGGGGAAAGTATGTCTGTTTCTGGGCGCAGGAGAAGCTCTGTAACAGGAGACGATGGGTGAGAGAAGAAATTGGTTCAGGATCCTGCAGCAGTAGAGAGACAGTGGAAATAGAAAATTACTATTTTATACCTATGCGGACATGAAATTACAATGAAAATAAGAGTTGTTAAAAATAGTTTTTTGTAATTCTTAGGCAATGTCTACACGTGTACCATTTAAGACACCAGGCACAAAAATATAGAGTGTATTATTCTCTGAAATGCTTTGAATATAAGACACTGGCTGTAATAGCTGTCATTAAAGACCATAAATACAACTGCTGCATAAAGCTATGGACATTTCTGTTTGGGGCAGAGTTTTCCCAGCCTTTAGCAGAGTTATCAGTGCAGTATAGACATTCAGACCATAGCTGCTTAAAAATATCTTCACTGAAAAATAATCAGAAGGCCTGATACACGCAAGACAATCTTGTGCTTATTTTCCAGCTGCATTTTCCAGTCCTGGTGTGGGCTGGACTGACAAGGAGTGCCGACTGAAATGACAGAGAAGGATTGGATCAAGCCAGTAACAGGAATAAATGTCATCTTCCCTTGTGCATAGGTGAGTGAAAAGATAAGTGAAAACTCCTTCTGAGTATGAGGTGGAGACATGCATTTCTGTATGCAGAAGGTTGACTTTTTTCACCCGAAAAATTTCAGACACATTGTCAGAAAAGGAAAGCAGCAATTAAAAAGTCAAAAAGATAGGCTAAAAAAATTCTATACAATCATGGACAGATTTAGGTGGGAAAGGACCGCTGGAGGTCTCTATCCAACTCCCTGCTCCAAGCACGTCCACCATCGTAGCTAGATTGAGTAGCTCAGAGCCAGATAAGGGTTAAAAATTCCTATTGATGGAGATGCTACCACCTCTCTGGGCCACATCCCACGGCTGTGCCACTCTCCTGGGGAAAAATTATTTCTTCCTAGCCCATCAGAGTTTCCAGTGTTGCAGAGGTGCCTGTTGACTTCCCTGAGAGGGGCATTGCTCTGTCTTTGTCATGCCCTTTTTGAAGTGGAAGATGCAGTTAGATCTCCCTCAACTTTCTCTTTGCCAGGTTGAATAAAGCCTGCTGCCTCAGCCTTTCCTTGTACATGCTGTGATCCAGCTCCCAGTATGCAGTTGGCCTTTATTGCTGTGAGGGTGCACTGCTGGCTCGTGTTCAACTTGTTGTTCACTGGGACCCCCAGTCTCTGCAGAGTTGCTTCCCAGCCAGTTCCCAGCCTGTCCTGGCCAAGGGGCTGGCTCTGTCCCAAGTGCAGGCTCTGCATTTTTCCCTGTTGAACTTCATGAAGTTCATGCTGCTCCAGCTCGCATCCCTGGAATCTAGCCAGGTATGAAGTGAGGGTTGTGCAGCCTTGACAACACCACTGTCTGGTCTAAGTTTCTTGTCACGTTTGCATTGACTCCAGGCAAAGCTCCTAGCAAGCTGAACCCTATCCTTCAGAAAAGGAGCTTTAAGTCATTAATATTCTCTTAATGTATAATTTGTAAAGCTGTGCCACTGTGTTTTCAGAAGGCTGTAAGGAAGAATAACAGCCTGGAGCCAGGAAATTGCTAATTAAGGTATAAGCCAGAAATGCTAGCGTTGTAATATGAAGAAAAGAGAGAAAGCAGCAGCTCTGGCCAGCCTTTAAGAATGACGACACAAAAGCTTCATGGACTAGTTTGAGCAGTTTCAGTAAGACAGAGATCTGAGAAGTGTCTTGCAGGAGCCAGTGTTGGCCAGGAAACACCTCTCAAATGCAGCAAAAGAGCAGGAAACCCACTCCAGCTTTGAGGGTTCCCAGCAGGCGTGACAAAAGGCAAGAGGCAGTTGTATATATGCCCCATTCAGTCCTTTGTCCAGGCACCCTTTGTCCATGTGTCCTCCCCTACTCCATCCTTACTCAATCTGTTTTACCTATCAGTTGTGCTTGTCTGGATAAGTCCATAAGCCTCTCCTTTGCATGCTGTAATTGAGACTCTGAAATGTATTCCTTCAGAAACTTGGCTTTTGAACTTTTTTGTTTGAGCTAGGAAAAATGTGTACTTTTAAGTAGGTCACTGAATTTCTTTAGAACCCAAGTCCTTTGACAGAGGCTTATTATTTTTCTGTGTGCGTTTCAATAGGAAAACACATGATTTCAGACTTGACTGGCATGTTTTTATTTTCAAATACAGAGTTTCCTCTTTTGTGGCTTGTGGAGTTGAATATTATAAATTGAGGTCCTCGATCTTTTGCTGTGCTGACACTTCTCTTCCCCCTATACCACTCCCTTTTGGTCCTGTCCCAGTTTATTAGGATTAGTTTTTCAGTTGGGAATTCCAGTATTTCACAACAAGCCTTTTCATCTTTCTCTTTACTGTCCTTTCCTTTGTAACCTCCTCCTCCTGTGTTTTTACCAGTCCCTTTCTCACTCACCTTCTCTCTGCTTTTGCCAGGCTTCCCTGTTCTCTTCCTTTGCACTCAAATCTTCACAATTTCTGAGTGCCTTAACTAAATCCCCTGCTTGAACAACTTATAAGCATGGTCCAGATGCTTCCTGCTTTTCGGAGGAAATGTGCAACAGAGCTGGTGGAACCTGTCCATAAATTAACACCTATTCTTGTTTTTACAAACATTATGACCTGATTCTTGACTGTCTTGTTTACATGCTGTAAAACATCTGTATTGCATTACATTGAAAAGAAAAATATGGTCAAACGAGAACAGCTTGACTTTACGGTCCCTTTTCCTTCACAATGTTATGCCATGAGCTGTCAGATAGCAGAAAATCAAAGAACAGTTTCTAGAAGTCAAATTTTGAAACTAGACGCTCTAGTGAGTCAGCTTCTCTGCTGGTTTATTGCTGAAGGACATATATAATTTCAGTCAGCTTCTGGCTTTGGACAAAGATGTTCAGGACTTTAGTAGACAGTGCTTTTCTGTTCATCTGCTGAGCAAGCTGCCCTCTGCTCATTGAAAATAAAAGGGGAAATCAGCTGGAAAGACAGGAAAACTTCTACTGAAAAAAGAAAGGGAGTATTTTGTTCTTCACTTGGAAAGGTTTCATTCAGAAATTTGGCTGAATTGGTGTTTATTTTTAAAGGATTAATAGCCACTTGAAAACAGAATTTTTGATCAAATACAACTTTCTGCATCAGCATGTGTATTATGACATCTAGTTGAAAAGAAATGTGTGTGTSTGTGTAGGTAAGGAAATATTTGACTTTTCAATCTGATTCTTGAACCAACTACTTTCACTGCTCGGTGGAACGGCGAACACTTCTGATATTAGCCATTTTTCAGCAGGAAGAGAAGAATATGCCAGTATCATCTGAAATGGCTGTCCTGATCTCACATTTTGTAAAGTTACGAGACTTTTCACATCAAATTGTCTCCTTCAAAAATCACACATATATCTCTTTGCATTTGTTCCAGCTCATTTAACTGACATCAGCTTTCTAATCGATGATGAATTCATGCCAGGAAAACTAATGATTCAACCTGTCAACAGATTTCATAGACTTTTGGTCACAGATCCCTTCACTACAGAGAAAGCTGAACTCATCCATGTCTTAGCTATAAAGAAATTAAAGGGTGTCTGAAAGACCTCAGTCTGTTATATTCAAACATTCATTTAAAGCTTTACTAAAAACTATTGCCAATGCTGTACACATTCCTGGCTTAGCTCCTAACTAGTAATATTCAAATACTGTTTTTTTAAATAAGGAAATTATACTTACTTACCAGGAAGTACAATAGCTTTCCTATTAAATCTAAATTAAATCAATATTTTAGACTCTCATTTGAAAGCGTTCCTGATAAGTCTCTAATTACTGCCACATTCTTGACTGGTGTAGCAACAATTCCCCAAGAGTCTTCACTTGCATGTCCACATTATATTATCTATGAATTTTGCTTAAAAATTCCCCTTTACTTTGTTGCTTTGGACTCATATTCAGCAACCCAGAAAGAGAACATCCTCATTGCTATTGACAGTCTGCTCAGACTTGACAGGGAACTTGAGGTAATGCCTCACTTATACCACAGAGAAGGACTTTATGCCTTCTATTTTTGGCTATTGGCAAAAGCTGGATTATACATTTGCCATCAAAACCAATTGTGCTAATTGATGTCCAGCTTGTAGAGAGAGATTTTGCTAAAGGGAAAGGCAGTTCTTTCTTGTCACTTTCTTGCTGAGGTCAGTCACTCAGTAAGGCCCCAAGTGGGCAGAGACATATGTATGTGTTCAATTTTATGCACTGTGAAAGTTTCACTCAAGTAAAAGTTCACAAATTCATAAAAGTAAGACAAAAAAAACCAGAGAGCAGACCAGAAGGTAGGAAGTGCTGCTGACATAGGGTGCCCTGTGCAGCAACGTGCCTCCCTTTACATGAGTCTCTGTCCTCCCAATCCAGAACCACTAAAAGCCGACAAGATAATTCCTATACAGGATTATTTCCAGTGCCAGAACAGTCCAAGCATGGACACGAGCCTATGAGCCTAACCCAGGTGGACAGCTAAAATCACTTTTGCTCTGAAGAGTTTAATGTTTATCAGAAACAAATTACAGGAGTGAAGACACAAGCCTGTGGACTCAGAGTCCATGTTTGGAGGGGGACACGTGTCAGGCTATGGGAATTACCACAGGAGGTTTGGGCAATGAGCCATGGAGGCTTTGACAGATGCCAGAATCTGATAGGCATAAAATCTGCCAACATAGGACATATTCTGCAGGGAACTACTTTGCTAGAAAGTCCCTTCTAGATTTTGCATGTCCTATAAAACCCAAGAAATTGTCTCACTCAAACATTTCTTTTGACACTAGAGTAACTTCAGACAGTCTTACTATTCAAATAAATGTCTAATCCTTTGCTGGATCCTGCTAAGCTCCTTACTACAGGAATAACTTGCAGCAGTAAATCCAACAAGTTTGTTTTCATGTCTTGGGAAACATTTCCACTGATCAAGCTTTGATTAGTTTGTGAGGTTTTAATTCTAATGATGCACTTTTGTTCTTGTACCATGGGCAAGGGCTCAGCCTACAGACTACATTAGCACGGCTAAGAGTTAACATGCATCAGCTGAGCCACTGCACGACTGTTCATGTGCACACTCAGCTCTTATCACAGGAGGCAATTTAAAGTAATCCCCTTTAATTGCCAACAAAGCTAAGTTTAGCTTAACATACATTTAGCTTTACTTTACATTTGCACACACAGTTGTAGTACAACTAAGCTGATGCATAGTAACTGCTTAAATAGCTGTAACTGGATAAGATGTCTGAGAAAAATTACTTCCTGGTACCTCTGAAGATGAATTTGGGGTGTTCATCCTGTAAATCATCTCTGCTAGGACACTCACCATTTTTACCCTTCTTTTATTTTAAGGGGGTGTGAACACATAACCTGCTGCATCTCTTTCTTACCCTACACAGGTCCAGTGAGACCAAATCATTGTCTGGCTTATAAACGTAGTGACTGAAAAGTAACCTGAATTTGTGGAGATGATGTGCAGTGCTGCTGTGAGCTTCTGTGAAATGTCTCTGCAGCCTTTGAAGAAATGCACCCTTAGTTTATGTGTTCTTGTTTTCCTGTAAGCTTGTCTTTCAGTCTATTTCAGAAAGTCATCCAGCAGAAGCATGAACATGGTCCAAATAGCACTCCCTCTCTCAGCAATGGTCCAGCTAAAATATGGTTAGATAGCAAAATAATTCAGGAGTATACCTCACTCATTTAGCATAGGAAGAACTCTACACATAAAGATCTGGTTTGGCACAAGCATGCCCTCGGTTTGCCCCCTCAGGCACAGCAGCTATCCAAACCTCGGAGTGGTAAAAGCCATCACCCAGCCATATTTTGGTGCTCGTCAACACGAACTGCCAGCATTTCAGCTAACTCCCCTTCTCAGAGGGAGGCTCAGCATTTTGTCTGGGATATACTGCACACCAAGCCTTGATTTACTGAAAAAAAAATGGGTCTTGTTGTATGGCAGGATCATGAATCTTTTCCTGGCAGTGGTCTACCCAGCAATGGTTAAAAAAAAATGACAGGAAACAGCCTTTTCCACCTATGCTAAGATAATAATGATGCAGTTTGCAGAGAGGACTGTGGATGAAATTCCCTGGAAAACTGCAGCTCCTACATGTTTCATCAGGGTTCTGAGGGCATTGATAGGCCTTTGCAGTCCTGACGAGCCTCACCTCAGATCTCCACCTGCTCCCTCTGCACAGGTGTCCAGAAGTTCCTTTTAAGCTCATACCTGAGCTTAAACGCTTACCTAAGCTTAAATGAGCTTAAGTCCTTGTTTTGAGATACGCTGTAGATGTGTCTGTCTCCAGTCCTGTCTCCAGCCCTGATCCTAGATAGACCTATGTTCTGGTAGCTTGTATCCAGTCCCGTCCCCAGTCTCATCTCCTGCTGTTCCTGGATGGACCCTGGACTTGACTGATCACTTGCGTTATCTGCGACTGTCAATATGGACCCCATTAACAGCACCTTGCTGTGCCCACCATGCTCAGATGCTGCAGGACTGTGCCCTGGTCAGTGAGGGTAATGTGCACTGTGGTGGTCACCCTTGGCTCCTGGTTTGCCTGCCTTAGTGGAGCAGCGTTGCTGCCCCTTGATAGTTGCAGCTTTTGCTTTATCCAACTAGCAGTAATCAATGGGATGATCTTGTTCTCTGAGGTCTTCAAGGAGAGTAAGGCTGTTTTTCTTGAAGCTGTTTGAAGCTGTAGGAATGAGTAAGGCAAGGGAGATGCTGTAGCTGAAGAAGGCACTTCAGTCAAACAAAGGAGATGTTGTAGGGTGTGTCTACTACCGATCTCCCAGCCAGGATGTTAACACTAATGAGTTATTCTACAGGCAATTAGGAGAAATCTCTGGATCAGTAACCTTTGTCCTTATGGGAGATTTCAACTTCCCAGACATCAACTGGGAATATCATACTGCTGTGACAAGCAGGTCTGGGAAATTCTTGAAGTTTGTGGAAGATAACTTCTTGACACAAGTACTCAGGGAGCCAACTAGCAAAGATGCCCTCCTATATTTGTTATTTGTGAATAGACAAGGACTTGTGGGAGATGTGATGGTAGGTGGCTGTCTTGGCCACAGTGATCATGAAATGGTTGAGTTTAAAATTTTCAGTGTAATAAGAAAAAAAGACAGCAGAGTTGCTACCCTGGTTTTCAAGAGAGCAAACTTTAAGCTATTCAGGGAGCTATTTAGCAGAGTACCCTGGGAATCTGCTTTTGAGGGCTTAGGAGTCCATGAGTGATGGTCAGTTTTTAAGAACCACCTCTTAAAAGCACAGGAGCAGGCAATCCCATTGTGTTGTAAGTCAAGCAAGCGGGGCAAAAGACCAGCTTGGCTGAACAGGGAACTCCTCTTGGAACTCAGGAGGAAGAAAAAATTGTATGATATCCAGAAGTGAGATCAGGCTTCACAAGAAGGTTACAGAGCCATGGTTTGCGTATGCGGGGAGAAGACACTAAAGGCCAAAGCTCAGCTAGAGCTGAAACTGGCCAGTGTTGTGTCAGACAACAAAAAAGGCTTTTTTAAGTATGTTAATAGCAAGAGGAGGTCCAAGGAAAACATTGGACAGAGACTTGTTGAAGATGGCCACCTGACAAATAGGGCTGAAGAAAAAGCAGAGGCACTCAATGCTTTTTTTGCCTCAGTCTTTAATAATACTGATAGACCTTGGGCTGCCCRGTCCTCTGAGTTGGAGGACCATGACTGCAGGAACAGTGACTTTCCATTTGTGGACACTGAAATTGTAAGCGGCCAGCTGTATCAGCTGAATGTTCATAAACCCATGGGGTCTGATGGGATTCTTCCCAGAGTATTGAAGGAGCTGGCGGATGTTATGGCAGGACCTCTCTCAATCATCTACCAAAGGTCTTGGGAGTCTGGGGAGGTCCCCACTGACTGGAAGCTAGCCAACATTATTCCAATTTACAAGAAGGGTGTGAGGGAAGACTCAGGAAACTGCAGACCTGCTAGTCTAACCTCAGTACCTGGAAAAAGGACAATGCAATCATCAGGCACAGTCAACATGCGTTCACAAAGGGAAAGCCCTGTTTAACTAATTTGATATCCTTCTATGATAAAGTCACCCACCTAGTGGATGAAAAGAAGGTAGTGGATGTAGTTTTTTCTGGATTTTAGTAGGGCTTTTGATACTGTCCCTTACAGCATCCTTCTGGACAAATTGTCCAACTGTGAGATGAGCAGATACACGGTGAGCTTGGTGAAGAACTGGCTGAATGGTACAGTTGTAGTGAATGGGGCTACATCTGGCTGGCAACCAGTCACCAGTGGTATTCCTCATGGCTCAATTTTAGGACRGTTTCTGTTCAATATTTTTATCAATGATCTGGAGGCAGGAGTTGAATGCACCATTAGCAAGTTGGATGATGATACTAAACTGGGAGGTGCTGTTGACTCTCTCAAGGGATGAGAGGCCTTGCAGAGGGATTTGGATAGACTGGAGCATTGGGAAATTATTAATGGGATGAAATTTAACAGGAGCAAATGCTGGATTCTGCACCTGGGGCAGAGTAGCACTGGGCACAGGTATAAACTGGGAGATGAGTGGCTGGAGAGCAGCCCTGCAGAACAAGAATCTGTGGGTGCTGATTGACAGCAGACTCAATATGAGTCAGCAGTATGCTCTGGCAGCCAAGAGGGTAAACATCAACCTGGGGTGCATCAAACACAGTATAACCAGCCAGTCAAAAAAGGTGATTATCCCACTGTATTTAGCATTGGTGCAGCCTCACCTTGAGTACCGTGTGCAGTTCTGGGCCCCACAATTTAAGAAAGATGTTAAAGTACTTGAATGTGTCCAGAGGAGGGCCACAAAGCTGGTGAAGGGGCTAGAAGACATGTCCTATGAGGAGCAGCTGAGGGGTTTGTCTAGTTTGGAGAAAAGGAGGCTGAGGGGCGACCTTATTGCTCTCTACAGCTTCCTGAGGAGGGGAAGTGGAAAAGGAGGTGCTGATCTCTTCTGCCTGGTATCCAGTGATAGGATGCATGGGAATGGATCAAAACTGTGTCAGAGGAGGTTCAGACCTGACATTAGGAAGCATTTGTTTACCAAGAGGGTGGTCAAACACTGGAACAGGCTTCCTAGAGATGTGGTCGATGACCCATGCCTGTCAGTGTTTAAGAGTCATTTGGGCAATGCCTGTAATAATATGCTTTAACTTTTGGTCAGCCCTGAATTGTTCAGGCAGTTGGACTAGATGGTCATTGTAGGTCCTTTCCAACTGAAATATTGTGTTCTATTCTATACTATTAGTCTAGTCTAGTCTAGTCTATTCAGTCCTGGGCCTCCTACAAGTCTCAAGCAGGTCCCTGAGCCAAGATAAGTGTTTGGCGGAAACAAAGGTAAAGCTTAAAGGTGAGAATGAAGACACCAAGTTGAAAAAAAATAGGCAAAACCCAACCACATGTCTCTTGGCCTGGTCCTGGGGCACATCTTAGATCAGCTGCACAGATGGGTAGCATCATTTTTGCTGTACATTTAATTTCTTGGCCTCATCAACTTTCTATATATAACCTCAAAAACCAAACAGCCAGACTAACAGGCTTTGTCATTAAGAGCAAGGCTCTTACTGGGCTCACCCATGTGAATAATCGACCGGATTGCAAGGACTTTAACTCCAGTCAGTGTCTCATGCCTGTTTTTATTTAACTAGTGATTCCTTAGTCTCAGCACTTTCAGTAAAAGCAATTTTTGCCCTTCGCTAGAGTACACCAAATGTTTTTGATGTCTCTTTCCTGACACTCTGAGGCACACGCTAATGGCATCTGGTAAAAGATCTCATTGATTTTCATTCAGCTAAGTAATTTACTCAACACTGCACCTTTCTTCTTCTATCCCTCTGCTACTCACTTGCAAACAAATCTAAGTGGCCCTCCAGCCTCACTTCGTGTGCATAGTGAGATGCACATAAATATTTTTGACTGTCTAGAGCTTGACGATGGTGATGAAAGGGTCAGGCATTTATGGGTAAGAATCAGGCAAAAGGCCAATAAGGCAAATATCATAGTGAGAGTCTGTTACAGACCACCCAACCAGGATGAAGAGGCAGATGAAATATTCTATAAGCAGCTGGGAGAAGTCTCACAATCGCTAGCCCTTGTTCTCATGGGGAACTTCAACTTACCAGATGTCTGCTGGAAATACAATACAGCAGAGAGGAAAGAGTCTGGGAGGTTCCTGGAGTGTGTGGAAGATAAGATAACTTCCTGACACAGTTGGTGAGTGAGCCAACTAGGGAAGGCGCCCAGTTGATGAGTGAGCCAACTAGGGAAGGCACCCCACTGGACCTGTTGTTTGTGAATAGAGAAGGACTTGTGGGTGATGTGATGGTTGGAGGCCATCTTGGGCACAGCAATCACAAAATGGTAAGAGTTTTCCATTCTCATAGAAGTAAGGAGGGGGGTTAGCAGAACTGCTACCTTGGACTTCTGGAGGGCAGACTTTGGCCTGTTTAGGGGCCTGGTGACAGAGTCCCTTGGGAGGCAGTTCTGAAGGTCAAAGGAGTCCAGGAAGGCTGGACATTCTTCAAGAATGTAATCTTAAAGGTGCAGGAGCAGGCCGTCCCTATGTGCCAAAAGACGAGCCGGCAGGGAAGAAGACCAGCCTGGCTGAACAGAGAGCTTTTACTGGAACTCAAGAAAAAAAAGAGAGTTTATGACCTTTGGAAGAAGGCGCAGGCAACTTAGGAGGACTACAAGGATGTCGTCAGGTTGTGCAGGGAGAAAATTAGAAGGGCCAAAGCCCGACTAGAACTGGCTACTGCTGTAAAAGACAATAAAAAATGTTTCTATAAATACATGAGCAATAAAAGGAGGGCTAAGGAGAATCTCCATCCTTTATTGGATGTGGAAGGAAACATAGTGACAAGAGATGAGGAAAAGGTTGAGGCACTTAGTGCCTTCTTTGCCTCAGTCTTTAACAGTAAGACCAGCTGTTCTTTGGGTACCCAGCCCCCTGACCTGGAAGACAGGGACGGGGAGCAGAATGAAGGCCTCATTGTCCAAGGGGAAATGGTTAGCGACCTGCTACATCACTTAGACACACACAAGTCTATGGGGCTGGATGGGATCCACCCAAGGGTACTGAGGGAGCTGTCAGAAGTGCTCACCAAGCCACTTTCAATCCTTTATCAGCAGTCCTGGCTAACCGGGGAGGTTAGCAAATGTGACGCCCATCTACAAGAAGGGCCGGAAGGAGGATCTGGAGAACTATAGGCCTGTCAGGCTGACCTCAGTGCCGGGGAAGGTCATGGAGCAGATCACCTTGAGTGCCATCACTCGGCACATGTGGGACAACCAAGCGATCAGGCCCAGTCAGCATGGGTTTATGAAAGGCAGGTCCTGCTTGACTAACCTGATCTAATTCTATGACAAGGTGACCCACGTAGCGGATGAGGGAAAGGCTGTGGATGTTGCTTACCTGGACTTTAGTAAAGCCTTTGACACCGTTTCCCACAGCATTCTCCTGGAGAAACTGCCTGCTCATGGCCTGGACAGGYRTACTCTTTGCTGGGTAAAAAACTGGCTGGATGGCCAGGCCCAAAGAGTTGTGGTGAATGGAGTTAAATCCAGTTGGTGGCCGGTCACAAGTGGTGTTCCCCAGGGCTCAGTATTGGGGCCAGTTCTGTTTAATATCTTCATGAATGATCTGGATGAGGGGATCGAGTGCACCCTCAGTAAGTTTGCAGATGACATCAAGCTGGGCAGGAGTGTTGATCTGCTTGAGGGTAGAAAGGCTCTACAGGGGGATCTGGACAGGCCGAGGCCAATTGTATGAGATTCAACAAGGCTAAGTGCCGGSTCCTGCACTTGGGTCACAACAACCCCATGCAACGCTACAGGCTTGGGGAAGAGTGGCTGGAAAGCTGGCCAGCAGAAAAGGACCTGGGGGTGTTGGTCGACAGCTGGCTGAATATGAGCCAGCAGTGTGCCCAGGTGGCCAAGAAGGCCAACAGCATCCTGGCTTGTATCAGAAATAGTGTGGCCAGCAGGAGTAGGGGAGTGATTGTCCCTTTGTACTTGCCACTGGTGAGGCCACACCTCAAATGCTGTGTTCACTTTTGGGCCCCTTACTACAAGAAAGACACTGATGTGCTGGAGCACATCCAAAAAAGAGCAGCGAAGCTGGTGAAGGGTCTAGAGAACAAGTCCTGTCAGGAGTGGCTGAGGGAACTGGGGTTGTTTAGTCCCGAGAAAAGGAGGCTCAGGGGAGACCTTATCACTCTCTACAACTACCTGAAAGGAGGTTGTAGCAAGGTGGGTGTCAGTCTCTTCTCCCAAGTAACAAGTGATAGGATGAGAGGAAATGGCCTCAAGTTGCCCAGGGGAGGTTTAGATTGCATGTTAGGAAACTATTCTTCACTGAAAGAGTTGTCAAGCATTGGAACAGGCTGCCCAGGGAAGTGGTTGAGTCACCATCCCTGGAGGTATTTAAAAGATGTGTTGACGTGGCGCTTAGGGACATGGTTTAGTGGTGGACTTGGTAGAGTTAGGTTAACAGTTGGACTCAATGATCTTAATGGTCTTTTCCAACGTAAATGATTCTATGATTCTATGATTTCAGCTCCCAGAACAGGTCATGGGAAGAAATAAGGAACGTAAAATGCACACTCATAAAATCTGCTGCTCAGTAGTTCCTCCTGAGCAGACAGCACCCCTCCTCCCTCTCTCTTCCCTTCCCCATGGAAGGATAGAAAAAGAGGAAGGAAACTTAGATGGAGAAGGCCATGGAGTAAGTTTTGCCCAAGCACAACAAGCAGAACAGGACTGTTCCCATGGGCCTCTGGAATTGAGTCCTGTTGCCTCTGTGGAAGCTTGTGAACCCTACTCAGGGCCATTTTAATGGGATACACCCTGATCACCTGCTTGCTGTCTTCTGCAGAGTAGCAACTCCCTATGTAGCATTGTGTCTGCCAAAATTTCTATTTTCCTGCTACTCCTTCATGCTGGAGATGTTTTGGCACAGTTAATAGTGTTGAAACTGTAAACCCATCACTGTGTAACATGAACAACCATGCAAGATGGGTGCCTTACTAACAATAAAAGCTTTCCAAAGCTGGGGTTGGTTCCAAAAGCAAAAGGGACCCGAATCATCAGAGGCAAGCCTCTATGCAATAGAGATTTTACTCCCCCAGCTTTCACTCACAGAAAGTCACAAAGCACTTCCCAGTAGCCTAAAACAAAACCAAAATCTTTGTTGCAGAAAACTTAAAGCTATGAAACCCAGAAAAATGTTATGTTGCATCTGAGCTTTAGCTGGTATTTTTGCATTCCTTATTCAAGCTGTTCTGAGGGCAGCATTTCCTTGTAACACAAGCTTTTTCCTTATAATAGGTCATCTTTGACTTTTTCCTGCATTTAAATTTTTCTGTTTTTAACAGAGGGTGAAACTGAAGCAAAGATGTTAACTTTATGGCCAGAACCAGATGAAAAGTTGGAGTTAGCATGTAAGTTGCCCCTTAGTCCTGAGGCTCAATTCACACTACAGGTGAACAGATAATCTGTGATGAAAAAAACCCAAATTCTTTATGTCTTCCTGAAGAATTCTGGATGCAGTGGAGGTCAAAACCTTCTTCTAAATGCTTTCTTGTAGCAGAGAGTAATGAACCCAAAGTGGACATAAAAGCAGAGATGGATTTCTAATGCGTGCTCATCTATTAAAAGACACCAGCAATTTTCACTTCAACCTAATGCCGCACAGCTGAAGCTACAGCAGGCTTTCTGCTTCTTAATCCCTTGATGATGTCAACCACGTATCTTTCTGGAACAGACATTCCTTTAAATCTGTGCTAATACATGGTTTTTAGGGGGGCACTACTAGGGAATAGGTCCCAGATTGTCATCCATAGATTACCTGAAGGCCACAGGGCCATGGGAAGTTGTTCATACCATCTTTATGATGTTTTCCAACACAACTGTGAAGATAAGGTGATCCACATGATGTTCTGAGGGCTGTCAGTGATCTGAAGGGTTTGGAGAGCACTGGTCTACCAGCAATTTCCACCCATCAAGTATTCATTTTATGGTTCTTTAGGGGACAGACATTCAAAGGTTTAAACCCACCAACAAATGGAAGAAGCCCAGCTCAGGACTCACACATTCAGTTTGCTTTCTGTAGCAAGCTCCTTTTCTGAGCACATGGACTCTTTTGTACTCCAGAACTTTTGCTCTTCCACTCCTGTTGCAAATGATAGAAATGAGGACATTAAACTTATATCAGCAAGCCATTTACAGACCTTCCCACAAAGGAAGAACAAACTCTCCTCAGAAACCAACTTCTCAGAACAATGTAATGCAAAATCAAAGCTTGAAGCATACTGCACTTTTAGCCAATTACTGTTGGGAGATCCTTTTCCCAACATAGACTTATAGAATCATAGAACCATAGAATCACAGAATGGTTTGGTTGGAAGGGACCTTTAAAGATCATCTAGTCCAACCCCCGCTGCTGTGGGCAGGGACATCTTTCACTAGATCAGGTTGCTCAAAGCCCCATCCAACCTGACCTTGAACACTTCCAGGGATGCGGCATCCACAACTTCTTTGGGCAACCTGTTCCAGTGTCTCACCACCCTCATCATAAAAAATTTCATCCTTATATCCAATCTAAATCTACCCTCTTTCAGTTTAAAACCATTGCCCTTGTCCTGTCACTATAGGCCCTGGTAAAAAGTCTCTCTATATCTTTCTTATAAGCCGCCTTTATATATTGAAAGGCCACAATTAGCTCTCTCTGGAGCCTTCTCTTCTCCAGGCTGAACAACCCCAACTCTCTCAGTCTTTCTTCACAGGAGAGGTATTCCAGTCCATGGATCATTTTCATGGCCCTCCTCTGGACCTGCCCTAACAGGGCCATGTCTTGTGCTGGGAACCCCAGAGCTGGACRCAGAGTACTCCAGGTGGGGTCTCACGAGAGCAGAATAGAGGAGTGGAATCACCTCCCTCGACCTGCTGGGCATGCTTCTTTTGATGCAGCCCAGGATACGGTTGGCCTTCTGGGCTGCAAGCGCACATTGCTGGCTCACGTCTAATTTTTCGTCCACCAGGTATCCCCAAGTCCTCCTCTGCAGGGCTGCTCTCAATCCATTCATCCCCCAGTCTGTACTGATACTGGTGATTGCCCCAACCCAGCTGCAGGACCTTGCACTTGGCCTTGTTGAACTTCATGAGGTTCACATGGGCCCATTCCTCCAGCCTGTCAAGGTCCCCCGGGATGGCATCCTTTCCTTCAAGCATATCAAGTGTGCCACTCAGCTTGGTGTTATCTGCAAACTTGCTGACGGTGCGCTCAATCCCACTATGTCATTAATAAAGATATTGAACAGTACTGGTCCTAATACGGGCCCTGTAGGGACACCACTTGTTACTGATCTCCATTTGGACATTGAGACATTGACTGCAGCTCTTTAGATGCAGCCATCCAGCCAATTCCTTATCCATCGAATAGTCCATCTATCAAATCCACGTCTCTCCAATTTAGTGACAAGGATGTTGTGTGGGACCATGTCAAAGGCCTTACAGAAGTCAAGGTAGATGATACCACTTCTTCTTCCCTTGTCCACTGATGTAGTCACTCTGTCATAGAAGGCCACTAGATTAATCAGGCATGATTTGCCCTTCGTGAAGCCATGTTGACTGACTCTAATCACCTCTGCGTCATCCATATGGCTTGACATAGTTTCCAGTAGGATCTGTTCCGTGATCTTACTGGGCACACAGGTGAGGCCGACTGGTTGGTAGTTCCCAGGGTCCTTCTTTTTAGCCTTTTTAAAAATGGGTGTGATGTTTCCCTTTTCTCCAGTCACTGGGAACTATGCCTGACTGCCATATTTTTCTAATATGATTGAGAATGGCATGGCAACTACCTCAGCCAGTTCCTTCAGGACCGTGGGATGCATCTTGCTGGGTCCCATGGACTTACTTATGTTCAGGTTCCTCAGGTGGTCTTGAACATGATTTTCTCCTGTGATGGGAAGGTCTTCGTTCTCCTATTCCAATAACCAACTTACTGCCTGCAAGCAGAAAAGGCTTCCTGTGCCTATAAAACATGTTAGAGTTAGCAATGACTTATTCACCCAGAATGCATGGTCTACTTATTGTTTGTTGGGACAATTAACCCAGTAATGACAAATCATGCACCCTGAACAAAAGGAAGATGTCCAAAAACATCTTGTTTTGCAAAACAGTGTGTCTCCTTTAAGAATGGATCCCAGAATGCTAGACTGAGAAAAATGCTTTCTACTGATTTTGTTGAACACTCAGGTGGAGTGACTGAGTTCATGCTTCAGGAAGGACTCTGGGTGGTTACAGAAGGCATCAAGAACCACACAAAAGAATGGGTTTCCCCAGTGGGACAATTATTTGGCATGATGGGGACGAATTGTGAACTCTTTTACTGCAGGCATGAATAGATTTGTGGGACGGTACAGTTTGGAGGCATGGGAAAGAGGGTCTGCATATTTGCATGCAGGGAATCTCTGAAGAACAGAAAAAAATCAAACACCATTTGAGCGATCATAATTTCACCTGTACAGTGTCCATGGCCCCATTTCTCAGAGTTCAGAGTCTATTAAAATGCTGCTTTTCCTCTCTCTGTTCACAAAAAACTGAAGACGCTCTTGGACCTGCCCTGAATAATGTAAAATGATCACACTCCAGAGACATCCAAAATATTTTGATTCATCACAGAAAGAACTCTGCCAGGCTTATATATAACAATAAATGGGTGAGGATTCAAGCTCTTGTTTAAACCACACTCAGAATCATTTTATGTTACAAAAACCTTCCCCCTACAACGGCTTCAGTGACAGTAACTGGAATTAGCTGATTTCTATTAGCTCTATTAGCTATTTTAGTTGAGCATTTTTTCAGTAGGAAGCCAAGTCTAGCAACAAGCTCAAGGTTTTTGAACACTTTTGCATCCCACAGAACCTATATTTACACAGACATTGGCTAGAGAACATGTCTCTTTCTGGGCCTCCAGATTGGCTTGGCACATAAAACATAACCCACCTTTGGAGCCATTAGCTCCATGCTCTTTGAAACACTATTTTTAATGGCTAAACCATCAGGCTTGTGGGGAGGTCACAAGACATTATGGTCACTAGGGTACATGAATTATCGGAAAAATCCTTGTCTCTGGAGCTGGGATACACAATAAATGCATGGTGGATCATCTATTGGTATCACAATCTGAAAAGCCCCAGTTCCAGTAAGGCAAGTCATCTCCTTCTTCTCCCAAAGCATTTCAGCTTTGCAAATGTTGCAGTTCCTGAACTAACTGGTGTGCATTACTTATAAATTTCACTTCATAGGCCTTTCATTTTGTCTGATTAATCATTGATTTTATGAGACACTTGCACTTCCTAAACATTACAGCGCTCTCAGAGTTTACTTGCCTACATTATCAATGTGCCTGAAAGGGAGTTTTATTTATGTCTTCACTGGGAACGGGGGGGAAAGTTTAAAATTGCAACTTTGTTTTTATATGTCACATTTAATGATAATAATCAACTGTAAGCCATCTCTGTAACTCCTTTCTGACACCATGACACTGCACCATTTAAAATGCTGATAAATTTGTTATGATACAATCATAGTGATTGGGTAATTAACCAGCACTGAGTGGAGATTTGAGCTGGAGCATAAACAACAAAGCAATTTGAGGTGACAAAAATATCAGGTGAGTGAACCCTGGTTGACAATCTTACCAGCTTTTAATATCTTACTATGTGTGCTCAGGGAATAATGCAAATAAGAACCGTAAGGGCTTTTTTTTAGAATACTTATTCATGCCATTGCCAGTCATTATGCTTAGGAATTTTTAAAGGTTAAGCATAAACAGTAATTTGAATGAACTAAAAAAAAAAAAGAAAAAGGCCCATTAGCAAGCAGAGGAGCAAACTTACTAAGACAGAAAAATAGCTGGCAGAATGAGATGGCTGAAGAGTGGCTGAGGGGTTAGATAGGAAACAGGGCTTGGCAGACCCCTCCACTTTGCGTTTGGTTGCAAGGGAGACTTTGAGCAAATCCCTTCATTTTTTGCTGTGCCTCAGTTCCCTGCCTGTGAAACAGAGGTGACTCTTCACGGTATCAGAGGGTCTCCAAGGCTCAACAGTATCCCTGAATAGAAAGTGCTTGGATACCCCTGGTCAGGAGGAAAAGCAAGCAGTTAGATGGACTCACCTCTGAGGAGCAATCAGAAAGCTTGGGCTTGTCACATTCCTCACTGTTGCTTCTAGGACACCCTTTCTGCCCACAGGGATGTATTTCCACTGTACATTGGCCACAACGCCAGAGCCCCTCCAGGCCTACTCTATGCAGACTGCCACTCCCACATGACCCTGGCAGAGACGTAGGCACATTCAGCTCTCCTGAAAAAGTAGCTCTATAGGAATTTGTGTCCATCTTGTCTCCAAACACAAAAATAATGAGATCTCTGGCAAGTCTGAAAGGATGGAAATTCAGAATTTAGAGATGGAAATGTTTTCTGGCCCAAAGTGTAAGTAGTCAATTGAAATAACAGCAGAAGTCCTTCAAGCCAAGAACTTTTGGGGTTTCATCATTTATGTCACTGTGAAGGATCTTCAGAATTATCATCACCCTGCATAAAAAAAACTGTGGAAGGGACATTGAGTGTCATACTTTCACATAATTTCTAGCTACTGAAGAAACAACCTGGAGACCAGACTATTGCAGGAGGTTCTTACATGTTCCTCTTCTGTTGACTCTGGTGGACTTTGAGCTGTGTGGACCTTGACTCCAATCTGGTCCTTCAATTCCAATGTTTCAAGAAGCTTCCTAACCACTACTCTGGTGAGAGGAAGCTGGATGCAGGCACCATTGAAACAGGGGAATGTTTGTTAATGATACTTAATATTCTTTGCCCAAATAATGATGCAAGCTTCAAAGCTCTCTAACTCATTGCTTACAAAATCAACTCATACAGATTATGTCAAGGAATGGGTGAGTGAAATGACTTGAGTTATTAAGCATTTGACACATTGGAAACAGCTTACATTACAATGAAAAAACCAAGAGCATCTGTCTCGGGCTTTCCCTGAGGGGCAGTTTGGACTACTAAGAGCAGTAGCCCAGCAACTCTAGGCATAAAACAAAGATGACTGAGAAACCAAGCGAACTGGAAAACAAAACCCAAAAATAACTAAAAAAAAAACCAAAAAAAGCAAACCAAAAAACCATATCCTGCAAAAATATTACATTTCCCAATGGTAGTGTTTTGAAGTTCACAGTACTGAGTTGTTCAAAGAGAAGGGGATGGGGGCGCAAAGGTCGCCAAGTTCCTTCCTCAGAAGCAATGATGCTTAGCACAAGTCTTGAGGCTCAGCTGTACACTGGGAGTCGATGGGGCCCCGTAGGTCACACCTTCTGCTCTGTAGCACATTTTTTTGCAAACCAAACTTGCTCTGCCTTCGCTTCCGCAGTCTGAATTTTCCTTTTGGCTTGATGAAGCTCAGTGTACTCAGCTCTGGCCTGAGAAATGACTGTTCACTCGTGCAGGAGTGCTTCCACTGATCCTCTTTTTTTCAATTTGGGACAACAGATCTGCCTCACTTTGAAATGCCAGGCAGCATAACAAAAACCAGTCAGGAGAGCAGAGTATTCAGATCTCAGTTGTCATTGTACATTACTCCTAAAACAGCTCAAAAGGAGTCAGGGGAGTATTTGTATGGTCTGATTCCAACTTATATTTCACCCAATAATTCCTCTGCAGAGGACTGTGGAAAGACAGGGAACAGACTAATCAAACACAGGAGAACCGAGGTAAGGGATTATTTCCAATGCGGTGTCACGCATAAATAAGACGACTGAATTTGATCCAGAGGTAAGGAGTAGGACTCTTTCAGAGAAAAGAAGAGAGTAGGTCCAAGATCACAGGAATATACCTTTGGGTTTCAGGCATTCATGAGAACGTGGAGATATCTTGAACAAAATTACTGTGCCATGTTTTGACTGTATCGTACAGATGTGAGCTGATTCCACATTTAAGAGGATAGGAATTATGATTTAATAGTGCAGATATTGGCCTTGTAACAGAGTTGTTTTAGCAGGGTGTTTTCAATGAAGAAAACTCTAATTCCCCATGTGAGAAGTAGCTGCTTTGCCCTAATTTATTGATGTCCTATCCACTCACAAAAAAAAAAAAAAAAAAAAAAATTATCATGCTTCAGGTTTACAGCTAGCCCATGTGCTATGAGGGAGGTTGTACATGTGGTTCATGACCCCTTGGTCCTCACAGCTTGGACTCATTTGGAAGAGAGCATCCTTCACAGTGCACCACAGCCCTGCAGTCCAGGAAAGGAGAATGGCACGTGAAAATAAAATTGACCTTTCCAGCAATATGTCTCCACAACTTTTCTGAAACTTTCTCTGCCATGAGAAGTTGCTCTTGTAACATTTGATGAGAATTTGAGGTGAAAACAGAATGCTAGATAAGAGTTTCCCACAGGATTGAAACTCTTTTTTCGAAAGCCAGGACTGTAAAAGTTCACATGTGCACAGCTCTGTGCTTTGGTTACACTCCCCCTCTTCCCCAGCTGTTCATTATAGCCACCAGAGACTCACGTCATGGTTATTCCTGGTCCTTTTTTCCATCCTAGTCTGATGTCTCCATCATCACAGTCATTACTTTTCTTCCAAGACTCCAGACACTGCAGACATTTCTTTCTGCTGGAACATTTCTCTTTCTGTCTCTCATGCCTCTCCCAGTATACTCCTCCAAACCCCTCCTGGGGTCTTCCCTGGCTCATGGTTGCTCTGACCATATATTCCAAGACCACCACACTCATTTTACCTTTTCAGATACATTCCCCAGAGTTCCCAGCTTTAAGGGTCCATGGTAAGACGCTGCGTTGTGCAGCCACTGGTTTATTCTGCTTTTGCTCCATTGAACCCACAAAAAATCTATGTTTTACTCAAAGCTGTGAAAAAGCGGCAAGAGAGGGAATTGTGCTGAGGAAAACTATGTCATAATCCCTCAGACAGTCATAAGTCTTGACCCCAGGAGAACAAATTGAACTGTGGTTGTCCAGGATATCTCCTGCCCCTCCATGCCTGTGCAAATTGTGTTGTGCATTGATAGCTGTCCTTTGTAAATGGAAATATTAAAGGAGCAAGGAAGGATAGGGAGTGTCCCTCCACCCTTTTCCATTGAATTGTTTGATAAAAGACCTATTTGTATATACATTTGTACAGGCTGCATGCTTTTCAGAGATTAAAAGCATTGTCTAGTCAGGCAGAAACTTGATTGAGTTAAAATGCTTGCCTGACTCTGTAGGCCTGGCAGGGTTTAGCTTGTCAAACTGTTAAAGAAAACCTTCAGTGCAGTAATACACTTAAAGAGAAAACATTACAGAGATAAAATCATGACTTCCAGGTGTACTGAAAACCAGAGACCTTGGCTTGCAATTGCTATTTGAAAGACATTTCAATCCCCATGCATTTGAGAAGCTTCAAATATTTAAAATATCTTCCAATTACTTCATCTGTTTTGACTGCATTATGGATTCCCAACTGCTGGGCTCCATCTGGGGCACTTTACCTCAAATTGAGAGAGTCATGGCTTCTGATTTCAACTTTGATAAGTAGCTGTCACTATGGTTTATGCTGTATGTAAGGCAAGTCTGCCTATGGCCTTATTGATATAGAAAACAAAAGGCAAGCCAGCTCTGGACAGCCAGCAAACATGACTACTAAATTCCCTGGATGTCTGTGCTGAAAAGCTGCTGAGGGTTGAGTTGAACCCATGAAATCCAGTGGGAGATCCCATTTCTGTTACCAAGCCAGTCTCTTCATTTTTCCATGTTGGGATTGGGTTCTGTGCCTGGATGGCAATAGGATTTCAGTTTTTCTTCTCCCCACCAGGAAAAATGTCACTTGATTTGCACATGGTCAAGTGCCCAGGGTAAATCTGACAGTAGAGCAGTGCGGGTGAAAGAGACTGAAAGAAGAAAACTGAACACAGGGAAGAATAAGAGTATATGGGGAAATTCTCTCTCCTCTCCACTTGACATATCTGTCAGGCAGGCACTCACTGAGGTGGTGGTATGATCCTAGATGCCTGCCAAGGATGGCAATTTGCCCTTCAGGATGCAGAACAGGAGCTTGTTTACCTTTGATGAAGACCAGGAAGAAATTCCTCCAGTGGGAGCATATCTGGCCGCTGTAGGATTTCTTGGGTTTTCCTCAGAAGCAGCTGGTTCAGGCCCCCAACAGAGCCCTACCATGATCCTGGGTCTGAACTGCGCTGCTAGTTCCTGCCAGCACATCTCTACACACAGAAGATGAACTTAGACCAGTCTCCTGAGGTTGTGCACAACACACATTCTTGGAATCGTCCAAACTTTACCAGTCCAGCCAAAGTTTGCCAGGCTAGCTTTTGCCTGACTTTCATTCCCCTGAGCAAACACGAACAAGGTACACTGCTTTCCTCAGGACAGATGGCAGAGTGGGTTGATCTTGGTGCACTGCACCCCTCAGTCTGGCAAAGGGAAGAGGAAAGAGCAGCATTTTCACTCAGCAGAACCCAGAGAGAAACGCTTTGCTTGGCTGCTCCTGTTGCCATCAGTGTGTATTGTGAATACCACCACCTGCTACTTCCACTGTATCCCACAGCCATAGCTACAAATGTTATTGTTGGCCATAAAATTATCCAGCACATTTTTCAATCTGCCTGCAGCGTTTGACTCCCTGGCCTGCTGTGGTAATGAATTCCATAGGCTGACTTCACACCACATGAAGAAGTACCTCCTCTAATTTGTTTTAAATGCACTGGCTATTAACTTCATCCAGTGACCCCTTTATTCTCTTATAATATGAGAGAGCAACTTTAACTATGTCCTTCGTAATTTAAATACCTTAGTTAAATCTCCTTTATCTCATCTGTTGTCACTGCTAGACACTATTTTAGTCAAACAGCTTTCAGGAAGGGAAAATCAAGAGCTAGAGACAGGAGCAGCTCTGCCAATCGTTACTTGCCACCTAACACACAATATATAAATAGTGCTAGGAACCCTTGTCTTCTCCTCCCTGGGGCTTTTGGACCCATGCAAGGACCACACTGTCACAGGAGAAGGTGGCCCTGTGGCAGCAGCATGGCTCTTCAGATTTCCTACTGTTGCCTGCTCCATGCACGCTCACCCTACCCTTCAGAGAACTGCAATTAGGGTCTTCACCCAACCTCTCCCACAGGTTGGCTTTGAAGGGAGGCTGTGCCCCAAGGCTGCAGGGCGTCCTGCCTCTTCGCTGCACTGTTGTGGGAGCTCACAGTTCAGAGCCCCTCCTGGCAGTGGGGGGAAGGTGATCCAGACATGTCCTGGACACAGCCCCCAGTCATGATCAATATGAGAAGCTGCTACCATGGGCCCATTCTGCTGGAAAATCACAGGGCACCTGGGTGATACATCCATAGTCTGAGGGCATCTTTGTTCTGGAGAAATAGCACAAAGCAGCCCTAATGCTGCCCAGAACTCCACATATGCCATTTATAAATCATGTTCCCTTTGTTCAGTCAATACCATCCATTCCCCTCTCCTCACCAATCATCTCACAAGCCTTCCTGTTCCTTTCATCTCAGCCTTTGCCAAGTCTGTGCCTTATGCACACATATTAATAGTGATGCAGGCAGTAGCTAGGATCTGTGCAGATTAGGACAGCATCTGAAGTGTGCAAACATAAAAAATACCCAGGAAAACTTTTGAGCAATATGAAGACAGGAGGTACCTATCGTCATCATCATCCCCCCACCTCCAAGCACTGGCAAGGAGAAAACAATTAAATCTGCACTGCTGTCTTCTTATCACAGGCAAAACTGAGCTTTTTCAGCAGCATTAATCAAATTAGCTGCAGGTGGGAGATGTTTAAAAGAAAATAACTCCTTAAAAGATACAATATAAGTATATATATATATGAAAATCCTCCTGCGGAGAACCCTGGCTCAGGGAATAATTCTCATCTTGCCACATCACTTCAAATAAAGGTCAGGAAAAAATCACTTAAGCAACAATGATTAAGGTACAGGTCATTTCTTAGGGATAAATGCTGCCTGCAAAGAATTGATGGCCTTCAGATATACCTCAGTCTATTAACCCTCTTTGGCTGTCAGTCCTTGGAAATGCCTTACATAGAGGTTGCTATTGACATTTTAAGTGGGAAAGATGGACGGGGAAGAAGATGGGCTTGCTGCATAAGGATAGAAAAGACATTTTTGTTTTTGAAGCACAGAGGGGATTTCTGGTACACAAAGGCCCTGCCTTCAGTCCTGTTGCATCAACAGCAGGCTGCTCAGCTTCGAATTGAAAGCAACTTTGCAAAGTCCTGCAGCTCAGCTCAGTTCAGCTCAGTTCAACTCAGCATGCATGCAAGGCTGACATGTCAGATACTCCAAACCCCTTGGCTGCTCTTGGTTAGTGTGCTGCTATTCTGCAAGTGTAAGCAATAAACCATGATTTATAGAGTGACAAGAGCTACATCCAGCATCTGCCTACGCAATGACTCACTGACAGTACAGAATCAGGGCCTAAATCAGGAGGGGAGCCAGGCTGTGGCTGGCAACAAAGAAGGCAAACCCACCCTAAGCTAAGCGAATTGCTTGACCTTTAAATGACGGGAATCTGCCCAGTAAAGAAGCAAACCTCACCCCTCTCCATCACATTCCAAAAGGACATACACAGCAGGAAAGAAAGTGCCAAAGGGAAGAAAGACTGGAGGAGCAGTATTGTCAGCTCTTCTTAATATCACCAGCAGTTTTTCAGCCCCGGCCTCCTCCCTGCCATTTTAAAGCCTCTCCCACGAGAGCCTTGTGATTTACTGAGAATTTCAGCTTTCAAATACCATGAGGCAAATTAAAGGTGCACTATTGTACACAGGCAGATGTACTCATCTGAGGGATTTGTGTCTTGATTTTGAAGTCTGTCTTGTGGGTTCATTCTTTGATTTTTGAGGTCCAATTCACATATGAAAGCCGCCAGGTATGGAAGCCCATATAGCCCAGCGCTGATGGACAGTCCCTGTGCATCTCCAAGACCTGCAGATTCAGTGTTTAAAAGATCCTATATATATACATATGGATGAAAAAAAAATCATTGATTGATGGAGAATTCTGGTGTCGTGGTTTAACCCTGGCAGCACCTAAACACCACGCAGCCGCTCGCTCACCCCCCTGCTCCTGTGGGATGGGGGAGAGAATCGGGAGGGCACGAGTAGGAAAACTCGTGGGTTGAGGTAAAAACAGTTTAATAATTGAAATAAAACAAAGTAGAACAGTAATAGTAACAGTGATAACAACAACAACAACAATATACAAAGCAGGCGATGCACAATGCAATTGCTCACCACCCGCCGAACCGAACGAGAGCCCGAGACCCAGGGCCCCCACACACACCCTTAGTTTTTATACTGAGCATGACGTTACATGGTATGGAATACCCCGGTGCAAGCACCACCCAGCAGCACCCAAAACATCAATGGGCCATCAACGGGCCATCAACGGGCCATCAACGCTCCTATTATACCAAACCCAAAACACAGCACCCCCTCCCCAGCTACTGGGAAGAAAGTTAACTCTGTCCCAGCGGGAACCAGGACATCTGGAAAAACCAAGAAAGGGTGGAAAAGACTAGGAGGTTCCAGAGATGTTTATAGTGAAATATCTTCTGCCGTTTGACATTCGTTACAGGAGTGAGGTGAATATTTTACTGCTTACCTGACTAACTCTGTTCAGCTGTGTCTGGAGACTGTGAAATCATATGGATATTCACCAAGGTGCTGAACTCACCTGAGGTCACCAGTACAGCTGTCAACCCCATCTTTTACCGTGGGGCAAACGGAGACATGTCACTTGCACAAATTTTCATGAAGTGCTTTGATAATTGGCCTGCGAACCCAGGGGTCTGAGAATATTCCTATCAGCTCATTCCTAATTAAAACTAACAAGCATCCAGTCTGGGAGCAGGAGTTGTACCACTGACAGACAGATCAGTCATGCATGGGCTGACTATTTAATATCTCTTTTCTGGGCCAGCATCATTTGCCTTCCTCCAGGTCCCAGTGAAATGAGAACCAAGGCTCACTGGAAGAAGGGGAGCAGGACTGACTACCACATGCTGTTTGCTCAGAAATGTGACAGGCACAGGGCAATAGTGACCTCTGGGAATACTTGGGCTTGTTGAGCTGGGAAGACATGCCCAGTCATGTAGCAGCTGTACAGTGTTCACCAGGGTCTGCTGAGCATCTGCTCTGCCCACCCTCCCCTGTCACACAGCCCTGCAGCATCCTGCAGCGAAGGGCCAGAATTCACAACTGTGACGTGCTGGAGAAAAACAGAGAAGAGGATCAAAGCACTGGCAGTGTCCGGGGGCCCTACATGAGCACGGGATTTAGTAAATAAAATTCCTGGAAAAGCACAGAAGACTCCTAGGAAGAAGCCTGCATCCCATGCTGCAGAAGAAGGCATCTTTCTTCCCTGCAAAGTCCCTGTTAACCTGACCTTACCTGGCAGTTGACTTATCTGTGAGAAGGAGAAGAATCAGCCAGGTAGCCAGGGGAAAAACCCTGAAATGTAGTGGTAGTTCAGCAAACCTGTCCTGTTAAGTCCTCTAGTCAACTTGCACAACCAAGCCATATCCACCTCCACATTAGTGCCCCCAAGAGCTCACATCATACACTGAATTTCCATCATGGTCTCTCATCTGGCTGAAATTCTCCTGCCTTGGGATGTTGTAGATCCCACACCTCTCTCTGTCTTGAAATCTGGATTCAGTGCTTTCTTGAAGCATTGCTTCAAGGCAGCATTAGCAGAATGGAAACCTATGGCCTGGGCCCTGCTGGAGGTATAAATCTTCTACCTTCATAATTTCTGTCCAAAGCCATGGATGAAAGACCAGGGGATTTACAGGCTTTTTATTCAATATCACTCAAACCAGGCACCTTGCTATTTCTATCTAGACCAAGGGGTTGCAGACTGCCCCAGCCAGGAAACCAGCATTTCATGGCAGTGCAGTCATCCTCGTGTGAGGAGGGTGCAAGAGAGCATCTGGGAGGCACAGAGGCAGGAGAGAAATCAGAATATTTCATTATCTCAGCCTTTCAGAGGGATAAATGAATCGTCCATTCGCAAACTTCCCCTTTGCTCAACAGCAGTAAGGTGTCATGGCAACTAGAAGATTCAAAGTAAATAAATATATGCAGATAATTTTAAAAGGAATAACACCGGACTCTTAATGAGGCAATTTATTTGATCAAATTAGGGGGAACTGGAAGGCACGTGGTGGGCAGAGGTGATGTGAATTGCCCGCATTGTTGTTGAGTATTGAATGGACTGCCCTGAGCCAGAGCAGGGACCACAGCTCTGATGATCAGAGGTGGAAAACTCACCTCCTGGAGGTGTGAGGGAACCAGAGAGGGGATCTGAAATTTGATCTCCTTTCTTCATGGCAAATATGTCCTCCAAGCCACCTACTCCAACTGCTTTTTGTGGGGCCTGGCTCTGAAAAGGCCTTCCAAGGCCCTTTGGGGCTATAGTCCACAACACCTAGGACAAGTGAACCTGTGTATCCTCTCAGAGAAGAATGCAGAGGGTTAGGGTCCAGGTTATAGGATCTGCCTGTGTGAACATAGAGCAGGGAAGACATGCTTGTAGAAAAACATCCTTACTACCAGGAATGAAAAAGCCAGTGATTTTTACTGTTTTAAAGATCTTTCTGCAGAATTCATGCAAACTTTGCTCCTAGGTTAGAATATGCTTACATGAACCTTCGCCCGCTGGATTTCTGTTACTTGTATTCCTCTGTAGTTGGTGGTAGAAAGACTCCTTCCATGTCATTAGCAAAGTCTCGCTTCAGTGTTTGGAGATTGGAGGGACAATACTGCATGGAATGATTAAGCTTTTTTTCATTTACCTTGGATAATCCAGACTGTTTGGCCAGGAGTAACTGACCTTCACAAAGCCACGTGACATGTAAGAATATATTGATTTTAGTTATTGAAAGAATTATTTTTAAGGAGTACTGCTGAGACAGACAAATCAGAAAGTATGAACAATCTCAATATTCAAATTTTTTCACACAGCTTATGCAAATCACCCTTGTGTCTCCTCTCCAGGAATGTCCGATCTAAACCAGCAAGTATTTCAATCACAGCAGCATTTTACTGTTCTGTTACCAGAGTATCAAGCACTGATTTCTTTGGCAGAGCTATTGTGAATTTTATTCCATCAGCAATGCTTGGTTTTTTGTGAAGTGATCACATTGCTGGAGCAATACTGAGCTAGCAGGCTTTCTCTGCAGCCTCATAGCTTCTTTTTTGTTTTTCTTTCCTGCTAACCTGTTCATGGAGATATGATCAAACTGGCTGAGCTGAGTGCATACAGCAAAAACACATTAGAAGTCTAGAGGAATTTTTTACTCTTTTCATAATTTCATCAAAGATGAACATACTTTCTTCACATTTTTGGCTAGATTCATCTTTCATAATTCCACCTTTATGGCTGATGTTGGGGAATTTTTAAGGTACCCCTCGAGGTGAATTAAACAAATGTTTGTGCTTAAATATAAAGAAAAGAATTTAATGAACAATGCATTGTGCAGAGTCCTACTGCTATAAGTGTTTCTACAAGGAGCCTGCAAAGATGAATCACGAGTTGATTCCTTACATACACTGACACCAGCACCAATCCCGTGAGTGGTTGTATGGGGCACCTCAGCCCAGCCTTGGATCCATCCCCCAGCCCAGCTCTGCTGCCCAAAGAGGGCCCCTGAACACTCCCATTCCAGGATGGCAGCAGCGGTTTCTTATCTCATCACCCAGGGAACTTCACTCAGTTGTCTCTGGCATCCCTGCTTCCAGCCAGTTTAACCCCTTCTGCAGTTGGGCCTTCTTGCCCTCCATGCCAGATCATTCCTGTCACAAATTAAAGCTGCTGAGTAGTTACAACTTGAATTTCCCCTTCAATAATCATATAGCATCTTCAGTTTATACACATGTGATGTAGTGATGGATACTTTCCAAGATTATCATGCATAAACTGGTGATGGGAATCTCAGAACATTGTAAATTCAGATTTTCATTCAGTTGAGTTGTACTTCCACTGAGAGTTGAAATTCCTTTTCTGATTTCCTTTGTAAAAGCCATCCCACTCTCAAAATGTTTTTCAGACTTCAACAGTTATCAAAAAATGTTTAGATTTAAAGTAGTCTTTAAAGGGATTCTTGTATTTTATCTCTAACATCCTTGGAGAGGTCATTCTTGTTGTCTCTTTGATATTGCTATGGAGTTATATAAGGATGGCCAAATAGCTAATTAATATGCTGATTGTTATGAATATATTTTTGTGGAAAAGTAGATCAATTACAACAGCATGCTATGTTGTAATACTGTATTGAAAACTTGCTGTTCATACAAATGGGTTTGGTGCAGTTATTCTATGAAGCCTTGCAAGAGATGGAAAATATTTATAAACAAACACATACATCAAGATTACTTAATCTTAAAGGAGTTGAGGACAAAAAAGATTCTCTTCCTAAAGGAGAAACATGGGTTAAGAAAAAGTGATAACTTCTCTACAGTCTTTTGCTCCTGTTAAACTTCTCTATAACGTGTGAAGACCGATGATTTTGGGATATTTATGATGAAAAATTAGTCCCAGGAGGAATAAGTACAGAGCTAGAGAGACAGACTGGAATGGACCTCCACAAACTGCCACATTCAGGCACCCACACAGAAGGAAGACCAAGTATTTTTTGGTCGGACCCAAAAGAGGCCTGTTTAACCTTTTGAAAAAAATAAAGATTTGAGTTGTAGAAGGAGAAAGCATTTAAAACTATAGGGTTTTTTCTTTGTGAAGAGAAGACAAGGCAACCACTTCTTCTGACACCACATTGTAAGAGCTATTCTTTTTTGTCTTAGACTCCCTTGTGTAAAGACCATCCTCTTGCTGCTTTGTACAAGTAGGTCTCTTGAAATGTAGACATCTGCCAGTGCTTTCTTCCTTTCAGAAAAGGATCCTGTCTCAGCCAAATCACCATCTTATTCAGCAGGAAGCTGCCCTCTTCTATGAGATATTGCAGGTAATTTTTTGATGCTAGATCAAATGATCCTTAGCTTTACAACCTGGTACTTAAAGTACCTTTGCAACTTGCAGCCAGCCTATGTTTCATATAGAGCATAAACAACAAGAAGTGAACACTTACATCCACCTGTCAAAAATGTTTGTGCAAGAAATTCCTATTGAAAAATAAAGAAGAGTACAGAAGTGCTTAAAGAAGGTGTGTGTCACATTTCTGTAATAAATATTGTTTTCTGGTGGTTGTTAGGGCACTAACAGACCTTCACTGCCCTGACCAGCTCACATGGGGCATCCACCCACACTCCTACCTATGGGCTCATGAGCTCCGTTTAAGCTCAGAGCTGGGCCTTTGCTCCTTCCCTGAGATATATTGTAGGTATTCCCACTCCAGGTCTGATCCTGAACTGTTATTTGGCTTTCCTGGCTTGATCTAATTAAACTAGATTTAGCAGGGGAAGGGGATGGTGTTCTAAGCACTTGAGAAGAGCCAGGAGCTGCTGAAGCATTAGGAAGCAACAGGGAAACACCTGTGAATTGCCTCAAGGGAATTAGGGTGAGCTCCTCTAAAAAGGTGATTTGGCCAATAGCCCAGCTGAGGTGCCTCTATACCAATGCACACAGCATGGGAAACAAACAGGAGGAGGTGGTAGCCACTGCCCAGATGGAAAACTACGACCTGATTGCTATCAAAGAAACTTGGTGGGATGAATCACATGATTGGAGTGCTGTGATTGATGGCTATAAACTATTCAGAAGGGACAGGGAAGGAAGGAGAGGTGGGGGAGTTGCCCTCTATGCCAAAAATGGGATTGATTGCACAGAGTTATCTTTGAAGAACAGCAATGTGCAGGTCGAGAGCTTATGGGTGAAAATTAGAGACCAAGTCAACAAAGGAAGCTTTGTGGTTGGTGTCTATTACAGTCCACCCGATCAAGGAGAGGAAGTTAATGAACAGTTCATTCCTCAACTGCAGGAAGCATCATGCTCGCAGGCCCTGGTCCTGATAGGGGACTTCAACCACCTGGAAAAACAGCACATCAAACTGCAAGCAGTCCAGGAAACTACTGGAGTGCATCGAGGACAACTTCCTCATACAGGTAATGTAGAACCTGACCAGAGGAGAGGCACTGCTGGACCTGTTGCTCACTAACATGGAAGAACTTAACAGAGGACAAGATTGGAGGTAGCTTGGGCTGCAGTGATCATGCCCTGGTAGAATTCTCAATCTTAAGGGGTACAGGACAGGTAAAAAGTAGAGTCAGGACCCTAAACCTCAGAAAGGCAAACTTTCAGCTGTTTAGGGCGCTAGTGTGTGGGATCCCTTGGGAAGCTCAGAGGTAAAGGAGCAAATGAGAACTGGGAGATATTTAAAGATATTTTTCTTAGGGCACAAGAGTTCTCAATCCTGATGTGCAAGAAGTCAGGCAGGGGAGGCAGGAGGTCAGCGTGGCTAAGTCAAGACCTCTTAGCCAAACTGAAACACAAAACAAAATGCATAGGCAGTGGAGGCAGGGATATACATCCTGGGGAGATTATAGGGATATGACCTGGGATTGCGAGGAGGGGATCAGGAAACCTAAGGCACAGCTGAAGCTGAACTTGGCTAGGGACGTGAAAAATAACAAGAAGGATTTCTTCAGGTACATAGGACAACAAAGGAAGATGAAAGAAACTGTACCTCCCTGATGAGCGAAACAGGAGACCTGGCTATAACCAACACGGAGAATGCTGAGGTACTCAACATGGCCTCGATCTTCAGCAGCAAGTGCTCTAGCCACACCGCCCAACTCACAGTATCCAAAGGCAAGGACTGGGAGAATGAAGTACCGCCCACTGTAGGAGAAGATCAGGTTCAAGACCGTCTAAGGAACCTGAATGTGCACAAGTCCATGGGACCTGATGAGATGCATCCGAGGGTCCTGAGGGAACTGGCAGATGAAGTTGCTAAGCCACTCTCCATCATATTTGAAAAGTTGTGGCAGACCGGTGAAGTTCCCAGTGACTGGAAAAGGGGAAACATAACCCCCATTTTTAAAAAGGGGAAAAACGAAGACCCTGAGAACTACAGGCCCGTCAGTCTCACCTCTGTGCCCAGCATGATTATGGAGCAGATCCTCCTGGAAACTATGCTAAGGCACATGGAAAACAGAGAGGTGCTTGGTGACAGCCAACATGGCTTCATTCAGGGCAAATCGTGCCTGACAAATTTGGTGGCCTTCTACAACGGGGTTACAGCATAAGAGAAGAGAAGGATGGTGGATAAGATAGGTGGATAAGAGAAGAGCAACTGACGTCATCTATCTGGACTTGTGCAAAGCATTTGATAGTGTCCCGCACAACATCCTTGTCTCTAAAATGGAGAGACATGGATTTGACACGTGGATGACTCCGTGGATAAGGAATTGGCTGGATGGTTGCAACTCAATAGCTCAGTGTCCAGGTGGAGACCAGTGATGAGTGGTGTCCCGCAGGGGTCCGTAYGGGGACCAGTATTATTTAATATCTTTGTCGGGGACATGGACAGTGGGATTGAGTGCACCCTCAGCAAGTTTGCAGATACACCAAGCTGATTGGTGTGGTTGATACTCTAGAGGGACCATGTCATCCAGAGGGACCTTGAGAGGCTAGAGAGGTGGGCCTGTGCAAACCTCATGAAGTTCAACAAGGCCAAGTGTAAGTGCCCCTGGGTCAGGGCAATCCTGAACATGGATACAGGCTGGGTGATGAGTGGATTGAGAGCAGCCCTGCGGAGAAGGACTTAGAGGTATGGGTGTATGAAAAACTGAATATGAACCAGCAATGTGGGTTCGCAGCCCAGAAAGCCAGGCATATCCTGGGCTGCATCAAAAGAAGTGTGGCCAGCTAGTCAAGGGAGGGGATTCTCCCCCTCTGCTCTCGTGGGATCCCACCTGGAGTATCATGTTGTGCTCTGGGTCCCCCAGCATAAGAAAGACATAGACCTGCTCGAGCAGGTCCACAAAGATGATCAGGAGGCTGAGCACCTCCCCTATGAGGACAGGCTGAGGTAGTTGTGGTTGTTCAGTCTAGAGAAGAGAAGGCTCTGGGGAGACCTTATAGCAGCCTTCTAGTACTTAAAAGGCACCTACAGGAAAGATGAGGAGGGACTCTTTATCAGGGAGTGTAGTGATAGGACGAGGGGCAACGGTTTTAAACTGAAAGAGGGTAGGATTAGATTAGATATTAGGAAGAAATTCTTTACTGTGAGGGTGGTGAGACACTGGAGAAGGTTGCCCAGAGTTGTGGATGGCCCCTCCCTGGAAGTGTTCAAGGCCAGGTTGGATGGGGCTTTGAGCAACCTGRWCTASTRGAAGGTRTCCCTGCCCATGGCAGGGGGGTTGGAACTAGATGATCTTTAAGGTCCCTTCCAACCCAAACCATTCTATGATTCTATGATCTCAGACTTGACCACTTTTTTCTAGTTTTGACAGGATCAATTACTATCACCATCCTGCTCTGCTAATCCAGCTCAGGAGACATGTGCCATGTTTGCGAGAGGACTGCTTGCCTATACTGTGGCCATCCTTGGCTCTTGGCTTGCCTTCCTTAGAGAGTAGTCAGCCCTTGCTGTTCCTTGATGGTGGTTTTGCCCTTTACATTTTGTGTGCCACTTTTGTAGACAGCAGACATGCCCTAATAGTCTTTGTTTCACTAAATCAGAAGCAAAATCAAAATAGCCAATATCCCTGTAGTCTTCTAGTGACACACAGTTTTTAAAAAAGTTTCCTAAAACACTTTAAGGATATAGGTGAATTTATAGTAAAGTGCTATTATAAGAATAAATTATTACTATTTCATTAATAGCCAGTTTCACATCAATATTAATAGCTTTCTTTTAAACTAGCAGGGAACTGTTAGTAAGTTTTATCCCATAAAACTAATCCTTAACAAATATAAAGAAATTTACTTAGCAATCACAGCACTCTACATCTGCAATTCTGAGTGCTTTAGATTTTTTCAATAAGCTGTGCAATGCTTGTGATTCAGGAATAACACACTCACTTTGCAGATAAAATGGCCAGAGGAGGGGATATGCTCCACAAACACGCACCTCCTCTGGGCTTCTCTGCATTTGAGTATTCAGCTCACTTCAGTTGCCAACAGCCACTCAAAGCATGCTGTTAGTATGTAAACATGCCATTTGTCCACAATACTACTAAGATTTCAATTGTTCACTAGACGGTTAATTGGGCTTATCATTGCATTTCCATCTTTAGAAGCATCAGTGAATGAGATTAAAAACAGAAAACATGTAAATTGTTTTTTTTACAGTGAGGTCAGCCCTTCTCAAGAGCTGGTTCATAAAGCAATCCTGAAATGTTCAGGAAAAAAAGCAGAAAAACTGCTCCAAAAATACTTTGTCCCAGAAAAGAAAGAGCATAAATTCCCATGTCACTGTTCTCCATAAGCATCCATCAATACTTCTACCATGTCAGCTTTGAACAGGCCATGGTCCAAGCAACTCTCAGGTTTGCAGACGTGGAGGCAGGACAGGCAAGAGACTCAGCTCTTACTGAGTCCTGGTGGAAGATGAAATCCAAGGTGGTGAAATACAATGTCAACCTCTTACACACCATCATCTACCAAAATTGCATGGTTCCTCTGCTGTGGTATAGGCTCAGGACAGACTTTCAGTGTCTCAGAGGCTGCCCCAGAAGTTAAAGTTGCAGCTGAAAGGGAACAGCAACAATAAGCAGGAGCTGCCCCTTCCTGAGGCTACCTCCTGTTGGGGATCACAGCCTACTTCAGCAGAGAGAAATAGTGGTTACCGTCACTGATAGCCTTCTCTGCCAGTCTAAGATTGTGACAGCGTTCCTGTTGAAGGGGACTGAAAATGACCAAAAAACACTTCCAAACAAGCCCTGTTTCTTGATGGCGAAGGTAGCATTTTGGAATTAAGTCCTAAAAAGACTCAACATGTTCCAGCTGCTGCTCCTTTCTTACATATACCTGGGCAAGACCAGAATAGCTTCCTGCTGACAGGCTAGGTACCACACAGCACTGCCACAATCTGCCTGTGTTATTGCAGGACAGGACACTCAACCACACACAGAACGGGATGTCATCAGAGCCTGAAAAAATTATCTATTCTTGTTAATTGGCCCAACACAAAAAGAGAAGTGATAGCTGTCACAGCCCTCCAACAGTAGATGGGAGTGCAATGGACTGAAAGTTCAAGGCATAACATTGACTAATGAGAGTTACAGAGTCTTAATACACAAGGAAACTCAAGCAGAGGTGTTGCCTTTCAAAGGAGTCAGACTTCAGTATCAGCCTTAAAGAGGCAAATTATATATTTTCCCTTCTCAAGAGGGAAAATGGAGAATACCAAGCATGTGATGCACCTAACAGCAAATAAGCCAGAGCAAGAATCACAACACTTTTAATTTCTCACTAATCATTGTGACTTGAGCACCAGACACTGCTTTCTAGGGAAAAAAGATGGTTCTGTCATTTGGGGCTGCTGGAGAATCCCCAACCAGCACCAGCTCAGGTCTCCACACCAAAAACTGAAGGAGGAAGTGAGAAAGAAAGGATTAAAAGATAAATGGAGAGAGGGACTAGGGCTGGCAGCCAGCTGGTTGAGTGAAAAGCATGACCAGCATGAGACACTGCAAAGGGAGGTCTTGAGGGCTTTCAAGGCCTGAGACTCCCTCCTATTCTTCAGCCAGTTGAGGTTTTGCTGGCTCCTGCTATTTTTATTATTTTGCACTCCTGAGGGCCCCTACGTAGCCCATCTGTCCTTGCGATGGCCTTGAGACCACTGTCCCCAGCATCACGTGCTGCAAGGTCAGATGACCAGCTGTGTCTCAACAGCCCTACAAAGCAGCACAGCCGCCAGCAAATGAGCACCTGCCATCCTCAAGTTGTAACAGGAACTATAGAGCCATGGCAAGGAGGCCCACTCCTGGCTTGACAACCAAATGTCTGTGTAGTCATGGCCCATCTGCCTCAACTGCTTTGAATGGCATCTTCCTCTGTAATTAGCCCCACCGGGTTGGTGAAGCCACTGAAGAGTAACTCCAGCGTTAAAACACCCTCCTATTAGATTAAGCGTATGCTAAAAACATGAACAAATACTTAATCAAGCAATCAGAGGATTTGCTGATCAAGTCCCCCCCATTACGAACTCCTTTGTAAGATTCCATGGGGGACCTAGACTCAAAATTGCCTTTGATATGATCTGAGGCATACTGGGAAAACACACTTGTCTTACATCTGCACCAATAAATAGGCAGTGCGTTGAGATACAAAATCAATGAAAAACACAGCAATTTAACATACATATCTTTCCACACCAGCTTTCAGCAAGAAGCCAAATGCTTGTGCAGACTGGCAATATTCAGCATTTTAGATGTGTGCTTAAGTGGGATGCAGAGACTGACAGTTTGGGCAGAGAAATGTCAGGGTTTAAACCTGGAAACTGACTCCTCTCCCACATCAAGCAGTGCTGGGAAAAGTGTTAGCAAGCTTTAGGTGTTGGTGACTCTACCAGAGGTAACTAATTCCTCCAGTTTCAGGGAGTACTTCATGCAATTGCTCTCAAATCCCCTATCAGGCACAGCCAGCCCAGTTGTGACAGTAGTTGTGTAGTTGTGATAACTACATGAGAGAAAGTCCTTGTGAGCTCTGAAAGGGCACTGCAATTTGCAGAATATGCAACTGCTTAAGACTTCCACAAGTGTTTTGAAAGATAATATAACTATAGTGGTGCATGGGAACTTGTATACCGATTTTATCAGCCCACTGGAATTGAACCACCGGTGCCATACCAGTTTAAATCACTTTGAAATCAATATACAGGGCCTATGAAAGTGACATTGGTTTAATTAAGTTGAGAAAGACTGAGGCTATCAGCTAAGCAGGTGCAGGTTTGCGTGTAGGTGAAAACTGGATATTATTACCTGAACCAATGGTCTCTCTTGCCAGCCTTGATATGAAATATTAAGTACCTGAAGAGTGCATATTACCATGTGCTTTTGCCATCTGATTTAATACTCTACATCATGTAGTGGTGCAGTACACCAGACTTCTTCCAAGCCTCAAGAAGCACGAGGAAAACAGATATGTCGGGCTCTGGAACAATCTTCCAGGAGGAGCAGAGTGGCAAGAAACATGACTGGTTTTAAGATGAAGTTTGGTCATGTTGTGAATGGAACCATAAGGCCCTTGGGTCACTATTTGCAATGCTCCATTTCTTGTGTAATATTCCACCCTCAATTACTTCTATAGACTTGTAAAGATGTCTCATAGCTGACATCTCAGTACCAGTTGCTTGCTCAGCTTGGGTTTAGAGCACTATATAGATGTACACATATGGGTTCATTTTCTGAAAGATAGTTATACCAAAATCTTGGTCTATGTAGTGAGTCACAGAGTATAGCTCTTCAGGATCCTTTCTGTGTGTGCACTGATATTAGCTCTGCACCTAATGATACGGATCTCTGGGAGGATTTCCTTCTGTTGGTTACCCTTATAATCCAAGCTTTGTATGTAAGGACATTAGTAGTTGTGGGTACTCTCGCTTTTTTGTGTGTTTTGCTGGATATGGAGTTTTACAGACACATAGGCAATTCTGACTTTCCAGGCACCCACTGTATCCATGGTGTGAGAAACTGAAAGAGTTAATGTGAAGTTGATGTCTGTGAGGGACTGAAAGAGTTAATGTGAAGTTGATGTCTCAAACATTGTGGCAAAGCAAGTTCTGTACAGCAACGATTAACATAAGTGAGAAGTCGATTAACACAGGACCCGGAGGGCGCAGGGGAGGATGCGCAGTTCCGAGTTCTGCCAAGTAACGATGACTCACCATATCTGGCAAAGGGTCATACAGAGTTTATCTGAGGAAGGCGCTCGTGACCACCCGAAGACCACCCCCACAGTGGCGCCTGCGCAGAAGAACAGGAGTTACATAAGTCCTCAAGGGGAGTGACTGGCGCGACCTAGAGGCAGGAAACAAGACTATAAAAGAACACCAACGCAAGGAGCACGTACGCGCGCCCACCACCGGAGGATTGCCACGTGCGTCGTCATCGCACGATCCAAGGGTGGTGATATCTCTCTGTCTCCTTTCTCTCTCTCTCCTTTTTCTTTTCCTCTCTTTCCACTTCTTCTTCTCCTAAATGTTTCAATAGAACCCACGTTGCCTACCATTACAGG
Source organism: Phoebastria nigripes (assembly GCA_035582835.1). Classification (NCBI taxonomy): domain Eukaryota; kingdom Metazoa; phylum Chordata; class Aves; order Procellariiformes; family Diomedeidae; genus Phoebastria; species Phoebastria nigripes. The sequence goes on from JAYKAV010000010.1 coordinate 133,737, forward strand.
TTGCTTATTGTTATGCAACTTAAGTTTGGGTTGTTTATTGTTACACTTTCCAAGTTCAGGTTGCTTCTACCTTAAACAAAACATTTAAGCGATCGTTTGGTGTCGTTTCACCTTAATTTAGCCCGAGGGAATTTCGAAACCTCTACGACCCCACCCGCCCCGGTTTGCCTGGTCGGGGTCGTAACACATGGTATATATGATAGCTCCTTGTCCTGCTCCCAAAATAGCCCCACAAAGCTCAAAACTTTAGACACCTGTCCTTTTGAAGAACCGATTTGCTTTGGCCAGTTTGAAAATCTCAGAATACATGCAAATACAGACAATTGCTTCAGAAATGCCTTATCAGCTGTAAAAGCAATTTAAAACAAAGTGAAGCAAGGAATGAGGTGGGTAGGGCATTGCTGACACAGTTTCACACCAAAGAAAGGAACTAGCCATCTGTTTCTTCTCCGTGGCTTTCAGCACACAGTTGAATCTCATAAAGCAGCTCTTTCAAATCATGCTCATTATCACTCTAACCAGAGATCCAGGCAATGTGTTGTCAGGATGATATTTATGCCACATAGAATCACAGAATCATAGAATCATTAAGGTTGGAAAAGACCTCTAAGATCATCGAGTCCAACCATCAACCCAACACCACCATGCCCACTAAACCACGTCCCTAAGCGCCTCATCTACACGTCTTTTAAATACTTCCAAGGATGGTGACTCCACCACTTCCCTGGGCAGCCTGTTCCAATGTTTAACCACTCTTTCAGGAAAGACATTTTTCCTAAGGTCCAATCTAAACCTCCCCTGGTGCAACTTGAGGCCATTTCCTCTCRTCCTATCGCTTGTTACTTGGGAGAAGAGACCAACACCCACCTTGCTGCAACCTCCTTTCAGGTAGTTGTAGAGAGCGATAAGGTCTCCCCTCAGCCTCCTCTTCTCCAGGCTAAACAACCTCAGTTCCCTCAGCCACTCCTCATAAGACTTGTTCTCCAGACTCTTCACCAGCTTCGTTGCCCTTCTCTGGACACACCCCAGCACCTCAATGTCCTTCTTGTAGTGAGGGGCCCAAAACTGAACACAGTATTCAGGGTGCGGCCTCACCAGTGCCGAGTACAGGGGTACGATCACTTCCCTACTCCTGCTGGCCACACTATTTCTGATACAGGCCAGGATGCCRTTGGCCTTCTTGGCCGCCTGGGCACATTGTCGGCTCATGTTCAGCCGGCTGTCAAGCAGCACCCCCAGGTCCTTTTCTGACAGGCAGCTTTCCAGCCACTCTTCCCCAAGCCTGTAGCGTTGCATGGGGTTGTTGTGGCCGAAGTGCAGGACCCGGCACTTGGCCTTGTTGAACCTCATGCAGTTGGCCTCAGCCCATCRATCCAGCCTGTCTAGGTCCTTCTGCAGAGCCTTCCTACCCTCGAGCAGATCGACACACCTGCCCAACTTGGTGTCATCTGCAAACTTACTGAGGGAGCACTCAATCCCCTCATCCCAATCATTGATAAAGATATTGAACAAGACCAGCCCCAAAACTGAGCCCTGGGGAACATCGCTTGTGACCGGCTGCCAACTGGATTTAACTCCATTCACCACAACTCTCTCGGCCTGGCCGTCCAGCCAGTTTTTTACTCAGCGAAGAGCACACCTGTCTAAGCTGTGAGCCGCCAGCTTCTCTAGGAGAATGCTGTGGGAGACAGTGTCAAAGGCTTTACTGAAGTCCAGGTAGACCACATCCACAGCCTTTCCCTCATCCACTAGGCRGGTCACCTGGTCATAGAAGGAGATCAGGTTGGTCAAGCAGGACCTGCCTTTCATGAACCYGTGCTGGCTGGGCCTGATCCCCTGGTTGTCCCRCACATGGCTTGTGAGCGCCCCCAAGATGAACCGCTCCATAATCTTCCCCRGCACCGAGGTCAGGCTGACAGGCCTGTAGTTCCCCGGTCCTCCTTCCGGCCCTTCTTGTAGATGGGCGTCACATTGGCAAGCCTCCAGTCGTCTGGGACCTCCCCCGTTAACCAGGACTGCTGATAAATGATGGAGAGTGGCTTGGCAAGCTCCTCTGCCAGCTCCCTCAGCACTCTTGGGTGGATCCCATCCAGCCCCATAGACTTGTGAGCGTCCAGGTGGCGTAGCAGGTCGTYCACTGCTTCCTCTTGGATTATGGGGGGTTTATCCTGCTCGCCGTCCCCATCTTCCAGCTCAGGGGACTGAGCTGGATAACTGGTCTGACTGTTAAAGACTGAGGCAAAGAAGGCATTAAGCACCTCAGCCTTTTCCTCATCCTTAGTGTCAATATCCCCTCCCCCGCATCCAATAAAGGATGGAGATTCTCCTTGGCTCTCTTTTTGTCATTAATATATTTGTAAAAAAATTTTCTATTGTCTCTAACAACAGTGGCCAGATTGCGTTCTAGCTGGGCTTTTGCTTGCACAGATCCAGATATGCATGCCGTACAATGAACGGGATGGTACCGTCTTGTCTCCTGCTCTGTCTTGGCACTCACTTTGCTCTCGCAGCCTGGTTTAATACGAGACTTGATGACATTACCACTGAGTGTGTTTTATGACTGGACACAGTAACAGAACCTGTAGCAAATGCATCACTGGGAAAAACGTCTCTCCAGCTAATGAAAATGGCAGATATCCAGGCCTGTCCTTTCAGCAATCTCAGCAGTTAACTTTGTCAGCCACAAGGTGTTAAGCACAATAGCACTATCTAGATTTACATGCTGGAAATAGGTATTTGTCTTTTCCTCTGCTCATGTACGCTCACTTCTCTCAGGCAGATGGTACCCAACCTAAAACTTTATCCAAACCCAAAGCTAAGAGAAAGGATTCCAGTGGTTACAGGGAACATGGGTTTGCTTTATCTTCATAGAAAGGAGAAGTCTATAGACTAAGGAGGACACACTGGACAGATGCAGTTCTGTAGTGCATCTATCAGGGTAGATCAGTCTAAAAGGAATCCTGTTTGTGACCTCAAAGACCGCTCCATGGCAGGAATAGAAGCGTGGTGAGAGAGGACAGTCAGAATATCCACATCAACAGTGCACACTTGACCAAGGGAGCCACTGCTAGCCTACCAGAGAAAATGAACTTTGTTCCTTTGTCTGTGCACATTTTTGTCCTTATTGTGCACACTGCTGAGTTAAAAACAGCCCCTTGAGTTGGTTTGTGAAGTGTAACCATCCTATTTATGCACTAGAAGTGCCTTGCTCTGAATTTATAAAGAGGTTGGCTACCTGCCAGACCACAACACATCTCTGATCTCACAGTGCTCAGCCAGACTGCTCATCAACTCAGATCAGTCCCTTTACAGTGCTGCAGAGATGAGATGAGGTGCTGGTTAGAAAGTCCCGTGCCTGTACTGCTCCATCCTTGTATATTGCATGCTGCTCATTAAGTAAACCAAAACATGGTTTGGACAAATTCTAACTCTCCCCACACACTGATTGCTGTTGACCCTCCATCCAGCAAACCCCATCCCATCTCCTCTATTTTCATCACAACTGGCTTGATAAACTAAGCCAGTTTGAGCTCTCATTTTAAGTATGCAGCTTTGTCCTGGTTTCGCCTGGGATAGAGCTTATTTTCTTCCTAGTAGCTGGTATAGTGCTGTGTTTTGGATTTAGTATGAGAATAATGTTGATAACACACTAATGTTTTAGTTGTTGCTAAGTAGTGCTTATACTAAGTCAAGGACTTTCAGCTTCCCATGCTCTGCCAGGTGCACAAGAAGCTGGGAGGGAGCATAGCCAGGAGAGCTGGCCCAAACTGGCCAAAGGGATATTCCATACCATATGATGTCATGCTCAGTATATAAACTGGGGGGAGTTGGCCAGGGGGGCAGTGATCACTGGTCAGGGACGGGTTGGGCATCGGTCAGTGGATGGTGAGCAATTGCTTTGTGCATCACTTGTTTTGTATATTCTTTTATCATTATTATTATTATTTTCTCTTCCTTTGCTGTCCTATTCTGTCTTAATCTCAACCCACGGGTTTTACTTTTTTTTTCCGATTCTCTCCCCCATCTCATGGGGGGTGGGGGGAGGATGAGCGAGCGGCTGTGTGGTACTTAGTTGCCGACTGGGGTTAAACTACAACAAGCTTAAAAAGAGAACTGTCAGCATTAAGACTTCCTTAGGCAAATCTTGAGAAACAGGAGTACAAAAGATGCAACTCCTTCCCTCATATTATGTACGCTATAATAATTGATTCCTAGGTGGCCTTCCAGTTTCTGTGGCCTGCCTCTTTCAGCCAACTTGGCCACTTCTCTCTAAAGAAGCTGTTAAGGAACATTTTGGGACCCAGCTGTCCTTTGCCGTCTCCTGTACAAACGATCAAGGTGAGATTAACTCCTTAATAAAATGCAGATATTATATAGAGGCAGGGAACAAAACTGGACTTTGCATAGAAATTCAATCCCAACTTTGGGATGTGGAGAAGCTAATGCCACTTAAGTCTTTTAATGATATAAGATGACACTTCCTGGCATCTTCATTTCTCTGAACTTGCTGAATTAGCGGTGTAACTTAATGAGGCTTAAGCCATTTGATGACAGTTGGGGGAGTGGCAGTTCAGTATCTTTCACATTAAGCTCAATATAATCTTTTCTATCCAGAGGTGAGCAAGCAAATGACCTTTACAAGCAGCTTGGAGTCACTCTGTTAAGGCAGAAGGAAAAAAAATTTCTTTCTGCAGTATGTCCTAGTAACAGTGATACACCACTATACAGTGGTGGTAGAGAGGGTGAGGCTAAGTTACTGACTGTACTGTATGTTTTCATTCAGCTTTTAGGCTGCACCTGACATAGCTATAATGGCTTATCGAGTCTCAGATGACAATGACTTACTGCATACAGTTTTGACCACCTTGATCTTCTTGTGCACTGACTTGAAATAGAAGAAACACTAGCCCAAATGGTGTGATTGCTATGTGGAGAAACATACAGATGTGAAGGGAATGAATCACAGACTCCAGGAATAGTGCAGAGTGGAGACCTTTATTTACACAACTTCTTATTTATATCTTCCCGATTGTTGCTCACGCGATCATAGACAAAGCACGCGCCGCTAAAACTTTACTAATTGGTCACATCTCCCTTACCACRYGCTTTACTATTGGCAGCAGCCTAAGCTGTTATTTCTTTTTGCACAAGCCTTTGTTTCTGTTTTTCTGTTTTGCAATCCCGTTCCTTGTTCTTTGACCTTCACTCTATATCTGTGTTTATCAGCTCAAGGTAACTGGCATTTTGTTCCATCAGCTTTCCCATACAGATGGGCTCAAGAAACAGCAACTGCAGGGGAAGGTCCCTGCCAATCCAGTCTTGGGGAGAAGTCCTGCCTGGCCCCCAACCAATTCAGTTGGCTTAACCCTGAGTTAGCCTGAGCAAGACCAACTGATGGGACAGTGAAGAATTTGTCTCCGAGTAGTATCAGTACACTGCTCTGCATCTTACCCTCTCTAGCTGTGGCGAATCCTCAGTTGCCTTAGGGAGGAGGGAAAAAGGGAGAACAAATTATACACAGAGGAAAAGAGAAAGCTAGATGCGGACAGCAACTTCTTCCCAGGCTGTGCAGAAATAAGCAGAGGCCCTAAAGCATAGCATAAATGCAAAATAAACATTGTGTTTACAGAGACAACCCTCAGTGATTAAGACTCTTTTCCCTGTCAGCTCTTTCCCCTAAATATTGACCAACAGATGACACCGTTGCTGTTCTGCCTTTAAACAAATGGGGAACAGACAAGCTGTTGCAAAAAGTCTCCAAACACAAAGTTATATCCCTCCCTTCCCTTCTGTGAATCCAGCCCAATATGTCAATTTGCTTTTCTTAATTGCTTTTTGTTTATTTCCTCAAATGGTTCTCCTTTTGAAACCTGTTGACACTCTGTTTTAGGTTTTTGGAGTCTGCCTGTTTTCTCTGTTTTAACCCATTCACACCACACCTCTTTCAGCAGCCCACTTCAGGGATAGCAACACGGGCTACCATGGCTCTGAGTGTCAGAAGGGGCCAGTTCAGCATGGGACTGCTCTTCTGACCCCTCTGTGACATATCGGACCCAACCTGTGGGGATATGATGGCATCTGCCACAGTTGGCCTCGGCACCCCTCAGCATCTCTGCCTCTCCACAAGGCTATGACTTCTGTGGCAGGGGCTGTCACTGCTTCAGAGAGGACTGAAACCATCTTTGATTAGTTGAAAGGCTTTCCCCTCACTCACTGAAGGACATAGGGGAGATTACACAGATCTATAGTATGAATCCTCAGTGCCAAGGAGGAAAAGAGATGTTAAGAGCAGGATACGTCAAACATACAAATGACTTATTCGATCAAGCCAGTGCACTGTGTGACGTATCCTAGAGGGAAGGCTGACAGCACCATTCCCTCAGGTCCAGGAGGCTGGACTGGACAAGATAAAAAATGGACTGTCAAGACCAGAGATGATTATGTTAGAGAGGATCAACTGGAAGACAAAGTGGTAGGACTTTTACACAGTCTCCACAGAATAATATGGACTATAACGTCATCACAGACATACGTGGTGATTCAGGCTTGATATAAGCACCTGCACCAAGCCCAAGAGAAGATGCGGTCGGCTGTCCCATCAGTTCCAAAAGCTAATCACAGCCTCTTAATGGCACAACCCTGCAATGCCATGGAAGATGACTAGGGGCATCTTTACACATTTTCTTCCTCCCTCGGAGATGCAAGAGCAGCGACAGGAGAGAAACGCTCAAATGGTTACTGTAACAGTGCTGTTTGACTAGACTGCTGCAAAGCTTTGAACCATGTCTGGTCTTACTCCCTGCTGACAAAACTCCTTGTCTGCTTAGCAGGAGCCTGGGGAGGCAGCCGGTGTCCCTGCCCAACCCTGCTTTGAGGGGCAGGCAGTGCTGGCACACATGGGTGCAGCGATACCACACTTAAAAGAAGATAGTAACTGCATTGCAGCCATTTTTCTGGCAATACCTGGAGTGTAACTAGACAAAGCCCAAAGGTTTAATTTTGCAGAAGTTGATGGCTGTTGATCACAAGCAGTACTTCTTGTCACTGGTGGATGCAAGGGGAATCTTCTGCTTTCAAAACATACTAACTACTGGAGTGCCCATTACATGTGTGACTTGCTCCTCTGAAGTGTGCCTGGATGCGTGAGAGTGGTATAAATCCGAAAGTCTCTTCTTACTTTTAATCCTGATGAATTACTCAACAGACAATATTGCAAGCAGTCCCTCCAGCCTGAGTGATATTTACATAAGAAAGAACAAGGGCTTCTTCATTAGTTATACATGGGTTTCATATAATTGAAGTTTCATTTTGTTGTAAGCCCTAAAAAAGCTTTAGGTTAAAATACAAAGCTGTTATTGGATGCTAGTACTAATTAGCAACACACACCTTTAATGGCCTGATCCTCGAAACTCTGAGGCCCGCAAGTAATGAGATTTTAATGAGACTGTCCTCACAAATGAAATTATGAAGTGGTGTTTGGTTTTGCAGAATTGCACCTTAGAGGAGCTGAGAGCATCTTTTCATAAGAAAAATAGCCAGATTATTTAACAGCAGCAGTTTCTCAATCCAAAACCTTGGAGATACTCTGTTATTACAAACAAACAAAACTGAAAATCCTTTTATGAATCAATTATAAAGACCTGTAGTCCAGTAAATTTTACTTTGGAAAATGAGAAAGTTTAAAAGATAGCAATTCTGAAGCACACAAGCTTAGTCTTGCCAATTGCCACAATTTTATTTCTACTCATAATCTTGAGGCCAAGATGTATCTTGGGGGATTTATCCTGTCCACAGCTGACTGTCCCAGACCAGTGAGATGAACTGCCTGCACAAAATGTCTATCTGTCCCATTGAGTTCAGTGACAGCCTTGAGAGATAGGACAATCCAGAGAGCAATTTGTCCTCTGTTATGACCAGTGTATAAAATAGGGGGATGAATCACATTCTGCAAGAACCAGTATTCATGCCGCAATGAGGAAGAGAGCATAGACAGCATTCTTAGAGTAGCTACTTCATTTCTAACCTGCTGAAGCTGGAGAGATTAATCCCTCTGTAGAGTTTTGTACTGGTTTTGGCTGGGGTAGAGTTAAATTTCTTCATAGTAGCTTATATGGGGCTGTGTTTTGGATGTGTGATGAAAACAGTGTTGATAATGCAAGAAAATTTCAGTTATTGCTGACCAGTGCTTACACAGAGTCAACACCTTTTCTGCTTCTCACACCACCCCACCAGTGAGTAGGCTGGGGGTGCACAAGAAGTTGGGAGGGCACACAGCTGGGACAGCTGATCCCAACTGACTAAAGGGATACCCCATACCATACGATGTGCTCAACAATAAAACTGCAGGGGGTGGAGGCTGGCCAGGGCTGCCATTGCTAAGGGACTGGCTGGGCATTGGTCAGTTGGTGGTGAACAATTGAGGGGTTTTGCATCACTTGTTTTTCTTGGGTTTGGGTTTTTTTCCTCTTTGTTGTTTCTTTTCTCTCTCTCTCTCTTTTTTTAAATTATTAAACTGTCTTTATCTCAACCCATGAGTTTTCTCACTTTTGATTCTCTCCCCTGTCCCACTGGAGGGGAGTGAGCGAGCAGCTGTGTGGGGCTTAGCTGTCTGCTAGGGTTAAACCACGACAAGTTTGCATTAAGATACCAGCTCCCAGAGCAAAACAACTGCATGAGAATTTTGACTGTCATCAAAAAAAAAGAGAAAGATGTTTCAAAGGGAAAGCTTGCAAACATAAAGAAAGAGCACCCAAACTCCCTGGACATTTTGGGCCATTTTCTCAAATGAGGAATCCTAAGTGCTTGGCAACACTGCAACACACTTTCATATGCCTCTTGATGATTTCCTCCTCTTCATTATCCATGAGGGCATCTTGAAGCAATAAGGATCAAATGAATTCCTTGTGGCAACATGTTGCCTGATATAAATTTCACCCTATATGTCGTTTTTTTCTCTTGCTAAAAGCAGAAGTAGCCTGTGCAGAATTCTTTTGCTTTTGAATAACGTGTACCATATGGAACACTGATTCTAGGTGTCTTCATCTCTCCTCCTTAGTTTTTCAGCACAACTTCAGTCTTCAATGGTACTGTGTACTTAGGAATCACATGTCATGCAGAAAATCAGGCACAATTAGGTATGAGTTGCTCCTGAGATTGAAACCAAGAAGAGGGCAGTTCTTCAGTGTTACCATTCCACAAAGATTTAAACCCAAAGTGCAGAACTCACCCTTCCATCCAAAATTATGAAAGACTGATAACAAAAAAATGCAATCCTGGCTTGGTGTTTTGAAACGCACAGTCTTGTGATTGGGAGAGTGTGTTTCACACTACCCTGCTAACTGCCAGAAACCTACAATGAGGTTTTTCCTGGTCCTATTGCAGGACAACTTTTTGGAAAAGCCTGAAGGAGATGAGGCAACACAGGTAGTATAAAGTGCTGGTTCACGAGGCTGAGAACATTTCCCTTCCACTATAGTGCCAGACATGCAGTTAATAAAACATTCATCCAACTCTGAGCCTGGACAAACACTGGAAATATTATAACTTCTCACAAAAAAAAAGTCTCCATTCTGCTTCACTGATCCAGTATTTCATAAAGCTGATAATGATGGTCTAAGAGGATTTGGTCCAACATGCTGTAGGTGGTAGGATGCTCACATGCAACCTAGGACACTTCAGATGTGCTAATAGCTCTACTGCTGGGTGTTGCTCCAGCCTTGTCTAACTAGAGGAGCACTGGCTTGGGGCAGGGACTGTTTGGATAAGATGACAATCCTGGCTGGACTTCTGGATACTACTAGCTTACAAACCATTACAAAAATATTCTTCAATATGAGAAACATCAAATTCAACACAGGAAATTAAACTCAAAAGCCAGCTTCAGTATGCATCTGAACCATTAAAAAAAAATCACTGGCAAGCATAACTCTGCTTGGCTCACTCTAGCCCATCACTGCTCCAGCTTCAGTTCCCACTGAACAGTGCCCTCCTGCTTTCTCACCTTGATCTGTCACACTTTGATACGTTGCATCCATCAGGCCTCATTAGCACATGCCCTAGGTTTCTAGTTTCCTGCATAAATGCTGTTTTGCCAGGTATTACCTTCATATATTTCAGAATTCATTCCTTAAAATAATATAAAACCTAGTTCCACGACAATGCTGCTTTCTCACTCGGTTTATGGTATTTGCTAGTTCAAGCTTTGTGAGGTATCCACCACAGTACGACATGCTCCATAGAGCACAGTGTGTGTAATTGATTGCCGATGATGAAGGCATAAGGAAATGCACCCACTTACTAAATGGTTCCTGTGGATTATAAGACATTCTGCTTTGGTCAAATCTTTTCCCACCCCGCTTCTCCTCTAGGCTCTCTGGGACCTTGGGAAGGACTTTATTAGTCCACTGCCAATGGCATCTTGAGTTATGAGATTGCACATTTGACTGCAGGACAAGGAACTGTCAGATAATCCCAAGCCCCTGCATGGATGTCATCCTTGTGTTTTTGACGAGAAAAATTTCTTGGGAATGATATCAAAACTCTTCAACGAAGCACCACACCCAGGATGAAGTGAAAGACATACTGTTGGAGATGTTGTACACTGTTCATAACCACTGTGGTACATCATCCTCTCAGAAGTGACAGAAGTCTGTAAGACCCTGATCCATGCATGCATTTGGATAAAGGAGAACAGATAAAAGTTATGACTCCATTCTTATGGGAATAGCCCAGTGGAGGCTAAGCTGTGCTTGCAGGCTCCCTTTTCATGCAATGGCACAGGAACCTTGTCTATATCGGCTTCTTCTTACCAAGGCCTTCGCACTAGGGGAGAGTGGAGCACAGAGGTAAGCAGCCACCAGGCAACCTGGGCAGTATTTAGAACCTCTGTGGTAGCGATCCAGCCTGGAAGGAGAGGGAGAGCAATGGGAGATCATGCCTGAGAAAACAAGTCTTTATGTATGGATGTGAAAGCCCTGTACAAGCTAAGCATGCACCTTATGCCAGCCTCCACAGCCTAAGAGGGCATGAGAGAGTGCACCCCAAGGCAGGGTCTGCTTTTTTCACTGATTCTTCATCTGTGCCGATAGGGGGAAGAGCAGTTACCCCTCACATTCAACCCAATATCACAATCTTGGACAGGTCTCTAGCCATGAAAGGTGCAGCAGAGGGGTGGCAGATGGCTCTGCACTGGTAGGATGTCCCTTTGCATTACTACAGCAGTCTGCAGAGGGACATGGCTCATCAGACAGCTGTCCATCTCTCCCCAAACACAGAGAAGTGCCATGCTCATGTCCACAGCAGCAATCAGTAGACTGGAGGGAGAGGGAAGGGGGCAGGGAGAACAGGCACAAACTCTTCGTCCAGAAGTGCTGGGAGCATGATGGTTGTGTCAGGCAGGTTACAGAAGTGACAGTCTGAGCTGGACTCCCCTTTTCCCCAAAGCTCCATCCAAAAAAACCCCTTTTGTTTAGTACTGTACCTCTGAAACAGGCCAGCCACAGTAGACTGAACACAGAGGAGGCAGCGAGCTGTGCTATAAAGACTGGATAATGAAGCTACTCTAGAAACCATAAGACACTCACCCAGCCCAAGATTGCTTGGACTAGTGGGCAGAAAGTCAAAATTAGTCATTTAATCATTTTTGGCTGCCCCTTGTCACCTCTGTGGCTTGTCAAAGACACTTTACAGGGTACCAAGCCCCAGCACCATATTATGTAAGCAAGCTGTGTCTAGGCAGAGAAGCCAACAGTAGCTTCTGCTAATGTAATGTACAGTGCCAGCTGCCACTCTTGCACCTAGCTGACATCTCAGATAAAACCTGGGTTAATCCTCAGTGAGGACCAAGCTTCTGCCATTCTTGGCCTCCTCAGGCACAGGATCTCCTTTGAATTTGCATTGAGCTAACATGAATTGGGGACCACTGGAGCCACATACCAACTGTCAGGCTTATCGGTGTGGTTTAAAATCACAATTAACAGAGCAGAATGACTCCAGCTGTCAGTCCAAGCATTCCCATGACTACCAGCCTTGGCTGGTGGCCTTCCATCCAGATGGTTTTGCTGAGGAACTCACCTGGAGGAGTTGATGTTGACACTTGGCACTGGTACAACACTCAGAGTTGGTGGGCTTCCCATCCTACCTTGGAAAGTGTGACACTCATTCACCAGGATCGCTGCTCCCTGCAGTGCTGACATGAAGGGTCACACCACACTCCCCTGTCACATGCTTTCCCAGGAGCCAGGGAGTGAGTGAGAGAACTGGGCTTCTGCCCTCTCCTGGCTAGCAGAAACTGTGCTGTCAAAAGTAGCAGAGCCACAATGTGACTTAAATTTCAGCTTGGTTTTCCATTGTGCCTGTCTGTCTGACTGTCCTTTCATCCATCAGACTCTCAGTCCTTTATGTCCTTGACTTTTCAGCATTGTCAGAGGCTCAACAGTAACAAAGACTCTACAGGTGGTGTGAAAATCAGCAGCTGGGTGACAGAGAGAGGTTAAAATCCACTGAGGGAAAAGCAGACAGGATTCAACCTCTTCTCCACTCAGAGCAGCAGCAGACAGATGGCTGATCAGCAGGTAACTGCCAGTCAATCAGTGCACTCAGTTCCCTGCCATTCACACATCGTGCTGCTGGTCCCCAGCCTGAAAAGTAGGGGATGCAATGCCAAGTGAGAGGTGAGGGAGGCAAGGGAATAAGTGACAGGGGAAGAGGCTGGACTGTCCTCTGGGGAGAAGAAATTCAAATTGGATATAAGGAGAAAGCTTTACACACTGAGAGTGTGCAGTCCCGCGTCAAGGACCCAGAGAAGTGGTGGTATCTCCACTTTTGGAGTTTTTCAACTCCTAACTGGAAAGGACTCTAGCGATCTTTGAAGGTGGTTGCAGGATTTGAGCAAAGGGCTTGGACTAGAAACCTCCAGAGGTCCCTTCCCACCTGTATTACTATGAATTATGTAAGTACTGTGTGTGCTTCTTTTTTAATTCTTATCCTAGTTTCAGGAGCAGATTCTGTGTTGATTCAGTCTGCCCGGCACTCCAGCTTTCATGCCTACTTTTAAAGCAAACTTAGCAGAAGAGTTGAAGTTCCAGGAAATGGAGCTCCTTTAAAATCATGTCAATAGACAGCTGAATAAAGAGAGAAAAATCTGAATGAGTGCTCTAACACTAAGGAAAGGCAGCCACATGAGTTCAACATTAATATTAGACACAAAAGAAGGCACAGAAGAGAAATGTTACAAATACCCCAACTTAAGGAAAAACCTTACCTAGAGCTTGCACCTCCTCAGACATGGACCAATGCATCCAGCAGACACACAGCCATGTGAGATCACGCTCCATAAAACCTATCACACACACTACCTTCAGTCGGGCTGACACAGCTCCTGCAATTCAGCTCTGCACAGCACAGTCCTGAGGGTTAGATCCTTTCAGCTGCCAAGTCAAGACACCATGGTGTGAGCTGCTTCATCGCCTTAGGAGAAGTACTAATTCTAACTACCATTATTCATTTATACCTTGTGCTCAGTGGCACCAACTGGTGACTTTTCAACAATAAAGTATTTGATGGAGAAGAAAGTAAGTAAAGGCAGAGATTTCAGTTCCTAATCCCCACAGGTTTATCCCCACAGGAAAATGATTTGAATACCAGCTCAACAGTGTCTTTTTAAATTAGAAAGAGACAGTACAAATAATACTGTAAGCAAATAGTCCTGAGTGTCTAGCTTCGYTTTTTCCTGTAGATTCACATTTGTTTGCAGAACTTCGAGCTGAGCTTTTATTACCCAGAGATTGCAAACTGTGCTTGTCACATGAACACTAACTCTATATTTTAAATGTCAACCAGTGTCTGACATCTCCTTTGTTATTTATGCACAGAGGAATTTTAGCAATCAACAGGGAAAGGGGCATAGATCAAAATATTATCAAATTCTGAGTAGTGAAATATGTTTCTCAGGGAAAGGGGAAAGGATAAGGGGAAAAGGGAAAAGAGAAAAGGGAAAAGAGGAAAGGGAAGGAGGAATCCTATCTCTGTCTCTGAAGATCATGTTATTGTTTGAAACTCATTGCAAGAAGATACAAGTTTGAGCTGAAGCATATTTAGCAATACTTGAACAGGATGTAGCCCACAAGATACCTCACTCCATTCTCCATTCCAGATCTTTCTCTTCCTTGAAACTCTGGCCAGAGCTACACAAGAGTCCAGTCAGCCCCAGAACTGCAGGAGGTATTCTCCATCAAGATCTCCAAACCTGAGCGCAGGTCCTCTGAGAATATCATGTCAGAAATCAAAACCTGACACTTGATGTCATGCTGGTATAGACGTAAAATGTGGTGAGGCCCACACTCAGAGCAGGAATGTCTCTTGATCCCTTTTCATTGGCTAGTCGAGCAGGCTGGTGTCAGCAGAATACGCACTCCCCTGCACCCAGGACAGAACAAAAGCAGGTGGAGTCAGCTGCCAGACAGCACAATTGCATTTTTGAAGCAAAAATGACCCCTGCTGACTCTGGGCTTTTTCTTTCAGTCCATCTCCTAAGAAGGTAATGCAGCCTCCTTCATCTTCCCACAGCAGTAAACTTAAAACCAGGGCACATTTGGTAGAGAACAGCCAGCTATGGTAGGAGGCCAAACTAGCCAGGTTAGCTTCTGTGACTGTAATCATGTCCCCTCTTTATGGTTGACAGTATGCATCTTGAGTGTGAACCAGAGATGCAGTGAAGGAAAAGACCTTTCTCTGAGCACTCAAGTGGGCCAAGTCCTGTGTATCGATCTAGTGAACGTTCCACTGAGGTTTGCTTATCCTAAGGTCTTGGCAGTCCCTAGTGACGGTCTAGCTTTGGGCCCTAGCTAGGAGGCAGAGTGTGGTAGGTGGTTTCTTTGCTCTCCCAAGCATGGACAGGGAGCAGTGGACGCTAAGCTGTGGGCTGAAAAGTTTAACTGAAGTTTCTTTTTCTATGCAGCTTGTAAGACCTGGATTCCTAGTCTTCATTTGAGAGCCAGTGCCACCAGTCATTACAAGCTGCCATGAAAGGGCACTGCCCTCAGCTGTGGAGGCTGGCGATGCTGCCAGTTCTCAAGAGTAGAAAACCCCCACCATGACTGCAGTGCTGGCAGTGAAGCAATGCTCCAGTTGGCTTTTTAATGGTGTCCATCTGCAGTGCTGCATAGTGACCTTATATGTCCCAGATCCAGGCTGATGGTTCTGTGTGCCTTGTTTGCTCTACCATTTGGGACTGCCGAGCACAAGCCTGCAAGTGCTGGCAAGCACACTGCCAGCGAGAACCATACGTTGCAAATACACTTTTCTGCACCACCTGACACCTGCTTTCCTATTGGTGCAGTGAACCAGGCTGCATGCAAGGCTTTGAGAAACCCGTGTGCAGTAAAGGCACATGGGAGAGCAAGACTATAGTCATGCTTCCTGGCATCTGCACAGATCATTTCCCATTGCTGCAATAATCATTCTAACTATAACAGATTGCCAGTGCACAATTTTAGTTTCAAATGACAATCATTGCATCAAAGTTGAATCATAATCTTGCATTTGTTTTTTTTTGCTCAGCCCCAAGCCAGGGCAGGGTCCAAACATGAGAGTCAAATCTGAGAGCCTGCATGGTCCAGCCACAGTCATTTTTGAAGACAGCCTTCTAACTTTTCTTATTGCAGTGGAAAGCAGATGTGCACCTTAATGTCTCAGTTTCAGGAATCAGAGGAGTCCACAAGAAACTCAGCTTTTGGTTTTCATTAAAAAGGTAGACTTCAGGCTTCAGGCCATAGAGCAAAGCTTGAAAATGTGACCCAAGTGTTCCTTAAAGTCTGAAGAAACAAAAAGGCAAGGGAAAAGAACTCCAAATGTATGTCTTATAGCTTTTGATTTTTGAGGTAACATCTTTATAGAGCCTAACCTTCTGGTTTTCAAAGGGTTGGTGGCAGAAATACTGTGGAAAAGACCCCATGAAATTGGTTGAACCAAAGTGGTGGGTGATTATCAGCATCACGTGTGCTGAGTCATACACTAGTAACTAGCAATGAACTTTGATCCTGAGGCCTCACAGATACTTTTGCGTCTCACCCTCCCTTGGCTTCAGAGGTAGGTGACCGTCTGGTGCTCACAGTAAGACGGGCCTTAGACACTGCAAGTGCAAAACAAAATCAGGGACAAAGCAAAGGACCTCTTAGAGTTACAGCCTCCAGCCACCTGCCTCGGCCTTCTTTCCCAAGTTCTCCTGAATACATTTTGAAGAAATGTTGCTGCTTCGGCTCTGAATGTGGCTTTTGTTTCTCATGGGCAGTTTGCTGGATAGTGCTTTTATTAGTGTCATGATGGATAGGAATAGCTGGGTGAGCCCAGCATACTGCAACAACAACAGTGCCAAACTTCCCACGAGCGCAGATTTTGGCTGCCTGATGTCCACATATATAGACTGACCAGAAAGAGCTGAAAGAGAGGTAGTCACGACCTGCACACTGGAGCTTTCCTGCCAAGGCACCAGTGGGAATAAGGCCCTGAGTTACAGTACAGGTTTACCATTCATCAAAGGGTCTGACACCAACATTCGTGCGGTTCTTGGATAGGGAGACAGAAAATTGTATATCAGTGCTTCCTGGCACAACAATCTCATATTCTTTGTTATCCAATGCACTGGAAATCTGCTTCACTTGGCTTTTGAGGCACTGGGTAATCAAAACTTCATGCATTAATACAATACAATCACTGAATTCCATGTTTAAAGATGCCATAAAATGTAACCTACCCTCAGTCAGCAGTCTTGTCTCTCCCTACCCAGAAGAAGGCTTGCACTATTCCTTCCTTCTCACCCTAGAGATCCAGTTCTGTAGAACCAAGAGCTGGATGCTTTCAGCTACCTGCAGACTACCCAACCAAGGATGGGGCTTGCCTGGGAACTGGAGTGGCCAAGCATGGCCTACATGGCATAAGAAGGGAGGAGAGGGAGGCTCAGGTGTTTCCACATGGATAATACAGGAGAAGAGATGACTAGAAGACATCAAAATGTCACAGAGGTGACACCCAGCTGAAGGGAAATGAAGAGGTGGCTGACAGGTTATGTGTGCTCCCCAGGCTGCATTGAGCCCAGACTCAGACTGGGCCCTGTCTCCAGCTTCCCACTTCCATGATTGAAGGATTTGGGGTACAATCATCTGCAAAAGTCAACCACTTCTTTGCCTTGCCAGATATAAAATATTCAGCTAGCCTGACAACAGGTTCACAGCTGATTGGGCAACAAAGATTGGGAACAGCTGGGTGGATTTGAGAAGATCCCCTTCATCGTATGTAGTCCAAAGCCACCAGACAAGCCAGTTCCCACAGCTCTGACCAGCTCCTTCCAGTGATGCTTCTAGGCTGTGTAGGCTCCTCCTAGACTCAGGCAGGAGCTGGCCTGCAGGAAAATGCTAATCAAGGAGCTGTGAGTTGGGATTTGGGGGGCTAGGAGTTAGCTCTTTTCTGGAACTGACCTGTTCTGTCATTTGCATGTCCACTCATCTCTTCAGCTTTGTCTGCCCCATCCATTTTGACTGGAAGCTACAAAAGAGTTACCTTTCCTTGTGACCACCAATGCAGCTGTATCATAAAAGCTTCCTGGGGAGCTATGGCTACTGGTGAATTAAAAGCACGGTATTTTAAATAATTATAACTCCACTTCCACTTTGCAGCAGGAATGGTCTCTGAATATCTTTGTGCTGCACATAACATGGGGGGCTCTCCCTTGGGAACAGGCAGGAAGAGCATAGACTGCAAACCTTGCCAGGAGGGAAAAAGAACCTTGAGTGTCTCTGTCATCACCCTGCAGATTTAGGCAGATGATCTCAATTCAGCTTTGAGCAGCCACTGTCTGAGCTTCCCAAGTAGACTTTGGGATGTGTGTGAGCGTCCTAAGGACTTTACCACATTCCTTTCAGAGAAGCCGTCTTTTAAAGCCCTGAACACTTGACTGAACAATCTAGTAGCACAACCTTCCCAACATCACAATATCCTGATTAACTATTAAGATCATTAAATTGAAACCTTTTCCCTATACTGCCAATTTGATTGTATCATAAAGCTTCCTGGTGAACTGCAGTTAGGTGGGAAAATGATAATGATGCAAAGTGTTAGAATAAAGCTCACTTTTTAAATAATTATAAGTTTACTTAATTACATTAATATTTTTCACTGAATATTAAATTAGCTGGAGGTGTCAGGAGGAAATACCCTACACAGAAAAATAAAACACAAGGAGCAGACTACAACAGCATCCTTTTTGTCTTTCATTGAGCAGTGTAATTAAATTAAGTAGGATTGACTGAGTGTCAGACATCTGCAGGAGTAATTCCCTAACTTCATTAATGCTATTGTGCCTGCAGAAGCCTTGGTGGTAATTTCTCTCAGAAGTGGTCTAAACTAGAGTCTGGTGATGAGCTAGCGACGTGATATGAAAGCATTACACAGGGCAGTTGTTCCCCTAGCTGCTGTGCTCCCTGTGCCTGTAGAATAGCTCTGGTAGAGCTAGGCTGCTTTGGCAGCACATGGAGCAAGGCAAAACAGGGGTCATAGAAGGACCAAGGAACAGCACTGGGTCAGTCACAACTGCTGTCAGTTAATGCAACACACCAGGCACTGGCCCCTGAGTGGACCATGTGGCTCAAAAAGCAGAAGAAAATTCTCAAGAAAACAAGGTAAAACAAATCTGCAGATGCACGATTAAGTTCTGAAACGATGCTGATAATAGCCCCCTAGCCTGAAAATAACCATTCTCTATAAGCTAAGGAAATATAAGGAAGTGAAAATAGATGTGATGTTGGGTATTTCTTTCCTTTGCCTGCTCACCAAAGAGAGATCAGATCCTTTCACTAATCCAGAGTGACTGCAAAACATTGTCCTGCTTTAATCCCCCTCTGGCAATGGCCAGGCTCCTTTTGCATGGAGCTGTAAGAGCAGCTGGGCTGGGTCCTATCAAAGGACCATCTAGCCCATGTCCTGTCTCTGGCAGGAACCAGCAGTGTAGTCCCGGGGAAGGAGTACAGGTAATGCTGTGCTATTTTAGATAGGTATGACAGCCTGTAATAAGATACCAGAACAGAACTTAGATACTATAATAGAGTAATACTGTCCTTCCAGCACCTTCCCACCTGCAATTCAGAGACTTCCTCAGCTGCAGTTGGTGTCTGAGTCTTCATGGTTAATAAACCACAATGGACTTTTCTTTTTCATGCATTTGAGCCCTTTATGCATCCACTTAGCTCTTTAGAGCCTCAGCCTCCTGTGGCAAGGAGCTCCATAGTTAACCATATGCCAAGCATAAAGCATTATTTCTTTTTCTTTGGTTTAAATTGCTCCCTGAGGGCTTCATTCTTCTTTTGGGACTAACAGGGAGTACCTATTGCCTAACGACTCTCTTCAGAGATTCTGCCATTATAGACCTCACTTATATACCCTTTCTTTCCAAAGTAAAGTACTGGGCTATTCAGTCCCTCCTTGCATGTAAGTCATTCCATTTTGCAGATCATTCTTGTTGTCCTGTCTGTCTCTTTTTAAATTAACTGTATCTTCTTTTGAGACAGGGGAAGTAGAGCTGCCTAGGGTATCAGATCTTTGAACCTCTGCCTATAATATGCCTACAATAAATGAATGGCCTGTATGGTGTGCTCTTCACATCTCCTTGTCCATTGGTGAACATGAGGCTGATGTCTTTGGAAGTCTGTCAACAGGAGACCCCATCTCCTCTTCCTGAGAATATCCCTGCACACGCATAGCTGGGATTGCTTTTTTCACCTGTGCCTTACATTGCCTTCAACAAGACTGAGTTGTAACTCTCATGTTCTCACCCACACTATTTTCCAATACCCTTCTCTAGTTCCCTGCCATTATCTTTAATATTTATCACCTTAAACACCTTCTGGAATGGACATTGTCACTTCACTAAACTGCTGTGTGGTGATGGAGCCATCAGGGACCCAGAGGCAGCTTCCGGGAGCCACGCTGTCCTTCACTAATACCAGGATAAGGCTGTTAAAGGCATCCTTGACCCCAGCATATCTGTGCTGTGCAAAAATTTGGATTTGAATGTTTGATTCCAATCTGTCTCTCTAATGATTATGTATATGATGCTGGGACAGATAGGGACACAAAATCCTGTTTTCATCCAATTCAGCCAGTATCAGAAATTACTTGCATCCTTCCCTGAGCAGGAAAACTTGTCATGCTTGCAGTGGTTTCTGGCACGGGTTAGCCATTCCTTAATAAAATCTGAGAGAATGAAGCAGCTTTTCTCTAGGTGGATACCCTGTGAAGCTCTCTCTCCTCTAGCAGTTTGCCTATTTTCATAATCCAAGAGGTTCTGAATATCTTTGATGTTCCCCAGCCCTATTTCAAATGGGATGGTAGTTTGCCTCTGAATTCAGCATGGGACTCCCACAGTCCCTGACCAGATGAGCTATCATTCCCCTTTTAAAAAAAAAAAAAAAAAAGAAAAAAAAAATCAGCAGTCATAGGGTAAGAACATTTCTCACTTTCAGAGGAAGCTGAATTGGCTTCCTCATTGGCGTGGCCAGGAGGCGGAGCAGGTGGCGGGGAGGGGAAGATAACTTCTGGCTAAATACTGCAGGAGATCAGCCTGACACAGATGCAATTTGCAGACTGAGGTAAACATCAAGGTGTTAGGCCTGGACTTCTGGATGTACCAACTGAAGTGGTTAAACTCATATTCTTCATGTGATTGCCCTTTTCAGGAGGAGGTTGTGAACAAAGTAACGCTCCAGTCACTGTGTAAGGCCATCAGTGTCCTTTGTAACAATTGCAAGAACAGTTTTGCAAGAGTCCGAGTTAGGAATTAGAAGGCACATCTGAGCACCACAGGGAATGAGAACTGTGACTGAGCAGCAGGTCCCATACAAAGGTGCTGCAAGAAGGGCAACAGGTGTCCAATTTGGGTATATGATGACGAAGTGATGAGAAACTGGACGGACCATAAAGGAAAGGGCAGTACACAGGCAGGGCACTATCGGAAGCATTCCCATAATGTGCCCAACAGTATAAGTGAAAGAATAGAGAAGAGAAAAAAGAAGGCAAACACAAAATAACACATGTTGTCAGTCTCTAGAGAGATGGTATCTTCCTGGAAATTACATCAAAACAGAATTATAGCTGAGCCATTGTGCTGTCTATGAAATTATAATGAGACTTTGGAGAGGAGCAATCTGGTAAAATGAGTGTAGATAAGGAGGGAATCCTGGGAAATTAAGATGTTGGATGTATCAGTGTTTGAGAAACACTGGGAAAACATTTTCAATGTAGAGAAAAAGAGGCAGAGAAAAGGATTTGAGATTATAGGATATAGACAGCAAAAGGTGTTACTCCATAAAGTCACTACTGAAGGAGCTTTGAGAAGGAGTAGCTTCAAAGCAGAAAAGTTGTTGTTTGGCTTTGAGCTTTGAACACCTCCCCAAACCAATCCCGCATTTCAACAAAGCAGGAAAGTAAAAATAAACCTATTGGAACAATCTGCTAGAGAAAGAGTTACTGCTCCATTCAGTCAGCTCCAAGGCAGCTGAAGACAAAAAGCAGAGAAGAAAACCATTTTTTTTTCATTAGACAAGAGAAATCATTATCACCATATGTGACAGGAAGGATTCATTAACCAGCAAGCATGTTGCAGGAAATGATGAAGCAGCAGACATCATAGGGCCCTGGTCAAGCCATTCACATTGTTTTTCTTTTGAAAGATGAATACCTAAAGATAATCCAATTATCCTATTATCCTATTATAATCCAATTGTCCTATCATTTTTTTCAGGGAAGCATTATTTCTCCAAGTGAGTCTGAGCACAATTACTATTCTTCAGCAGTATCTAACATTTAAAGATTCACATCTCAGGGAATTTGTGAGGCTAGAGAACACATTTTCAGAACCTGTATATGAGGGGATTCATATTCAAACACTTAATAATGTTGGAATTCACCAGCTAGACTCATCAATTCAGTAAATAGGTGGTGAATGTGTCAGGAATAAACAGCTGAACTGCGTTTGTCTCCAGTCAAGGGATGGACTGATGACCTTTCAAGATTCCTTCCAGCCCTGTTTTCTCTTGAGCATCTTGGTGTCACAAGCAAAGTGAAAGGAAACCCAAAAGGAAGCTACAATGGAGCAGCAATGAAAAGGGAAGGAAACAGGTAGCACTGAGAGGACTAGCTTGTTCCACTCACAGAAAACCCCATGCTTTTTTTCTCGGAATCACCTGCAGAAACTGCAACCAAGACCCAGCAGGGTCACAGTTTGAGTCAAAGTCTGCCTCATGCCTGACTGAATCAAAATTCAAGTCCTAAGGAGTTTCTAGGAAAAAATGATGAGTCAGGGTCACTGGAAAAGGATGATTTTAGGAAACAACAGTATTTTTTAATGAAAACACTTTGGTGAATTTCTGATTAAATGTAGGCTTGGCTTAACCATATCCACCTAGTCTCTTATCTAACTACAATAGGCTTGTGAGCCCAGGTGCACTCTCTGAAGTTTGGGCCAATGTTTGGGCTGTAGAAGTCCTGTTTCCTCAACAAAAGCCTGGCTCACATCCCTGCTACTAGAGCTACAAAGATTCCTTGCTACAAAGATCAGCGAGCTCCCAGGGCACCCAGTGCTTCTTCAGCCTGTGAGGGCTGGTGAATACAGGACACTTATGATCCTGTGCTCCCAAGCTCAGTTTCATTTCAGAACAAGCTAACCAAAATGTTCCCACTGCTCTGAATGTTGCCCCCTCCCAACCACCTTTCTCTCCTGCTAAAAATCCGTAAAACAAAACAAAACAAAACAAAACAAAAAATCTATGGTTTGTTCTGAAAGGGACCAAAGTTTGTCAGGATTTCAGAATTTCTTGCACAAGAAGAATTTTAGTTTTCAGCCAGTGCTGCTCTTTCTGCTCTTTCCCCTCTCCAGCAGCAGCTGTGAAATCTCAGCCTGCAGAA
This sequence comes from Phoebastria nigripes, assembly GCA_035582835.1. Classification (NCBI taxonomy): domain Eukaryota; kingdom Metazoa; phylum Chordata; class Aves; order Procellariiformes; family Diomedeidae; genus Phoebastria; species Phoebastria nigripes. The sequence continues at coordinate 156,687 of JAYKAV010000010.1, forward strand.
GCAGTCCAGGTGTTGGAGAGCCACAAAACTTGTCTGCTTTCACAGTGATCAGAATTGAGCATTTATTCTTGAAACCAACTGTCCCAAATTTTGTATGCACTGGCTGCACATGCAGCAAGATGTACTCTGGGGATAAATACCAACTCAGTCCTGCATGACATCCACCTGGCATCACTCATGGTAATGGATCTCTGCCCACTTATTGGATCCCAGTTGTCCTTACCTTTTTGACTAGCTCTGTACCTCTTACAGCCTTCAGTAATCCCTACCTTCTCTACCTTAACTAGTAATTTCTCCCATGGCACCACATCTAATGCTTTACCAAAGTGCCGGTCTACCTCAGTTCTCATGTCATAAACGTCAGTGACTTCACCAAAGAAAATTACCGGCTCAGTCTGAGCCATCTGCTCCAGTACAAGCATGTTCTGATGCATCCTGTTAGACTTGCACTTCCTGATGTCCAGTTACGTGTTCCTTCAAAAGTTGTTCTAAAGCCTTAAATGCCATTAAGGTCATACTTAAAGGTCTGCAGCTCTCAAGGGTGTTCTTCTCCCTCCTTCTTTTAAAATTTAAGTCTCTCTTCTGCTATTCTCCAGGTCAAGTTGAGAAATTTGTTAAAAAACTCTGCTTCTGAATTGGCAATTTCATGTGCCAGATGCTCAGGATTTGCAAGGTTTATCAGCTCACCCTTCACATCAAACTCCCAAAGTCCAATTCCCCTCTCCAAGAGGGGCATTTCATGTCTGTCCTTTCATTGCCTTTTAAAATCTTTGCCTTATTCAACATCATCATAAAAAACCTGAGACAAAATACCAAGCCACCCCAAATTTACGTCCTCCCTGTACTCAGCATCACTCTTTTTTCTGTTGTTCTTTTATTTCGAAAGGACAAACCTTTGACTACTGGCATCAATCTTTTCTCAAGGTCTAACCCAGCATGACTCTTGGCAATCCTCATTTTACCCCTGTACTTCCTGACATTTCAGCTGTGACCTTGCCAATCAGTTTTATTTTCCTTGTAGTCTCTGTGCTTATTCCTAGTATGTGTCTCAAGACAGCTGGTGATGTTCATCCCTAGACTGTTTTCCCTTTGCCTGGGACATGAATTCCTGCTCCCAAACTTTGGCTTCCTTGTGCTTGTTCTTCCTTTTAAATTAAACTGGATTAGCTCATGATTGTATGTTTCAGGGTTATTTATTTCTTCTGATCAGTATCTTTTTTTCTTTTTTTTTCCTAAACATATTCACTTCCTCCACATACAGCAATGAAATGGCTTCACTTCTCATTCTTTCACTGTGGACTTGACAAAGGAATTGATGAGCTGTCATATCCAGGACTATTTGTGTCCTTCCACTGTTGGTAGCAGTTGTTCTCCAGACTATTGCCAACCACTTAAAATCTCTTCTCCTGACACAATTCCCCAGGAGAGTTTTTGTGTAATGCTATTACAGAGGTTTAGGTTCAAATCCAAACCTGATTCTGGGGGGCCTACAGCAGAACTTTTATGTCATCGCATTCTCTGCTCTCTGTTTTATCCAGACTGTGCCTTGCTAGTGCTAACCAAAAGTCTGCTGCTAATTTAAAGCCTTACCCCACTGCCTTTCCCGGACAGTGCATGCCATTAAGGACTGAGTTTCTCTTTGGTTTGTCCCAGTAGGTTTTGGGTTTGCATCCAGCATTGTATCCAGCATCAGTTACTCCAGCTCCTCTTTTTAGCTGCCTGTATCTGGTTGGACAAGAAAGAGCAGGTCTGTGCAAGGATGGCGGTGTTGAAGACCAGCACTTGACCGTAATTAAGTTCCTATTCAGGACCAAGAAGATGCAGAAGAAATAGTGTGATATCCAGGACAATGTTGTCACTGCGACCCCACCGTGGCTCATCTCACCATGACACTAGTTGCCTTAGTGCCCTGCCAGCTTATGATACAGTGATTTTACAGCCTTAGGCAACACTCAGCCCTCTTGGGCACTGTAGTAATACTGCAGGTGGGCAGGGTTCCTATTGCCACTGTATTACAGGGCTAGGATTAGGGCAGAGCCAGGTAGATATTATCCTGACTTTCCACACAGCCCTGATGGCACATCTGACTGTTTTGCAGAACAGCCTCTGAGGGGTCAGACCAGATCCCTCAGCACTGTGCTAAACTGCAGGGGCACATATTTCACTTTAATTCTAAAGGTTACAACATAGTGCTTATTTACAGTCTCCTGATTACATCTTGGTATGTAAAGCAATAATCAATTAAGCAATAAAGACTTATGAAAGGACACATTAATAATTTTCCTCTCAATTCTATCCCACTAATTAAAAGTTTTTCACTATTAAGCTCTCCCTTAACATCCAATATGAAGTAGTATTTGTCCTTTAATTTTTACATTCACTTAAATATCAATTTTAATTTCTTTTCAATTGAAAATCATTTTGGTTTTTGGCTTTCCATTTAAACTAGAAACACCCTAAGGGCACTTGTTTATTTTTTATTTAAAAATGTCACTCATGTTAATTTGATAAATGTTTTTAAATGTGTTGAGCTGCAGAATAGTTACAAGAATGGCAAGTTAATTACTTCAAAATTCTAAGGAACATTTCTTTTAAAATTCCTAATTGAATACACTGCCCTGAACAGCAGTTTTATTTATTTTCAGCACAAGAATAATTTTCTTTTAATTTCCCAGATCATATACATTATAGTTTGCAAGAACTTCCACATAAAGTAACAGCTACCAAAGAGGGAAACTTCAGTGTTTCAACATGAATATTCCTATACCATCGGACATAATGGCAGTGTATCTAATAAATTGTAATGGCAGTTTGACATCTTTGCACATCTTAGAATGTGGGCTTCAGTTGATGTGATTTTTGGCAAAAGGAAGTTGATGGTGGAACAGGAATTCAAGCATGCTTTTCAGAGAACCACCTTAAAATTTACAGTCTCCCTTCTCCTAACAAGTCTGGCCCAGAGAGATGAACGTTCCCTGGAGGGGGACTTCTTCACCTCCACATCTTCCATCTTGAGCTGGTCACACCTGGGATAGATGTCCTGCCTGAAAGTGCCTGCTAATTTCAGGCCAACATAAAATCTCTGTAACAAAGCAACCTTTTTCTCCATCTTTTTTCTGGTTTTGCTCCAGAAACAAAGAATAATAAAAATCCCCAACATTAAAACCATTAACATAATAAAATCAGAGCTCTGTTAATAAGCTAAGCACATTTTTGCTGCTATGTTAGATGCATGTTATCATCATAACCTTATTAAAGCTGTCTTCATAATCTTATTAATGTTGCCAGCATAACCTTGCAACTGTAACTGAAATTGCAATAAGCCCACTAATTTTGAAAGTTTTCCTTGCCACATACAGTTCTATAAAGCTGATGTTGCTTGTCGTTATTACAAAAATAAACACCAGATTCAATGTAAGAAAAGTCTTAAACAAGAGGCTCACTGGTGGATGGGGCTTCAGAATGTAAACAAACCCAACACAGGTATTTTTCCAGACCATGTGTTTGCCCAGGAACAGTGTTGAGAAGCTAGACAAGCTTTTTAGCTTAGCAGTATATGTGGCTCCTGCATCATGCAAGTCAATGCCGCATAATTTATTTCGCCATAAGCCAAACATGACTTAGGGTTACAACTTAGCAAAGTACCTACGCATTTATGTTTAAACACATGGACAAAGCAACAGTATTAGCACTACTAATAGTGTAATAACTACTGGAGCACAGATAGTTTTTTCATCAATCCTGCCGGTCAAAGGGAAGGGGTTTGAAAGGGCCAGTCGAATCTGGCGAGTCAACAAATGGTTACAGGACTGGTGCCACAGCCAGGGGTTTGGCTACTTAGACCATGGGACTCGCTTTGAGAAGCCTGGTCTAGTGGGGGCTGACGGGGTCCATCTGTCAGAGAAGGGGAAGAGCATCTTCGGTCATAGGCTTGCCAAGCTGGTGAAGAGGGCTTTAAACTAGAGATGCCAGAGGAGGGGAACCTCAATCCATCCCACTTCTACCAGTTTGACACCAGGGCCAGCAATAGATGCCCAGAGCCTGGAGAAGGATCGCAGGTCAGCAGGAGAGCGCCTGAAGAGCTGCACAAAGGAACTCCAGCCAGTAAGACAGCTTCATCGGGGGCCCAACTTGAATGCCTCTATGCAAGCGCACGTAGCATGGGGAATAAACAAGAGGAGTTAGAGACGTGCGCACGCCTGCAGGGCTACGACCTTATTGGCATCAAGGAGATGTGGCGGGATGGCTCCTATGATTGGAGTGTTGGGATGGAGGGATACAGGCTTTTTAGGAAGGACAGGCAGGGGAGACGAGGAGGGGGTGTCACCCTCTATGTCAATGACCAGCTGGAGTGCATGGAGCTCCGCCTGGGGATGGGTGAGGAGCCGACCGAGAGCTTATGGGTCAGGATTAAAGGGAGGGCAGGGACAGGCAACATTATGGTGGGGGTCTGCTACAGGCCACCCAACCAGGAAGACCAAGCGGATGAGGCCCTTTATAGACAGATGATCACAAGCCCTGGTCCTCATGGGGGACTTCAACCACTCCGATATCTGTTGGAGGGACAACACGGCAGGGCATAAGAAATCCGGGAGGTTCCTGGAATGCATCGAGGGTAACTTCCTTCTCAAAGTGGTAGAGGAGCCAACGAGGAGAGGTGCCATGCTGGACCTTGTTCCCACGAACAAGGAGGGGCTGGTTGAGAATGTGAAGCTCAAGGGCAGCCCGGGCTGCGGTGACCATGAAATGGTGGAGTTCGAGATCCCTAGGGCACCGAGGAGGGCGCATAGCAAGCTCACTACCCTGGAATTCAGGAGAGCAGACTTTGGTCTCTTCAGGGATCTGCTTGGTAGAGTGCCATGGGACAAAGCCCTGGAAGGAAGAGGGGCCCAAGAAAGCTGGTTAATATTCAAGGATTGCCTCCTCCAAGCTCAGGAGCGATTCATTCCAACAAAGAGGAAATTGGGCAAAAATGCCAGGAGGCCTGCATGGATGAACAAGCAGCTCCTGGACATGCTCAAACACAAGAAGGAAGCCTACAGAGGGTGGAAGCAAGGACAGGTAGCCTGGGAGGAATACAGAGAAATTGTCCGAGCAGCCAGGGATCAGGTTATGAAAGCTAAAGCCCTGATAGAATTAAATCTGGCCAGGGATGTCAAGGGCAACAAGAAAAGATTCTACAAGTACGTCGGGGATAAAAGGAAGACTAGGGAAAATGTGGGCCCTCTCTGGAACAAAACGGGAGACCTGGTTACCTGGGATACGGAGAAGGCAGAGGTACTCAATGACTTTTTTGCCTCGGTCTTCACTGGCAAGTGCTTGAGCCTCACCGCCCAAGCTGCAGAAGGCAAAGGCGGGGASTGGGAGAATGAAGAGCCACCCACTGTAGGAGAAGATCAGGTTTGAGACCATCTAAGGAGCCTGAAGGTCCACAAGTCCATGGGACCCGATGAGATCCATCCGCGGGTCCTGAAGGAACTGGCGGATGAAGTTGCTAAGCCACTATCCATTGTATTTGAGAAGTCGTGGCAGTCTGGTGAAGTTCCCACTGACTGGAAAAGGGGAAACATAACCCCCATTTTCAAAAAGGGGAAAAAAGAAGACCCGGGGAAGTACAGGCCAGTCAGTCTCACCCCTGTGCCTGGGAAGATCATGGAACAGATCCTCCTGGAAGCTATGCTAAGGCACATGGAGGACATGGAGGTGATTCGAGACAGCCAGCATGGCTTCACCAAGGGCAAGTCCTGCCTGACTAGTGGCCTTCTATGACGGAGTGACTACATCAGTGGACATGGGAAGGGCTACAGATGTCATCTATCTGGACCTCTGTAAGGCCTTTGGCACAGTCCCCCACAACATCCTTCTCTCTAAACTGGAGAGGTATGGATTTGATGGGTGGACTGTCCAGTGGATGAGGAACTGGTTAGATGGTCACATCCAGAGGGTAGTGGTCAACGGCTCAATGTCCAGATGGAGGTCGGTGACGAGTGCTGTCTCGCAGGGGTCCATACTGGGACCGGTACTGTTTAATATCTTCATCAATGACATAGACGGTGGGATCGAGTGCACCCTCAGCAAGTTTGCAGATGACACCAAGCTGAGTGGTGCAGTTGACACACCTGAGGGACGGGATGCCATCCAGAGGGACCTGGACACCATCCAGAGGGACCTGGACAAGCTTGAGAAGTGGGCCCATGTGAACATCATGAGGTTCAACAAGACCAAGTGCAAGGTCCTGCACCTGGATTGGGGCAACCCCCTGGTATCAATACAGGCTGGGCAATGAAGGGATTGAGAGCAGCCCTGAGGAGAAGGACTTGGGGGTACTGGTGGATGAAAAGCTGGACATGACATGAGCCAGCAATGTGCACTCGCAGCCCAGAAGGCCAACCGTATCCTGGGCTGCATCAAAAGAAGCATGGCCAGCAGGTCGAGGGAGGTGATTCTGCACCTCTGCTCTGGTGAGACCCCACCTGGAGTACTGCATCCAGCTCAGCATAAGAAAGACACGGACCTGTTGGAGTGGGTCCAGAGGAGGGTCACAAAAATGATCAGGGGTATGGAACGCCTCTCCTATGAAGAAAGGCTGAGAGAGTTGGGGTTGTTCAGCCTGGAGAAGAGAAGGCTTCAGGGAGACCTTATTGCAACCTTTCAGTACTTAAAGGGGGCTTACAAAAAAAGATGGCAGCAAACTTTTTAGCAGGGCCTGTAGTGACAGGACAAGGGGGAATGGCTTTAAACTAAAAGAGGGTAGATTTAGACTAGATATAAGGAAGAAATTTTTTATGCTGAGGGTGGTGAAACACTGGAACAGGTTGCCCAGAGAGGTGGTAGATGCCCCATCCCTGGAAACATTCAAGGTCAGGTTGGATGTGGCTCTGAGCAACCCGATCTAGTTGAAGATGTCCCTGCCCACAGCAGGGGGGTTGGACTAGATGACCTTTAAAAGTCCCTTCCAACCCAAACTATTCTATGATTCTATGACTCTACTATATATTTCCATGTAACAACACAGCCATAGTCTCATTTATGTCAAACACATCACAACCCTGGAATAGCAAACAGTGCATGGCTGCCTCACACTCTCAGTAACTTCTAGTCAAAGCAATCAGACTGATCCCAGACCTGACATTTTCCCTTCCTCCTCACTTTCCATTGACCTAATAATTCAAGCTAATGCACAGGTTGGACAGGAGAGAGTGCTTTTCTCAGGGGAAACGTTAAGTGAGGAAAAATAGATTGACAGAAACAATAATATTTTTTTTAATGAATTACCATAAAGGAGGAGGTATCAAAGGTTGATCACAGACACTTGTATCCAGTGCCAATCCTCCCTCATGTGAGTGCAGGAGAATGGAGTCCGTGTTGAGTTTGCGCCTTCCCAGAGCACCATGTACTAAGCCTCTCTACTACCCTCATCCCTATCCAAACTACCTTTGTGTTTGACTGTCCTTCAGCCTGACATGAGGAAGGAGCTGCACTCAGACAGACTGAGCAAGTCAGGGAGGCCTTGAGGACAGGAGGAAGATCTTGGCATGCAAGCATCCACATTTGAACCTCAGCTCAACGCTTGACTGGTCAGCCAGGACAAAACGCCGCCACAACCTTACACCCACTCTCTGTAAAACAGCAATAATGGGACATGCCAAACCACCAAAGAGGCTGGAGATATGGGCTTGAGAGCACTGCAGAACAGGATGCTGCATCTTCTGAGTTAGCCACGCAGCTAGGGGCGCTGTAGAAAGGAATGAGGAAGGTTCAGTACCTACTTCTGTGTGGTGTTAAGAAGCTCTAAGTCTTTATTGAAACAGTTAAAGCTATTTAGTGGCTGAAATTACCTTCTGGGCTGAAATTACTCCTCCTGGAATATTTGAAATTTTGCTTAACAGACCCTTTATGGTTTCAATGTGATGCAGAGAGTCAAGTAATGAGGCCTCTCTTGTCCTCTCGACTCCTCCTTTTTTTTTTTTTAAACACTTCCATTGATTTACAGCATCACTGTAGAAATCAGTGTAGACCACTGTTCAGCCTAAAAATTAGGGAAAGCTAGAAGGAAAGATTTATGCTTCTTTCTCATGGAAATTTAAAATTCATTTTAAAAGTTATGATGATGCATAATTCCCCAGATAAACTGAAGCATCATAAAACATTTTTTTCCAGTTAAAACAGATTTCCAGAATGTAAAAAGTATGATTTCTGGTTAGGTTTCAATTTAATTCTATCTAGCTGCAGGGCCTCAATGTATAGGTTATGGCAGTTCTCCGTGCTTAGGACAGCATAATTAAAAGTGTAATAAATCGAAAAGATTACATTATTTCCAGCCAGTTATGTTCTCCAGAAATTCTGTAGTACCATCAATGAATCAGTACTATAACTCTGCCCCAAACTTCTGCTCTGTTATCCATTGCTATCATTATTTTCTCTAACATACCCTCCCCTAAAGGCAAAGCAGTAACCCTGCCCAAGGGGTTGAGAAGCTGCGGTGGGGGGTCCCACTCATTGTTCCAGATGCATATCTAGCAAGAAGCCAAGCAAGGTATGAAGGTGTCAGAGACAATGCTACAGCAGGGTACCTAGTGGTGCCCAGCTGCCCCATGGGGCTTGCATGGGTTTCCTTGCTCACCACTGTGCTGCTCTACGTGCAAGTCATCTTCAAACAGTAGTCCTGCCCCAAGCTGTTATACATGCCATTTTGCAACACAAAGATGGGCAATAAAAGCTAAAAACAGATGCCAAGGTTTGGGAGTGTTCCTGAAATAAGGAGACAGGGCAAATAGCTCAAGAGTAAGCACAGCATTTGTCTCAAATGGCAAACATCTAACCACGAACAGCATGAACACCCATGGACCCTTGGCTGTATTTTTGGTACATTCCTTCACCTTGAAAAACAGGTAAGACCCCAAACCCAAATAACTTCTGAAAACTGTTTCCTGCTTCACAGAAAGGCCAAGAGACTAAAGAGTACATTTTTGGGTATTTCCAAGATTTCCAGGTCAGAGGGTTATTACAGTCACCTAATCTGATGTTGTGGGCCAGACAGCTTTGCCCTGCAATTTCTTCCACAAACCCTCAGTGTCTGTCTTTGCAATAGTCTTACAAGGTTGTCAGCCACTTGAAACTGGGAAGGAGTACTCTCAGCACAAGTGTGAGCAACTTCTATTCTACCAAGTTTTCCCCCTTAGAATTACAGTTCCTATTTAACACTGGATTTTCTCTTGTTCAATATTTTCTCTATGCACCACCTCTCTTTTCCATTCAGTTTTTCCCATGCTCCATTCCATTTGGGGGTTTCCATGGAAAAAAGAGATACTTTCTTCACAAATGCACAATACTGAAAATTGCCTGTATGTATTAATTAGCCAGTTGTAATTAAAATTAGTGCAACAATGGATTAGTTGCTCTGTACTTTCCCTACTGCATCCCATCTCTAAGGCAACCATGCTGGCCTTCCTGCAATGTTCTCACATTGTTCCCTGCCCATGTTCAGAAACCTCAGATGCATGTTTGCTCCATGTAGAGGGGCTGGGAGGCAGTGGTGGTTATTATGCCATGTTTTACCTCTTTCCCCTTTTCTCTTTGTTTCTAGTTTCTTTTGTGCTCTGGTACGGAGTGGGGAGTACTTTTTCACCCCTATGTCATGGACCCATGGGGCCTTGGCAAAATAAAATAAGGCTAGCATTGTATACTCATCGAGCCTGAATGCCTCTTTCCCACACAGGACCCTACAGACAGACCTGTCTAGTAGCAGTCAGAGTTGCCCATGAGCTCCAGCAAGCTTTGGGATCCCAAGGAGGGTAATTTCTATGCTGAAGAAATCCCAGCAAGATTTTGACCCTTCCCCAGCCCTCTTCTTCCATTCACTTTCTTACTTCGCACCTCTTCAGGAAACTGGCCACAGCTAACGCAGCCTGACTTGCTCTGCAACAGTACATCATAAAAGCAAATGTTCTCCAGGGCCCTGTGTGACTGTTCACTCAACTCCTGCTTAGATTTTGGCTAACCCAGCTCATGCTAAGGCATGATGTATGCTGGGAGCAGCGCCATTAGGTCAAAGGGAGAGCACCACCTAGGCAGGACAGGTGGCCAGGAGAGCTGAAGGGCCATTATGCAGCCATGATCACCTGCAGATTACCATCTCTGGCAGCCGTTATCTTTTGTCTGGCAGTTTGTTCAGAATCCACCAACTTATGGAAATGGTATAGACTAAACCTCCAAGCTGGAGGGTATAAAACATCAGCTTACCCAAAAAGCTTTTGAAGCAGATCCAACAGCAGCTGGACTGCTGAGGCTTTCATGCTTCCCAGTGTGATACAGGGGACACCCGCACCGTGACGAAGGAGGAAGAATGAACACTCTCACCGTCAGTAGGTAATTAATTCTTTTCTTTTGCTCATAGGTGTACAATATTAAGAGTTATGGGTTATAAGTTATGAAATCTTATGATTTGAATGGTGAATAAGTGAATTAACATGATAGACTAGTCTGGGCAAAACAGGATAGAGCCCATTTGTCATGTTCGTTTATTATATTTCTTAATGAGCTCATGAAATAAAGTTTAAATCACAGAATACGTTGTCCTGTAAATTTGAGAGATCCGAACGGACCTTGACACCGTGTCCTGAGGAAACCAGGGAAATTTGCCATTGGCTTCAGCAGGAACAAGGCTGGCCCATCCTTGCTGTGACTCCCATCCACTGTCTTCTGGGCTGCGACCTTCCTGGTCCTGAGACAAAATCAAAGCTCCTCTCAGTGCTCACACAATGCTAGAGATCTTTCCAAAGCATGCCTCTTCCTGCACTCACAGCTACTATTTCCAAGTGGCAAGAAGCATACACAAAGGCCTCCTCTAGAGAATTGCCTCTACGAGCCCTAGTCCACCAGGCTTTGGTTGTGCTGTTGCTTCTGGTTATTGTGAGCTGTTGTTGGCAGGGCAATTCTCAACATCACGGTTATGTTTGTCAAAACAGTATTTTGGGGTTCTTCTCAGGACGGGGTCCTGATGTGTCAAGTGCTGTACATAACAAAAGCCAGTGAAGCAGTCCTGGGCTTGCAATCAGAAAAAGACTAGCAAAGGGAGCAGCATGTTTCACCTATGTGATTTTCTCAGATAGAACCTTCTTTTTGATCAAAATGCACATGCAGATTGTGGTGGGATGAGCAAAGGTTCACACCTTAATAGCAGTGTGTAAGCTTCATATCAAATCCTGCCCTAAATGCATAATAGGATTCCTATATCTTCTGGGGCAAATGGTGGGAGTAAGGGTCCTTCCTAGACATAGCAACTATGTTTTGGCATAAACAGAGTTAATATGTTCATCAGACGGGAATGATACAGCACCCTGAGAACGTTTTTAATATCAATAGTTCATGTCATGTCCTGCAGAACAGGAATGGAATGCAAATGAAAGCTACTAGAGAGGATAAGAGAGGAGGCAAACGAATGCCCAGAAAATGTCAGCACTTCACGTGATAAGGCTTGGTAGCCTTGTACATCTGTACATCATGTACATCTGAGGATCTCAGTGCATAAATCAGTCTGGCTGTTTTCACGGGAGCTGGGAGCTCTCAATGGCCTTTTCTGAGTCACAAGTCCATAGCGTCAAGGCACACTTACAGGAGGAGTGGTGTTGGCTGCAACCTATCTCAGCCATCTCAGGGACCTCCTGGCAAATTCCATCCAGAAATTTCAGTAATTGGTTGCTAACTATGATCAGCAGATTCTGGGAGGGCAGGAAAAATGCTCCACTGCCTGTCATGAACATGGTGGTGGCAGTGTTTCTGTTAGGATGTTAAGCAGTTTGTTCCCACTGCAAAAGTTTACTTATGCTATATACAGCTTGCTTATTTTTGCCTGATTCAAGCAAATTGCTAAAAGCTTCTTGTTATCTCTGGATTACCAGAATAAAGGTGGAAGTCAAGATTTTAAAAAGGTTTCACCAGGTTGCACCCCCCCCCCAGAAAGAAATCCTTCTGCACCTTCCAAAAAACCATGAAATTGGCTGTTTTGGTTGCTTACAGAGCTGCGCAAACACATGATACGCACGCCCACTTTCCCTCCCACTTGTTTGAGATCAGGGACTTTATGAGACAGATGTGGGTGTTACGTCTTCAGTAACTCAATCTCACACATACACACACAGCTGGTATGGAGCTGAGTTCTTCTGAAAGCCAGCCTCTGTTTAGTCAAAAAGGAAACTACACTTTGAATTCCCTGTTCCCAACTTTGATAGCCAGTAGACATCCACAAACACAACTTCAAATGATGACACCAATGTGCTTAAAAACTATTAGCATAAGCAGGTGGCAACACCCGAGAGTGGGCATTGCTTACTGCCACGACTCCCACCCATTTCCTCTGCCCTAATCCAAAAACAGATTTTTGGCATATTGCAATCAGTGTGAAAGGGTCCTTTCTCCCTGTCTAATCACCCTCTTGGCACCAGACGGCACTTCCTTCTTTGAATGAGTGTTTTTTCTTTATGTATTTGACCTGCAGTCCTATATGATGCTGAGTAAACAGCTCCTGTTCTGTAGCCCTGTGTAAACCAGATGGCTGCAAATGTTTCTATATATTGATCCCATCTGCACAGAAGTTCCTCTGTCTGTGCTTATCGCTTCCTGAGCCACACAGAAGCAATTTGGCTTCTTGCTGCTTCTGTATAGGGTCAACAGTTCTTCAACAAGTTAAGTACTATGTAACAAGACGTTGAACCTGTAAAACTTTGCTCTCCTGAAGAACTGCACTGAAGAGCTGGGATGACATCTGCATGTGATGCTTCTGTGTAGAAAGGAAGTTTTGCTGGAGAAGCCATTAGTAGTCACATTGATCCTGAATAAAGTGTTTTCTCATCAGGTATTAAAATCAGTCACTAAAATCCCTATTTTAAGTCTATTTTTGTCCCTGGGAGGTTGATTTTGTCCAGAGTCCTCAACTCACAGAGCTTTTAATGCTATCTGGGGTCTACATTCATTAAACTTCAGCACACTCTGAAAGTCATTTCTAAGCAAAGTGGGAAAATGCAGGTTTCGTGCTAGAAATGACAGAAGTCCAACTGCCAGCACCAATCAACCAGAATTACTGCACTATTTTGGGGCTTTGTGTACTCCAGGACTGCTCATGATCTTCCATTCTCCTGTTTGCTCCAAACAGCTCAGCTCAGTGTTTTGATGGGAGGAACAGTACCCTACGGGTATATCTACACTAAGCAATACAGACAAGCTCTAAATCCCTTTGGTCGAGACTAGGCAATTCAGGAGAGCAAGCCTTGCTAACAGAGGTGCATATCTTGCTCCAGGCACCCTTACTGCTCATTCACACACTGCGAGAGGAGAGTTTTCTGAACCACCGCAGTGGTACAAGTCCCCAAATCCCAGTGTTAGAGAGGAAAGCAGCTTCTAAACAAATTCAGTGCTTTCCTGTGAGGATGAAAGGACCCTCCTCACTGCTTTAAACTTCTACTGAATTAAGTTCTTGTGTAATATATAAGCCAAGTATATCAGCATGAAACAGATGAATACTGTTTTCCCTTCTCAACCCTCTTACGTCAGTTGTTCTTATTTTTAGATAGCTGAAGTTAGCAGAGATCATTCCCAATAAAGGTAACCACGCATACTGGCTTTCTGCAAAAACCCAATGCATCAGCTTCTTTGAAAGCCCAGTCCATTACCATCCTTTCAGAACTGTGGCAAGAGAATTCTCTTTCAAGAGACACTTCCAAGCCAGCCAAGTCAATGTATTTTGGCTCCTGAAGATCATCAGAATAACAGCCAATAAATGAGTATGTCTAAATTTTACTAGTTCTTTGTAAATGGGAAATTTCAAAGATGAGGAAGGGGACCCATTCAGACTGGTGTACCCCAAATCCTATCTCCAGATGGATTCTTCTTGGAGTTATTGAAGGGGGGAAAAATTGCAGGTCTCAAATTCAGCTAATGTTTCATCAGGTCAGCTGTGAAACATAAACCAGTTGAAATTTCTCAGGCAAAACTTCATTATGATAATTTAAGGCACTGTAGGCCCTTACCACCTTTCAGATACATCCATGCAACCCCTTTTGAAGGTAATAGGATCTCAGTATTCATATCAGTGGGCAGAATTCTGCCCTCAGAGCTACTATTCAGAGGTAGCTAGACGTACAGCTAACAGATGGAAGTTCATATTGGACAAGGCACTTTCAGTCCTCACAGCCTTACCGGTCCTACCCAAGCACCATGAGCTCCTCAGGAGATGCTTTCCTTTCATCATAGGGTTACAAGCACTGAAGATACAAGCCAGGTAGGCTCATTGTGAGTTGGTATAGAATGAGACAGCAGCCCTGAAGTGCAGCAGAGCTCTGCCAACAAACACCAGCTCCAACAGAGCACAGTTGTGTAATGTTAAGACAACAGATAGAATGCACAGAAACTTTGTTAAAATGCCATTGAAAATAAGATCTCCGAGATATTCATAGATATAAACAAAGGAGTGCTTTTGCATTTAACTTGAAAGCAGATCAAAAGCATTTTTCCTTCCTATTCTCTCCCAGTTGGATAAACCAACTTCTCAAACCTCCCACATTCTCTCCCATAGGAAATCTGGGACAAAGACTTTGCTTTGTTTTACTCTGGGACATTATAAAATAAGATGTTATTTCACTTTGGCTCTACAGTCCCCAGAAAAAGAGAACAAACAAACAAACCAACTGACAAAACCCCAGATGCTTGAAGTCAAAAGGAAACCTGTCATTTCTTGTGGAAAGTCAATATAAAATGACATTTTCTTTCAGGTTTTGAAATCTAAAAGTCTGAAGTGAAGTGATATTTAAAGTTGAGTTACAACAGAGAGAAAGTACCCATGAAAAATCAGTCTATTTGAATACAGTTTGCTCCAAGGAAGAAAAAGAACCCTTCCTAACCTGTATTTTACATCATCTTTCACCTCCGCATCCTGGTGTCTCAGCCATCGATCTATTTCTTTCAGGAATTTATTTTTAAAATCTTTATTTTTCATGTTTAATAATCTGAAATAAAGAAAAATCTAACTTGATATTCCATGGCCTAGTGAGCAGAATCATTACAACCAATCAGAGGGAACTTAGCAGTCTTCTATTAAAATGTTGGGACGATATTCATGGCTCAACAGAGAACTCTCTCTCAGCCCAGAAACATCGCTGTGGTAACAGTGCTCAGGATCTTTTTCAGAGAGCTTGCATGGCTTTTAAGTTTGACAAAGGTGAGAAATGTTGCCCTAAAGAATTTGTATTTGTAGTGTAATGTGAGGGTAAAGGAAGAACAAAGCATGCATGCAACATGCTCTTCTTCAATCACCTCTTAGCCACAGGTCCTGCAATGCAACTCTTAAATGATCTTCCCAACGTTACATGCAGTGTCCCATTCAGATCCAGAAGTGAGGGTAAAAAACTCCTCTCAGCCCAGCTGGATGAGCAGGAGTTTGGAAAACAACCTCCCAAGTACCTGCTGAAGACAGGGCTAAGTTTCATGTAATAAAAACGACAAATTATTACGTTTTCTATTCTCTAACCTCATTTGTGAATACTTTGTTTTACCTAGTAGTATTTTCTCACTTAAAAAATTGTTCTTCTCTTGACTGATGCTGTAGAAGTCTCATACCCTAATGAGAAGAAAATGCACTGAGAACATGGGAGAAACAGTAATATTAGCAACATGCAAGCAAACAGCTTTATCCAGGAATTCAGACATGCCTACTCACAGGCAATCTTCTAGTGGGATTTTCAGCAATTTTTCAAATCTTCACAGATGCCTGCTTAAACATCTAAAGACCTTTGGAAAGTCAGGCTGTGTTTCCTTTAGTGCCAGTGTGAGTACAAAGGTAAAATAACAGAACAGTTTTAAATCTAATTTCCCTTATATGTGGAACAGGTAGTTGGAGGAGTTTCACTTAAAGTCAGCCATGGTCCTTTAACGGACTGGGCAAACTCTAAGCACTTGCTGTGTTGTTATGAAAAAGCCAGTGCATTTCCTATTACCCCTCTCTTTCCAGTGGTTAATGCATTTTCTGCATAGGCTTCAAACCAAAAGCACATTAATAATATGCTCTCTGATTCACATGGCTGGTTCAGTTCTGTTACATTGCTTCTCTGTATTAGAGCCTAGTGACCTATTACACTGTGAATCAGACATATAGGTAGAGACAGTCCTTTCCTCAAAACTCATATGACCTCAGCAAGAAAGAAAGAAGGAAAGGAACATTACAACAGTCGTATTAATTTTTCTAATGGGCCAGTAAATGGTAAATAGATGCTTAACCTATGATTAGTCAACACTAGGATTGCTATAGGGATCAAAAGAGCAAAGACTTGATCAATGGTTTATCTTCTGTAAGACACTCTCTCCTCTGTGTGTCTCTAATATGTTTGCAGTATTTGCTCAGCATTTATTACATACAAGGCTCGTACAGGGCTCATTGACATTTTATGTCTGCAGATTACCAATGGGATACTGAAGCACAGGGGAATTACACATTGATCCAGAAAGATGTTTAAACTCCCTGTCTCTATTAAAGTGGTGGCAACATGATGTTGAATAGTGTCCACCATGGCAGATCTAAATGAGCTTATTTAGTTATGAGGAGCAACACAGCTAGTGCCCCACTTCTCAATCACAGAGCTTAAATAATTTAAGACTGGGACCTGAGACAATGCCATGCCAACATACCTACTAGAAGCCTATAAAAGAACAAGGAGTGCATCTAGACCTGTAGTCCTCATCTCGTGTCCTAGGGCATCCTTATTCTCCAGTTTGACCATCCTGCATGTATTGATGTGTAATAGCGGAGGTGTAGACTATTAGCACTGGAATCTTTCATGCGGAGTGCAAAATTTTCCAAATGCAACAGCTGAACAGGACTGCTGAGTTCCTATTACCCAGGGGATGGTAAGGCAAGAAGTGCTCAACACCACAGAGGATTTAGCCCAGACTCTCAGATGTTTCCAGCTTTAGAGTAAAGTAGTCTGTGATGGAAGTCTGAGATTTATTTTCAGCTCTTCACCTTTTCCTTGACATAATTGGGATTGGAGGTTTCACACTGCAGCTTTCATGCCCGTCAGGCCAATCCATCTCAACAGTAATGACATTGCTAAGAATTGGAAATGCATCGTCTGGGTGTCTTACATGCTGATCATACCCAAGTCACTGCAGTGAGAGAAAGTACAACATACTGAGATCACCTTAGCGAAGAGGAGGAAGTGTGAAAAAGCACAGCCTTAGCCAACTCTCTTGCAGTTAAGTGCAGGGATGAAAGACACATATTTGGAGAGATGCCAGAGGAAGCAGAGAGGAGACAATCAACACAGACATTTAGTAATACCCTGAGTCCCAGGGAGAGTATAGCTTGCATACAAAAAGTACCCACTATAAAGAATAGTCAACAATGTTGCCACAGAAATTTTGAGTTCTTCCCCTCTTAAGCTCTTATCACTCCATGAACAATGGTGAAAGGATCCAAGGTTCATGCCCTCTGGCTGACTACAATGCTATTGAAGATGAGTAATAATTTATTCCATATTAAACCCAGTTCATTATGTGATAAAATGCACATTTAAAATAAATGCCATCAGAGTGAAGTGTTCCCTTTGCTCATTCTTATGAGGATGATTAACTTAGTAAATGCCACCCACTGCCCAAAGGAGACATAAGGATCCTCAGGTTCCGTGGCCTGCTTTAAAATAAGTAAAGTCAGGCTGCACACTCATAGCAACAGTTATTGTAATTAATTTAAACTTTAGGAACATGCTCCTTGAGAGACCTGATAGAGGGACAGACAGGGATGCCCCTCCATAAAGAGATGTGTATAAAAATCCTATTAACCCATTCCCTTTCATTAAGCTCTGTCCAGGGGAAATATTATAAACAAAGAAAACAGACCTGTGGCTTGATACATCTCTTAAGTGTGCTCTGTGGCAGCACAATTACAGCAGCCATTCTGGATGCAAATGATGGAGGAAAAAAACAGTTTCAGAAGAGAAAGCCAGGCAGCTGTGAACTTACACAAAATGTGCTGCTGCATGGCTTGGTAGTGTGTTTCCATGCCCATGAGATAAATGGCTATGGGCTTATAAATCACAGTGCTGTGGTATGTTTTAGTGTAAAGCCAATGCCAAAGATAAAAGCTTTTTTATTGCATGAAGTTTTTAGAAGCTTAAGCAAATGCTGAAATTCCATCCTAAAAAACTTCTTCCAAGTTCCTATGCCCTGTGAAAATGACTTAAGTGCAAAGCACATGCTGAAAGTGTTTCCTCAGCCAAAAATCACCAATGGATCCAATGCACGGCCAAGTCTACGGGAAGGTTCCTAATGAACCAGTGGATGCCACTTTCAACCCAAAGAAAGGCAAAAGGAAGCAGAATTCCTCTGTGGCAGAGCTCCTGGCCTTTGTCTTCCTTTTTGAACACATGAAGTGCAAAGGACCCCGAAGCATGTCAGAGAGCACCCCTCAGGGCTGAGAGATCACTTGGCAAGCTTAACTTAGCAGACAGGAGGAGGAGGAATGAGGCAATAACCCCTCAAATGTCTGCTTCACTGGACACTCCAAGGCAGAGCTCTCGAAGTCACTTAAGGATCACATTACTCAAGGCTCAGAGCAGATATGTGTGGTGTCTTTCTCATACAAGAAAGGTTTTCCACATGCATGGGGTGGAGAGGCAAATATTAAGTCAGTTCTACTTAATTGCAATCATGTACAGAGGAGACCTAACTGGCCAAAACTGAGGAAGGGAGGAGGCTTTTGACACTGCCTGTAAAGACAGGAAGAAAGACAAGTGATTCACCTGTAAGAGAATTCCTGAAATGTGACTTTAGGGGCAGGCTGTTAGGAAACAGAAAAGCACTTAGGGAAATGGGTATGCAGATTTGGGTGTTTGCAATGGGCAGCATTTGTTGATAGTTCTTGCCCCCATTTGGATCCATGCCGGGTAGTTCAACTTTACACTGTGAAATCAACCCCTTTTCCTGCCACCATAAAGTGAAGTAGCTGACAGAGGACCCACAGTCTGTCACCTCAGTGCTTCTCAGCTGCATGTCCAGGTATGAAGACAACCCATATTTGGATGAAGCATGACACAAAAAGTACCTGACCACAGAAAGGGAGTCCTTATGGCAACAGGTTGAAACTCAGTCTACCTGCTTCCTGATCACTGTCACAAAACTCCTCTGAACATCAGGTGGGTCATCTTATTGCCTTGTGCAACCTAGTCCTCGCTGCAAGACTGTAAGCAAGACTGCAAGCTCTTTGAGGCAAGGATATCTGAAGGTGCAGCTCCAAACCCAAAAAGGTTTTGCTTGACATCATACACAGAAAAAAAGTGCTGGTTTGGCCTTGTTCAAACTCTGACTTTGCTGGAACCATGCCTGATCTGAGGTAGCAGTATGGAAGTCACATCAAGACTGACGCCATCCCAAGGTGTGTGACAGAGGCTGAGAGGCAGAAACCTGTCACCCCTTCACTGCTGAACACCTCTTTTCTCCCAGCCTGTACAACCAAACTTAAAGGCTGCTCCTGCAAGAGGAGGGACTTATATCTGCACATCAGGAATGGGTTTCCTCAACAGTGGCTGGGCTCTGCTTCCCCTGTCACCCAGCTCCTGTTTGCCTGGCTGTGGAGGGAGCCATTTGGTCAGGAATTTACAGCAAGTCTCATCCCCTGCCTGTCAGCCCCAGCTAGCTTTTATGTTCTGACCAGGCATCGACAAAGGTTCCCACCGGGTTCCTGGTTTCTCTTCTACATACTTTGGCAAGGTCTAACAATAATTAACAAGCAATAATTAAGAACAAATAAAAGACAGTGGTAGATAATCTGTGGTATTTGTCTGAAGCTGCCTCCTCCTCTTGGAGATGTGCTGAATTCCCATGACAAGAAATGGAGATGCCCGTTGCTTTCCCATCCATTGCACTCCTCCTCCTTGTGCTCTGACTACATCAACTGTCCTGGAAGAGAAATATTCCAGCTCCTGAACACTCAATGAATACAAAAAGCCCTCAATGGGTGGTTATTTGATCAACTCCCAAGATTAATGCAGAGAATCGTATGTAGGACCAGCATGTTAAAATCTCTCAGGAGAATTACAGCTAAGTCCATAGATACGTTTCTGTAAATAAATGAGAAATCAAATAACAGGACATACAGAATATTAATATGTAATTTTGTTCCTGGAACATAGGTATAAAGCTTACACCTTCTTTCTGGTGTGAGGAAAATGTCTAAACGACCCAGCTCTGTGTCTTTCCTCCTAACTCTCCCAACAAACAGATATTCAAATAGCTTCAAAGAGTGGAAGTGTGAAAGGGAGCAGCACTTAATTTTTTTTTTGTTTTGTTTAAAAATTAATATAGCTTGAAGGTTTGCTAAGAAACAAACAACAGGGGGAAAAAAAGCAGAAAGCCAGTGGGCACATAATTTTTTCTTGCGCAGAAGGGACTAAGGGATATGATTGCTCCCCTTGGAAACAGAGATTCTTAGCAGCTTTCTGGTAACTTTGAATAAATCTTGAAGTCAATAAAGACAGCCCAGCTATAAAGTTAGGCTACTTTCTTTTACACCTCCTCTTATTTCTCACTTGGCCTAGAATGGTACAAGCACTTGGCACCTAGTCGAAGATCCCCAAAGGCTGTGGGCAACTGTATTGTCACCAGTAAACATTATCAGGTGATTCATTCTGCCACCTGTATGGAGAGCTGTGACTATTTTGGCAGAGAAGCTCAGCAGAAACTGAGACACTTGGGTGAGAAGAGGATCAGGCTAAGGTCAGACTTCAAAGACCTGCTGCAAGTTTAACTCTGTTACACTAGTCAGGGAACCTGATGGGTGAAAATGGCTCTTTACTGAGGAGCCAAGGATGTGCTAGCAAAAGAGAAGGTCTTAAGCTTGTTGGGCAAGTGTAGATGAATAAGACAGGATTTCTTGCCTGCAAAAGGCAAAGGGAATCGGGATGGGGTGTATAATGTGCCATAAGTTATCTGCCTTGAGTCAGGGAGTTCTAGTATCTGAGCTAGAAATCCCCACTTGTCTTTTGCAGATTCCTGTGGTTCCTTGGGACTTGTTTTCACCCATGTAATTCCCCCAAGGAGATCTGGCGTAGTAGATGTAGTATATTTTGGGGTGCATGTGTGCAGGGTCTAGAGAGCTGGATGTTTTGGGTGGGGACTATGAGGGGGGTGCTCTGATTCCTCTCCGTTACAGTGATCCGTGGGAAGTTGGTTACTGATAGTGATTTTAGGATGGGAAGACAATTGGGCTGAAAAGACTTATATCAAGGGGCTAGTTCCTTTATTGTAAGTATGAATTGTCAAACACATACCTCAGGGAGGGACTTGCAGGATTGGGGTTTCAGTCTACAATGCCTTACTCTTGTGACAAATGGCTCTGAGCCAAGATGGTGCTATCAAATGTCCCTCACCAGAAACACAGCTCAGACTGTTTCAAATCAGCATCTGGAGTGGCTGCACTTTTCTGTTGTAAACATCACAGAGAAAGGACCCAGCACCAAATAGGTGGTGGCTGGGAGCCACACACAAACCCTCAGAGTAAATGTAATGGACAGGAGGAAGAGGAATAAACATGGTCTGAGGTACATCTGTGTTCAGAATACCGAAGGTTTGAGTGGCTCCATCTTCACTCCATGCTCTGTTTCTTGCCAGTGACATTCCACCTCTGGCTAACTCCAGGTTCTTTGAACTCCGAAATTCACTCTCCCAGCTCCAAAGAGCCCTGCATCACTCTTCACTCAACCAGACACTTGTAAAGGCTGGCAAATGCTAGTACAAGAAGTGAACAGAGGCAGACATAAAAAACCCTGAGTCAACACATGTAAAAACCCGTACAACACCATGTAAGGCAGTAATTCTAGAAACTTTCCTCAAAACTCTTGCTGAGCCAAAGGCAAAATTCTGAGCTCTGAAGAAGCACAGATCATATTTATTTGTTGCATTAATTATTTTCACACTCCTCTGCCCTTGCTGGTTTTATCAGTGAATGGCAGTGGAAAAACACTACTGAAAAAACTACACGAAAGTCTGTTCATGCCATATGTCCAGCTAGTCCGAAACAAGACATGCTGGAAATCTCTCAAGAAAACCTGATGCCATGATATTTCCAGCTCAGCTTCCAGAACAGGGAAGCTCACATTTCTTCTGCTTCAATATCCATGGGAGGACAGCGCGTAAGAAAAAGGCAGCTTTAGTTTTCCCTTGCAAGAGAAATAGCACAGTGGGTGAGGCCACAGGTGTGGTGCAAACAGTAATGGAGTCTGACAACATGCTATGAAACTAAGCTTC
Source organism: Phoebastria nigripes (assembly GCA_035582835.1). Lineage (NCBI taxonomy): Eukaryota > Metazoa > Chordata > Aves > Procellariiformes > Diomedeidae > Phoebastria > Phoebastria nigripes. The sequence continues at coordinate 178,974 of JAYKAV010000010.1, forward strand.
ACTCAAGCAGGAGGAAAGATGAGCCCATATGATGACTCACCCAATCACCGGTAGCAAACATAGGATCATAAGTGATGCCATGGCTCCAGTTGACTGCCAGGAACATTTGGTGTCCAGGTCATCTAGCAGCAACAGCCACTTGTGCAAATATCTTTTGAATGCTGGTAAGAGTCGCGCCACCCCTTGGCTCCTCCAATGCTAGTGTGATTTGAGAGAATCATACTTTACATGAATAATGTGGGCGGCATCCTGCCTACACTGCTGTATTGGGTTTACGTGGCAAGGTTTTGGTAGTGGGGAGCCTGCAGGGGTGGCTTCTGTGAGAAGATGCCAGAAGCTGCCTCCACATCCAACAAAGCTAGTTCCAGCTGGCTCCAGACAGATCTGCCACTGGCCAAGGCTGAGCCAATCAGAGAGAGACGGTGGTAGCGCCTCTGTGATAACATATTTAAGAAGGGATAAAAACTGCTGCATAACAGGAGCTGGGAGAGAAGAGTCAGAATATGTGAGAGAAACAACTCTGCAGGCACCAAGGTGAGTGAAAAAGGAGGGGGAGGAGGTGCTCCAGGTGCCAGAGCAGAGATTCCCCTGCAGCCCATGGTGAAGACCATGGTGAGGCAGGCTGTCCCCCTGCAGCCCATGGAGGACCCCACGCGGAGCAGGTGGATGCGCCCAAAGGAGGTGGTGACCCCGTGGAGAGCCCGCGCTGGAGCAGGCTCCTGGCAGGACCTGCAGCTGATGGAGAGGAGCCCATGCTGGAGCACGTTTTCTGGCAGGACCTATGGCCCAGAGCAGGACCYACGCTGGAGCAGTCAGTTCCTGAAGGACTGCACCCTGTGGAAAGGACCCATGCTGGAACAGTTCTTGAAGAACTGCAGCCTGTGGGAAGGACCCATGTTGGAGAATTTTGTGAGGGACTGTCTCCTGTGGGAGGGACCCCACACTGGAGCCCGGGAAGAGGGTGAAGAGAAAGGAGTGGCAGAGGCAACATGTGATGAACTGACTGCAACCCAGATTCACCGTCCCCTTGTGCCTTTCAGGGGGAGGACATAGAGAAGTCGGGAGTGAAGCTGAGCCCGGGAAGAAGAGAGGGGTGGGGGGAAGGTTGTTTTAGATTTGTTCTTATTTCTCGTTGTCCTGCTCTGATTTATATTGGCAATAATTTAAATTAATTTTCCCAAGTCTGGTTTGCCCATGACAGTAATTGCTGAGTGATCTCCCTGTCCTTCTCTCAACCCACGAGCCCTTCATCATATTTTTCTCCCCCTGTCTAGTTGAGGAGGGGGAGTGATAGAGCAGCTTGGTGGGCACCTGGCAGACAGCCAGGGTCAACCCACCACAACTGCCTACGCCGTTCAGGTGGCAGGGTGTCAGCAGTCTGTCTGCGCTGCCAATATTGGTCAAGGGGCAGGGTGTCAACAGGTCACCATGATGCAACCTGAAGGAGATTCCAACCTTTCTCAAGAGAGTTGTCTATTGCACCAGTCCATTCAACCTTTGTATGCTAAGAAAAACATTTCATTGCTCCAAAATGCTACTTCTGTACCTGATTAAAACCTAGAACCCACTGGGAAAGTTTTGGCTAAGTGCAGGGATATTTTTACCTGAGGGTTAGAAGTATGTAAAGTTTGTGTATGAAAACTTTATATTGCCTCGTGTTTGTGACTCCTCCTCAGACCCCATCCTCTCTCCCACCTTTCAGGGTATGATCACTCTGCTCATAAAGTCAAAAGTTTCTCATTATCAGTTTTAATGGGAGCAGCATTTCACAGTGGTAAACATTATGTTACCTTAACTCCTGTAGGACCGATTTCAAAAGTTTTCATCATCCAATTTGGGTGGGGGAATTAGGAGTAGAAGAGGCAGTGAAATGCATCTGCATCTATCCAAGAGGTAGTCAGAACAGGAGGTGTCTCTGATCCTTTGTCCATTTTCAGATCACAGTTTGTCTGTTAATGTTAACTGAAACTGAGGGCACTAACAGGTTTTAATGGCCATAAGCAGCCTCCAGACACAGCCCTGCCCATGGGCCCAGGGGCTTCATTAAATCAGCTTCAATGGCTTGGCTTTTTAGTCCCTACTTGAGCTATATGGTAACTGTCTCCAGTTTGGCCATAGCCATGCCTGTTCCTGGATAAAGAACCGATCCAGACCCTGACCCACAGACTTCAAACTTACCCCTAAATAAAAATCCTGATGTGATTCTCTATGATCTGCTCCCATCTTCTGACCCATTCACCTTCTTGCCACGTCACATCTGTTACGCAGGCTTCTCTGAAGTCAGAAGTGGAGTCAGAAACTATGTGTGCCTTTTGACCTTCAAGAGGCCATGCAACTGGAATGATCCTGAGAAAACTAGCATCCCAGCCTACTGCATCCCCTATGGGCTGCAAAATAATGTTGTCATAAGCATGTTGAACCTCTGTGTGGCTCTACCTTGACCCCAAAACCAGCACAGAGTCTCAAAGATTTTGCTGGATGGTTCGCAACTTGCAGTTCATGAGAAAACCCAGCTCACTTTCACCTGTGCCTATCTGAAGGCCACGCTATGAATCAAGTTCCTAGCAAACGCACTCTGCTGAGCAGCCTGAGGTGCAGAAGGAGGTAAGCTGGCACATCTCTGCTTACTCAGATCAAACTCCATTGAAAAAAACAGGTTAAAGGAGAGGACAACTTGGCTAACTGGGATCTTTTTTTTTTTTTTTTTCAATAGCAACTCTTCAAATGGAGCAAAACTACAAGGAAAATTTCCCATCCCTTCTGGGGAAACAACCCTGACACCTGTGCAATACTTCACATGTGGATATATCAGTCAGACACTGCTTTTTTGCTAGCTTTGCCGATTTCTCTGTCTCTCTTCCTCTTTTAAATGTAGTTTGAAGTATGTTTGAAGCAATTAATCAGCATTGGTAACCAGAGGTCACCTGGCAGTGTGCAAAGAAATTAGTGGGAACATAAATCTTGTCTCTGTGCTCTCAGATGATACAGTATAGTAGTTAATACTGTAATTTTACCAGATAATAAAACCCGTCCCCAGAAAGACCTAATAAAGTCTAACTCTACCACCGCTGCCTTCCATTCTGCACAATGATAAAAATGTGGCTTCCCTCAATTGGCAGTTAAGTCTTGCCCAAGTTTTGCTGACCCAATTAATTCCTGCAATAAACTGAATTCTCTCCCCTTCCTGTTGACCAGATGATTTCTGTTCAGAGCTCTGTAGTGATGGGAGAAGAGAAATATCTGCAAGGTGTCTGAGGCGGTGAAGTAATTCCCAGCTTGTTCAGGGAAGGCAAACAGACAAATCTTGCACTCTCTTTGAAATACTGGTCCCAAATTCACACTGTAAAATTTCCAGAATGTCTCAACAAATGGTCATTACAGGTAACTCAGTGAAATCTTTTTTACTATGTTGTGATGGCCACAATGTTATTAAGAGTCTACAAAAATATTCTAATAAACAGGCAGACTTGATAAGGTGATAATTACCAATTAAATTTTTAGCACAGTTTAGTACATCAAAAAATATAATCTAGCTAATCCATTTATCCAAGTAAGATTAGGCAGATGGAACAAACGGATTTGGATAGTGGACTGATTTCTAAAATTGTGTGCTTCAGACTATTGAGGAAACGTCTGGGGTGGCTGACCTTGGAAAAGATAGGTTTTCTATATTCCCCTAGCTCATAGTAACTGCTGCTAACAGGAGAGCTCTCCCTGCCTCCTCCACAAGGAGAACAATCTTGAGGGGAGGGCCTGCAAACTCCTGTTTCTTTGAGTCTTTCCTCCATGGTCTAAGCAGCTGTTCCAGATGGCCTGGCTAGAGTCAGGACAGATACACTGGTCCTAGGCAACCATTGCCTTAATGGCTTTAAGAAAACATGTACATCTATATGGAGATAATCTGCATTTTGCTTGCGTCTAAAAAAAAAAGAAAAACACCAAAAAACCCTACCCAACACATATTAAAAATTGGTCAATACATAGTTCTCTACAGCAACAGGCATCCACTATTCTACAAACTGAGACAGCAGCTTGTTCATTACCTTATCATTCCAGCCTGAATGAAGAAGCAGATGAGAATGGTCTTTGGTAGAGATGCTGAACTCACTGTATATCTCTGCATACCTCCATGTGCAAAACTCTTCATTCTATCTATCTTTCCCTGAGCCCTTGTATATGTGTATTTCTAGGAGGCTGTCTCTGGAAACCAGGGAGTCTGGGAGTTTGCTTTATATTTGATGAGTCATATTTCCACTTCATTTTACCAGATGAGCTGACCTTGTCTACAGCACACTATACCAAAAGAGCCCTGAGCTTCATTTTTCATGTTTTGATGGAACAGAAATCATCATAATAAATACCCACTTTGAGCAGGACACAGCCTGGTAGCTACATTAGTCAGCTATTTGCAAAGTCTAATCCAGAGAGATGGAGTGAAACAGAACAGTGATTTGAGCTCTTGCTGCTGCTTTTATTTCATTTCAAGTACCTACTTAACAATGATACCCAAATTGCAACTGTCCTTCAAAACAGAGAAATGTTGGCTTGTCTAGTGAATAGCAACAGAGGAATTTCAAATAATTAAATAGATGTTTTCTAGGGGAATTTGTGGTGTTGATCTGCCTCTTTATGCTTGTAAAAAAAATACTAGCCAAGGGTAGCCTTCACCTCAGCAAACTACAGCTGTCTAGAGATTAAGCATCTAATCTAAGCCAAGGGAGCATCCTAAAAGAAGCATCTTACAATAACTTGCTCTGACCAATGACCCCAGAAGGACCTGAATACAGAATCTGGAAGTTTTTTACAGTCCTTTGCTTAACAGTCAGACTGAGACCATCTTCCTCTCAATAAACCTCAACCCCTAGATAATCATAGAATCATAGAATATCTCAAGTTGGAAGGGACCCATAAGGATTAAAGTCCAACTCCCTGCTCCTCGCAGGACTACCTGAAACTAAACCATATGACTAAGAGCATCGTCCAGATGCTCCTTGAACTCTGACAGGCTTGGTGCCAAAACCAATTCCCTGGGGAGCCTGTTCCAGTGACCGACCACCCTCTCAGTGAAGAACCTTTTCCTAACGTCCAATCGGAACTTCCCCTGATGCAGCTTCATTCCATTTCCTCGTGTCCTATCACTGGTCATCAGAGAGAGGAGATCAGCACCTCCCCCTCCGCTGCCCCCCGTTGAGGAAGTTGTAGACTGTGATGAGGTCACCCCTCAGCCTTCTCTTCTTCAAGCTGAACCAGCCTAGTGACTTCAGCCGCTCCTTGTTAAGTCTTGCCCTGGAGACCTTTCACCATCTTGGTCGCCCTCCTCTGGACACACCCTAGTAGTTTGATGTCCTTCTTATATTGAAATGCCCAAAACTGCACACCATACTTGAGGTGAGGCCGCACCAGTGCAGTGTAGAGTGGGACAATCACCTCCTTCGACTTGCTAGCTATGCTGTGCCTGATGCACCCCAGGACACGGTTGGCCCTTTTGGCTGCCAGGGCACACTGTTGACTCATATTCAACTTGCCATCAACCCAAAACCCCAGATCTCTTTCCGCAGGGCTGGTCTCCAGCCTCCTGTCCCCCAATGTGTACGTATAACCAGGATTACCCTGTCCCAGGTGCAGAATCCGGCACTTGCTCCTGTTAAATTTCATACGGTTGGTGATTGCCCAGCTCTCTATCTATATCTCTCTGTAAGGCCTCTCTGCCCTCAAGGGAGTCCACAGCTCCTTGTAGTTAAGTATCATTGGCAAACTCACTTAATGTACACTCAATTCCTTCATCCAGATCATTTATAAAAACATTATAAATGATAGGAACATTATCTAATTTCCTGGTGACTCTTTTAGCATCAAGAAACAAAGCAATATATATACACCAATAGCACAAAGCCAGAGATACATATGCATTTTTGGTGTGAATAACAAATACATGCTTACTATATGTGCACATGAGGAATTTTTCTCTGTGTGAAAGACACTGTTTAGGGCCCAAGTTGGGGCTGTACGACAGCAGGTACCAGGAATTAGCTTTGGGTAATAAAAAGGTACCACCACAACTCCTGGCTTGCTGCTGAATTCTGAGCTGTTATGCTCTTTTTATAGCATAACTTCAAACCATACTACTTCATTAGACCGTGAATTACAAATGCCACAATGCAAATAGTCCAAAGACTGAGTAAGAAGAACATCTGTCCTCCAGCATGCAACTACAGTTCCTGGAGCTGCAGCGTGGAAGCATCTCTAATATTTAGCTGCAGAGGGCTTTCTTTCTCTGAACACTGCCCAACATGGAGCATTGAAGTATAAATTAGTGCTGACATTAAGCAACATTTGTGGAAGCAAGCCTATATGAGGCTTTTGCATTCCTCTGGGGCAGGTGCCTCAAACACTTTGCAGCAGGACTGCATCCCAAGAGACCTGGTTACTGCTTGATTTAGGTATGGAGTGCTGTTGACTAATTTAACAACAGATTTTGAGTTTGCCACAATTACTGACAGAATAGAAGAAGGGAACTGCAAGCTGGAGCTAGCTGGTGCCAAATTCACACCCAGAATGTCAGGACCAAAGGAGGGCAGGCTGAGGTTTATCAGCTTGGTTTTTAAAGCCATGCATTTTGCAGATGCTGCCCCAGCTCTGTATTTCTGCACTTGGAGCTCTCATTTTGTTAGGCTTACAAATGGCTTTGGGATTTCTGAAACCTCCCAAGGCCCCAGCAACCAGGGAAAGATTGCTAATCTGTCAATAGACAGCACCTTAAATCACTCCTGCTGCTACAGGACACGTGCCACAGAGGTTACAGAGGCTGATAGCTTTCTCTTGTTCTCTGCAGCAGCTAAGCAATAAAAGCATGACATCAGCAAAGTAACCTGGCTGGCTTTTGATACTCATCCTTTGTGCCAGCACTTACAATCCACTGGGATTGAGCTGTAGCTGTCAATGCGATGAACACCCTCTGCCCTGCCAAAATTTCGCTCTTTGCTCTGTTAACACCTACTGCAGCAGTTGTGCAAGGCCCTTCTCCAGTGGCTCTGGGTCAGATGCTCTGACATGCCATGGGAGATGTTCCCCAGCAGCTTTGCAGGATGCTCGTTCTGCAAGTGGAGGTGAAGTTACCAGGTAAGACGTTGCAGAGTTCAAATTAAGCCCATAGGGGCAGCTGCCTTGCTCCACCTTCAAAGGCAAGTCCTAGATCCAACAGCAAGATGAAAAGACCTCCTGTTCCCTCCCCTCTGAAGTTTTTCAGAAGTGATAGAGACTCCAGATGTGGTTTGGGAATCCCTGGGAGCTGTGGTCAGCAAGGGGCTCAGCCCAGGGAAGAAGAGGGGCAGGATACATCCACAACTACTTCTCCCAAGGCACTGTGCCATTAGCTGGGGCATCATGGGACTAAACTTGGAACTTGTAGGGCAATTCTGCCAGCTGGTTCAGCAAAGCCACATTAAATAACACGAATCAGATATTTGGAGATTTGTTAACAAGCGTCAAAAGTCAGTGTGTCACTATTTCCAAATAGAGAGCTATTACGACTGTTTGGGAGAGGGAGGCAGGTAGCGAAAGAATACAGATCATGGCATTTCAATTTTTCTGCATGATTTGAGTGTACAATATATTCAAAAGAGACTTTTTTATGGGCTGGAAATTCCCTCTCTTCCTCAGCTCCACTATCAAACAAGCAATGCCAGAAAAGACTAAAAACATTGTCAAAAGATATGATTCTTAAGCGCATTCACACCATGATCATTTTTCTGTCACAGAATCTGATATACACGTGCCCTTTTGACTATTTGTAAGTTTACTCTAGAAAGAAAATTTGCACTGTCCTCTTCTATTAAAAATCAAGAAGAACTTGCAGAGCTAAGATCTGTTTCTGGGTTTCCTCTCAAAGACAAGTTGTGTGTCATACTCCAAAGGAATATGCTTTGAAGGAAGGAAAGGAAAGAAGGAAAGACATGTTTTGGCACCCAGATTCACTGCTGACATTTTTATTTCGTGGCTACGTTAAGAAAACTCCCAAACACAGAGTGTCAGATCCCAATATACAGATGCTTACAAGGCACCACCCTCTGCTAGGAGTTGACAGATGCAGTGATTTCCCATCCTAAAGAGACGATGGCCAGAGTCAGGCTGAAGTGCTTGTGTGGGATTTAATTATTGCTTTCCAGAAGCCATGTCCTAGACAGTGGACCTGTATCCTCCCAGAGATCCAGGGCCAAGGATGGGAAGAAGACTATCTGCACAAAGCTGGCTTACAGCAAGCTATTTACTCCCATCTTGCCACTCACTTTGAACCAATGTACTACCTATGACAAGTTATATTAGAGGAGTATTATAAGCAATGTAATTTATGTAAATAAAATCAATTTTGCAAATATGTCTTAGAATAGAATCATAGAATCATTAAGGTTGGAAAAGACCTCTAAGATCATCGAGTCCAACCATCAACCCAACACCACCATGCCCACTAAACCACGTCCCTAAGCGCCTCATCTACACGTCTTTTAAATACTTCCAGGGATGGTGACTCCACCACTTCCCTGGGCAGCCTGTTCCAATGTTTAACCACTCTTTCAGGAAAGACATTTTTCCTAAGGTCCAATCTAAACCTCCCCTGGTGCAACTTGAGGCCATTTCCTCTCGTCCTATCGCTTGTTACTTGGGAGAAGAGACCAACACCCACCTTGCTGCAACCTCCTTTCAGGTAGTTGTAGAGAGCGATAAGGTCTCCCCTCA